>LR812539.1:36149860-36222360 GCA_903798195.1 Danio kyathit
CATCATTGACCTTTTTGTTCCCCACTTAATCTTGATGCTCCCGGAGCCCATGTCCATGAGCAGGTAGAGGAATCCATCCAGCAGTTCCATGGCGAAGAAGTCCACCCTTGGTCTGTGGTCTTTTGAACCCTGCGGCCGCCCGTGGCTGAACAAAGCAGTCCGTTGGGTCGTGTTCGAAAATCGAAGGACACAGAGCCAGCTTTCTTGCCATTCCAGCGCGGGAGGGTTACATAAGCAGTGGGCGCGTCGAAACTGACTGGGTCCAATGCGGCGACGTCCTCGCAGCGGAAGGTCAGATCGCCATGGAGGGTAACCTTGGGGTCACGCAATTCCGCCAGACGGGAGAGCTCCAGTCTGAACTCAGTATTAGTGTAGACCACCTGGGACAGGAAGAGAGAAAAAAAAAGCTTAAATGCTAACAGGATGGAATGGAGTAGTGTGCTGCCCACTGGTACAAACAAACCCCAGCTGATGTGTGTACCTAGAGGGCACGGTTTTCAAGTCAGTAAACACGGCAGTCTCTTAAATACTCAAAGAATGAGTGGATCACATAAACGAGAGACTCATCCAGAGCACTACAACACCCGGCTAATCGATATTCTGTTTCATTAATATGATGAATCATCCTACGCTAACATTAGCTCTGACGATGCCGCGGCTAAGTGCTTTTCTGAATCGCGCGCATAAACAGCGCATTCATTAAGTGACGTCAACTGAAAAATCTCAATGTATGATATGATGTCTATCCCACACGTGCCATCGTATGACAAAACTGCTCCTAAAATAACATTCCTGCATTCTGACTGTGTCCCCTTGAGGTTTGTTTTTTGTTTCTGTCACATGTGCTCTCTCTATGGTCAGATGGGTGGGGGGGGCATCAGCCCAGCACAGCAAACACGCTTTTCATTTTTACACCAGCCTCTCTGTCTGTCCAAAGATGATGACTGACGCTTTGTTGCTGGGTGTGAACTTGAGTGTCTCTGAAAATAACACAAGACGGCCATGTTTCTCGTCAGCCCACATGACAGAAAAATAAAAAGAGAGGTAGGAGCAAAACAAGAGGTGCCAGGCTCTGAGTGAAGGAACATGAAAAATGCAATTATTGCCACAGAGCGTGGAGAAAAAAAGGGAAGCTATCAATGAGATTTCAAACTACCTCTGACTGCACAACGTAAACGTCTTCCCGCTTCACTATCAGATTAAGATAGAGGTTTGTAATTTCAGTGTTTCTTAAATGTTTGGGCCTATAAAACATGTCCTTCCCTTATATTTCTGTAACCATGTCACTATGACTATTGCTCATAGTTTGGACTGGGGGAAAATGGTTTAAAAATCCAAGAGTGTATATTGAAAAGCAACCCACAACACCAACAACAGTTTAAAGCAAAAAACAGTATCTGAGCATTGTCATGAAGGCGATTCAAAGGCAAGTATCATTCTCATTTTCTTCAGAAAGTGTACAAATCTTTCTGGAACAGGCACTTTTCCAAAACTGGGAACAAAATTGTATATGATTTTTGTTCATTTGCCAGACAAAAGGTTCAGTGAAAATGGTGTTAAACCTTCAGAAAACATCAACCATAGGATGTCAAACTCCGCATTATTAACAGCTTCACATCCATCATATTCTGGAACCAAAGCTTGAGTGATTTAAAAATAAAAAAATAATATATATATATATATAATATAATATATTATATATATATATATATATATATATATATATATATATATATATATATATATATATATATATATATATATATATATATATATAATTAAATAAATATATAAATCTTTATGGCTACACTATTTTGATAATCCACTTTTGACATTCCTCTAAGTAAATTTACAACTACAGAACATGCTAATGGTGACACTTTACAATAAGGGTGTATTAGTTAATGTTGCATTAGAATATGAGTGAGTTGTAACAAATTGAGCCACTAAACTTTGTTCTTATGACATTTTTCTACAGGAGGAAATCGCAAATTACTTAAAAAAAAACTTCAAATATAGTCTGTGTTAGTAAATGCAAGGCTATTTATGAAATCCAGCCTTAATACTGTATGACAACATTTCAGAAGACTGTTCTATAGCCTACAGCTAATCAGTCTGTTGGATTTTGGAGTGCGTTACAGGTCTAAAGAAAAATATAAATGATAAATTATCTTAAGTAAAACAAATACATTTATAGATATGGTATACGTATATAAGAATTGCACTCACCTGGGAAATGGAGGCAATGTGAATAGATTGTGAGCATTGAGTGCACACAGAATGCCATATTATCTGATAATTGTAGAAAATAAGTCAACATTAACAAAGATTATGTAATGCTGAATAACAGTTGATGTTCATCATTAGTTTATGTTAACTAATGCAATAAATAACACATTAATATATGTTTGGTTAACATTCACAACAATTAAGTAATGCTTAAAAGATCTATTGTTCACTGTAAAATGATGTTAACTAATTCAATAACTAACATTACACCCTTATTGTAAAGTGTTACATGCTAACTAACTCTCATTAGACTAGTGGTTAGGCTTAGGGTTATTAGAATACACTGACATGTAGTTGCAATGCTACAATAGGTCACACTTTATTTTAAGGTATGATTACTGCTATTAATGAACCATTAAATAAGATGTTTAGCATAATAAAGCCCAAATAAGGTTTAGTTATTGGTAGGCCCACACAGAATCTGCGAGCGCAGAAATTCGCAGATATTCAGCCCATCATTGAGTCTATTTATTCAGTTGTGTGTAAATGTGTGTAAATTTATATTTATTCAGTTTTTAAATAAATTTCAGTAATATTACTGATTAATGTGAAAATGTTCATATGATTTACTTACAATACAGTTTGTAAAGTAATAATATTTGTCTTTTAGTAGATGTATGGTAGATATATTATATGAGAGACCTGTTTTGTTTACCAAATAAATGGATCTAATAGGATTTGCATTGTAAACATTAAATAAAAGTTTAAAATGTATTATTTTTAATCAACATATTAAGATTTTAGTAACGATACACCCAAAAACATTCTGCATAAATCCTCAGTTTTTTAACAACATTCTGCGCAGAAAATAAAAAAATGTCTCCAGATTTAGTCTGGCCTTAGTTTTCGGACTAGGGATGTAGAATAAGATCATATTTTATCCACTAAAAGCCACCAATATTTTAATAATAGACAGGCAATAAGCTGATAGTTAATAGTTCATAGTAGTTAGTAGCTAGTAGGGAATTGGTATTTAAAATAAAGTGTTACCAAAAGTTCATATCTGACCTGAAGTGCACTATCAAAACAAAGTGTCATCACTTGCACGTGTTCACTGTACTATGCTATTACGCATGTTCTAAAATACTACAGTAAATATGATTTCAAAAACATGAAATGCGCATATGTACTGTACCTTTAAACTAGCATGATCCTCAAACATTAAACATCATATAAATTAAAATGCCCAACGGTATTAAAATGTTAAACCCACAAAGAAGTATCAAACAACATCAAAGTACCCACACAAAAAGCCCAAATGAAAACAAAGGAGCAACTAGACAAACAAGACAACAGCACAGTCTCCCGAAAGCATAAACAACGTCATAGAGGTGTGCGTGTCTATATCAGAGGAGCAATAAGAAAGTGCTCAAGCTCCTGCTGAAGAGGGCCACTGATACTAACTGTACGGTTGAGCAGGTAGAGACTGGTGATTAATAGAGTCCGGGGTCAACGAGACAGAGATGGAGAGTCCGGGACAGTCGAATGGGGATCCATAGAGGGAAATCAATTTTAATTTGGCTGTCAGGATAGTAAAGCTGGAACTTCAACGGTATGGACATGACATAAATTATGGGACCGCACGGAAGGGTGGCGAATAGAGAAAAGGACAGATAAGGAAGAGGTAAAAGAGGACAGGTCGCTTGGGCACAAAAAAAAAAGAGCATCAAGAAAACCAGGTCCTCTTTGTGATCTAAATTCAAAACGGCTTCAAAAATGCACTTACATCTTTAAGGCAACCCATGAAGTTGTTGCTGACGGGGGAGCCGGGCAGATCGGCGTGTTGTTTTGGACTGCCACCCACGTAGAAGAAATCATCTGATCCCAGCATGGTGTAGTCCTCCTGGGTGTAGCCCGTGGGTTGTGAGGAGCCCGTCCACCGATATGGTCACCTGCTTGCGTAAATGCCATAGACGGACGGGAAAGGAGAAAGAGAGAGGGGGAAGAAACAAAGAGAGGGAACGTGGGACATCTTTTCTTTCGCAACAGCCGAAATCCTTGTTTCTCAACTAAAAAAAAAAAAAAAAAAAAACTGGTTCACAGGGGGGCTCCTCTGGTTCTGTATGCATTACGTTAACCCATTTTTATGTCTGCTATTGCTGCTTTCTGAAGAGAGGAATGCTGTTATGTGTGCTGGACTGTGCACTAGTCAGTGTTGGAGCGGAGAAACGGGAAAGGAGGGTATGGCTTCAGGAACTAAGAGGAATCACTATTTGTGCGTCCCCAAATCGCATACTTACGCACTATTTCTACGCCATAAATACAATAAGTACTGCCATAAAAAGAATAAGTGCACTATAAACTAGCTGAACAATTAAACTCAATGCACTTAATGGCCACAGTTTTGCTCACGTAGTGGAAGGGGCGAAGCTATTAAGCACTAAGGTTGGATAATTTATTATTTTTAAGTTGTGCAAGCAAATTCTAAAACATAAGTGGTTATGCCACCACCTGATGGTGAATGTGGTTGTAATCATGACAAGTACTATTTGGTAGTTTGGTTATTCTTTTACAAATTTGGCGAATGTTAAGCATCGACTGAAAAACGATATGAATTTTCCATTTAGTTAAAAAAATATTGATCCAATTGGGACGACACTAAACTCATACACTACACGGTTGAGTGTATAAGTGCATAAGTACATGGTGTACAAGTGCATAGTGTATAGTGTGTCATTTGGGACGCAACTTATATGTTGAGTGGGTTAGCAAGTGATGTTAAAGGGTGACTGTGCGAGATTAGTATAAAGGGGGGGATTCAGACACAAAAATGGTTGTTAGTATAACAGAGGTTGCATTTTACTATGCTGGTGGTCAGGTCTGATCAACTACTGGATTAATTGTACACATTGTTGTAAGAGGGATGTATTGAAAAGAAATACGTTTGGGTATAGCGATAGCTTTAAGTTTGTTAATACACAAGCCGTGCATGATGGTTAAGACATCTCGGGCTGCGATTTCAGGACATAAAGAGTCACTTATAATGTATTTATATGCTGATGCATGGAAGAGCTGGCAGACATCTAAAACAGGTGGTTTTCTTACAGTCTCAATAAATGCTCAGGGTTGAGGCGTTTCCATGCCGACAGACAGAGAGGATTCATATTCCATCTCTAATATCGTCAAATATTCCGTGAACGTGATTATTACTGTGGACAAGTAGGCAGAGCTGGAAAGAATGCAGCTTGTTTGCTGGAAATTGTGGATGGTTTGCATTGTCCTGAAATTGAAACCCGCAGTTTGTCTGAACCTTTATAAGAGAGAAAGAGCAGAAGAAGCAAGGCATGGAGGGGAAAATAAAGCCCATAGAAAGAAAAAATAAATAAATCAATGTACAGCATCACTCAACAACAGAAATAATTATCCACACATGCAGTAAAAGCAAATTTTGCAGGTGCATAATGGCAAATAAACTGCTTATTATCTAAAAAAACAACAAAAAAAAAACAAAACTGTATTCGAAGCACAAGTCCAGTAATATGCAAAAACAACATGTCGCACATGCTGGATAAAAAGGTGCCACATGTTATTGGCTACTTAAAGGAATGAATGACAAAAATGCATGAAGAAAATGCCATTTTTGTACTTTTGTCTGCAACAGGAAGAGAAGGGTAACAGGAGGTCAGTCTTTTCTCTGTTCCCTAGACAGAGTGTTAATAACAGCTGCATGGCAGTTGCAATCATTTTTATCCAATTCTGTTATTTTCCACTTCCAATTCACATAAAACAGTGAGTGTTTGTGCTCAAGCAGAACACCTCCATTTGTCAGGCCAAGGTCAGTCTTTTTATACTGAAGTGTGCGAGAGCTGGAAATTAGAAAGGATTCCCAATAACGTTACATGTAGAAAACAGCAAGGGTTGTAAAAACATCAAAACATCTTTGAGAAACATTAAGAGACCACTTGAAATATTTCTCTGGATTTACTTTGGGTTTGAGTAAATTATTTTGTTTTGAGTGACTGATTAAATTAATGTATATTTCTAATTCAAGCAGAATAATACATGTTTTTCATTGTTGGGATTGTAATAATATTTATTAGATCCTCGACATTGATATTATGTTGTCTAAAAATCATAAAATGAAAAATTGCTCTTTTAAGCATACATTTATACATTAATAAACTACTCGATCAAACTATACACTGTATTTTTCCTCACATATTGCTTATATTTGTTTACTGTTATTTTTACTCAAAAATAACAATAAGTTTGAATTATGAGAATTTAGGTCAAGTTTGAATCCACAGGAAAAAGTAGCAAATAACTGCAGATAAATCAACAAAATTCTATATTAATTGGATGATATTAATAGTTGCTTGGCAACCATGAAAAAAAAAAAACACAGTAACACTGTATGTAAAGTGCATGACATGTCAAAACTAAATTGCTCCCATTATAATCAACAAAGCTGGAATTGCTTCTGTCTGCAACAAAGAGTAGATTCTAGTTCTCAACTCATTTTATATCGCATATGCATAGCATATCATATAGACATTGCTTATATGCCATTCCACCTAGCACAAATATTATTTCAGCCCTTTTAAATGCATCTAAGTAAAAGCAGTTGCATATCAAAGTACAATAAAAGCCTTCGTTGCCCTTCTCTCCTCTTGTTCCTGATTTACATGGCGGATATGAATACAATGTTTGAGAACATTGCATATTAAGTGTGGTTGCTGAGCAAAAAAAGAGAATCATTAAATGCTACATCATACAGGGCAGCGAAATCTCTGTATGAAATGCTGCAACATTTAATAAAAGCCAACATCAAAGGGGGAGAATGAAGGAAAATGGAGCAGGTGGACAGAAACACTGCACAAGAGCTGCAGTCATGTGTTTCTTTCTGATTGTCTCTTTTATCTAAGAAATTACTGAATGCTTTGAAAGAGCACCCTATGCCCTTTTACTTGACTGACACTGGGCAGTTTATATTTTAAATTAGCATGCAATGTATTGTTCAATGTCTAAAAAAAAACTTGACAAATTCAGTTTGAAAGATAAGGTTTAGGAGCAATACATTTTTGCATTTACATTATGCATAACAATATGTTTTTGTCAGTACAGATTCTGCCATAATGTGACCCAGAGTGAAATCTTGCGCCGACAGCAGCACACAGCATTGTTTATGCCCACCGTAGAGACTCTCAGCCAAATAGGATGTGTTATTAATGGTAGAACTCATACAACAAAAAGCATTTTAATAAGTATATGGGTGAAGGGAATTGTGAGTGGTATTAAACAAAAAAAAAAACAAACAATGTACATAAATTGCAAATGGCAAAAAAATGAACTTTTGCATGGCACCTGGGGATTGATGCCATTTTTAAACTTTTCTTTAGTCGTTTCTGCACAGTAAAAGCATAAAAAAGAGATAAAAAAGAAAGGGCCAAACCAAACTAGACAAATTAGAATGTGATATCTACCATATAATGCAGTTTGTTTACCGTAGGGAGTCCAACCCCTGCGCGCTTCAAAAAAAGAAAAAAAAAACAAGGGAGGGAGAGTAAAATTACATACCATAAACTCCACAGATGCTTTAAAAGGATTCAAAAAAAATATTTACTAGCAATTTTAAATCATAATTTAACCATTACCAAGAAATGCTACTAATTCTCCGCCCTCCGTTGAATGAGGTGAAAAAAAAATAGCTGTTAAAAATCTACCTAATTTCTTTGGACAACTGGCACGGCAAACAGATGGCTCACATTCCATGGAGGTTTTCGTGTTAGTATTTGAAGGGGTAAAGGCAGAAGATAAACAATGACAAATCCACTTAGAGGCTTCGGTGTTAGTGAAAAAAAAAACAGAGAGATATCAACTAATCTGTCAAACAAGATGGTTCGGGGAGGGTTTTGAAGGAGGGATCTTGCAGAGGCAGCAGCGTTAGAGTAAAGAATGACAGCAGCAGTAGCGACTTGCTCGTTATTTAAGGTAAATGAATGACAAAAACACGAATGTCGACACCCGTTATGTGCTCGTTTACGCCTGCTTGGCATCGGCGAGCTCAGTACTTGGATAATTTGTCATGGCGGAACAAAAAAAAAAAAAAAACACAGCTCATTCGTTAACTGATGCAAGGTGCGCCCTCGGCTCTGTAAGCAACACTTGAGCTAAAGGTTATGCCAGTCAAATGCAGAAATAATCAGCGGTTGGAGAAGCCAGCAGGCACACTGTGTATCTATGCAGTGCGTTCTATCATATAATCACATTAAAAACAATCGAAAGTGCCTCGACTATAAGCGCTGCCTTATTTAAGGCTGTGATGGAGGGAGTCTTTTCCTCCTAGGTTAAATGATTAACAGCAAACATTCCCCCTTCTCCACAAGATGGAAAGCTTGCTGGGTGCGAACAGATTTTTTTCGCTGGCGTAATTGGAGCATTTTCACCATTGTGGATTTAATCACAGGCAAAACAGAGCGGTGCAGTCTGGACTTGAATGGAGTCGCCAAATCAAAACACTCCTCTTCAACAGGGACTCACACACACACACACACACGCACACATCCGTACTGGTTTGTAACAACTGGAATGTAATTATCACCGCTGTCTATGTCTGGAACAGCCTGTGGCTTAATGGTACTTCAATCCTGCAGAAAAGAAGATTCCTGAAAGCCTTCCAAGAGACCGACAACAGAAATATTTTGCACTCTGCAAATTGCTGAAATGAACATCTCAGCACTCATGGGTGTAAAACGTGAATCTGTTTTGCAATCAGGGTTAAATATTACCTTGCAATGAAAGGTGGACAAGCTCCAAAACAACTGGCTGCTCCTCTAAAGCACCTGTGAGACCATCTGATTCCAATTAAATCAGGGCTTTGTGCACTTTGTCTTGAGGTAAATTCCATACAAAGTGAGCAACAATTTGCTGTTCTCATTCCAGAGCACTTAGATTGAGTACACTGGAGGATCCAGGACATTGCTGGCTCATGTGTGGCTGTTTGGAGCAACACAAGAAGCCAAAAGGCATTATTACGAAGCTGAATATAACTTTAATTAACTGCTTTTTTTTTTTTTTCAAGTGCATGCAAAATCAAAATGTACAATGTTATTTTGTAAGCACACATTGCAAGTTAATCCACTGAAAACGAAAATACAAATTTCAAAATATAACATGTTGTAAAATGTAAAAATATGCAGTCATTTTTATTTAAACGCTGCAAAAATGCAAATGATATATTGGTCTTGTATCGGTAACATGGCTTTCATGTAATGTAAATTCAAAAGTCAGTGTTCAAAACTTGAATTTTAGAATGCAGTAAAAATGTTGCACACATTTCTTTATGTGTTTGTGTATTCCAGTAACAACACATTTTGAAAATATCTGTAATATCTGTTTTACACATGAAACCCTGGACCATAAAACCTTATTTACATGTGATTTACACCATCTGAAAGCTGCATAAATAAGCTTTCCATTGATGCATGGATGTATTTGTAAGAATAAGATAATATTTGGCAGAAATACTATTATTAGAAAATCTGGAATCTGATGATTCCAAAAAAATCTAAATATTTAGAAAATTGCCCTTTCAAATTTTCTAAATGAAGTGCTTAGCAAGGCAACGCAGTGGCGCAGTAGGTAGTGCTGTTGCCTCACAGCAAGAACGTCGCTGGGTCGCAGGTTCGAACCTCGGCTAGGCTGGGTCAGTTGGCGTTTCTGTGTGGAGTTTGCATGTTCTCCCTGCGTTCGCGTGGGTTTCCTCCGGGTGCTCCGGTTTCCCCCACAGTCCAAAGACATGCAGTACAGGTGAATTGGGTAAGCTAAAATTGTCCGTAGTGTATGAGTGTGAATGAGTGTGTGGATGTTCCCAGAGATGGGTTGCGGCTGGAAGGGCATCCGCTGCGTAAAATCGTGCTGGATAAGTTGGCGGTTCATTCCGCTGTGGCGACCCCGCAAGGGACAAAGCCGACAAGAAAATGAATGAATGAATGAAGTGCTTAGCAATGCACATAACTAATCGAAAATTTAAGTTTCAATATATATTTGCAATTTACAAAGTATGTGCATGAAACATGATCTTTACCTAATATTCTAATCATTTTTGGCAGAAAATAAAAATCTAGAATTTTTGGCTATTGGCAAAAACATACCTGTGCAACATCAGATTGATTTTGTGGTCAAGGGTCACACACTGTATCATACTTGAGCATTAAGCATTGAAAATCCAACCAGAAGTGTTAAAATGTTATCACTTGGGTTTGTGATTTATTCTGGCACTAAAGATTTTGGAGGCTCACTTTTGTTTGGAATGACCAACATGAACTGTGGTTTGCAAAAATAAAATGCACCTTTTATCACACCTTTTAGCTTGGTATCACAGGATTTCATGCTAAAATCATATGTGAAACAATAGTTATTTCAGAAAAGAAACACTTCTTTCATAGCTAATAATAGGTTTAAAATGACTTAAAACTGCTGTAGCAACTGTTGCACTTTTCATTTACACACATTCATTATTACTAGTGATTCACTCACATTAGTTTATTTACTTGTAAATATCTGTATATCAGCAGGCCAATCATTGCACTGTGGTGATCACTGATACAGAAAGGAGCAAGTTTATATTAAATGTTATTGTTATGGATGAGGTAAAAAAAAAAAAAAAAAAATTATCAGCCGATAAATTTTGGTTTTATTTCCGCCAATTAATACACTTCATTTTGGCATCTAGAGTAGTGATCGGCATGCATATATAAAGAGTTATCGGTTATCGATATTGCCCAAAATGATCGGTATCACCTATATATCACTGAAATAGTTGTCTTAAAAATCTCTTTACTAAAATTCTGTTAACTTGTGGAGATAACATCAATTTATTTATTTATTTAAAGCAGTGCAAAAAATTGCTAAAAGCAGTTTTAACACAAGTTAATCTACACAGTAAAACAATTTAAACAAAGTACAATCTTCAGAGATATCAAAAAGATCAAATAAAGCCCCTGGTGGAGCCATGATGTGCAAAGGTGAACGTTACCTGACGCAGGTTGCGGGACACACGGACGGCGTGCCATGCATTGTCATTGAACTTCCCGTCGGACGGCTCCACCAGAGCCTCAAAAGCACCGGAGCCCAAGTTTATGACCAGACACACGGCTCCGCTTTTCAGAGACAGGTTGACATAGTCAGCAGACTTGCCAGTGTGAAGCAGGAGCCCGTTTCGCTGCAGCGTTCGGAAGGACAGGGTGATTTCGTCTGTGCTGCTCTGGATGGGCTTTTGGGACAGGTCGTAGCTGAAGAACTCATTACCCTTGAACGTGGCCACTGACTCCACTTGGCCTTGTTGAAGGGAGATAGAAAAAGGTAAAGGACGGTCGTTAGAGCTGGGATGGACCAGAGGTATAAGAACTGACTGTTCTTTATATTCTCTGCCTTTTATAGACCCTCAAAGAAAAAAACAAGATGAACAAATGAAAACAAGAGGAGAATTCATGAAATAGCAAGGACACTCTGTGTGTTTTACAATCCAGGGGCTTGTTGTGATTTTTGGTTAACAATATATTATTTAGGGCGGCAAGGTGGCTCAGTGGAAAGCACTGTCGGCTCACAGCAAGAAAGTCGCTGGTTCAAGACGCGGCTTGGCCAGTTGGCATTTCTGTGTGTAGTTTGAATGTTCTCCCTGTGTTTGTGTGGGTTTCCTCCGGGTGCTCCGGTTTCCCCCACAGTCCAAAGACATGCAATATAGGTGAATTAATTAAATAAACTATATTAACTGTTGTGTACAAGTGTGAACGAGTGTGTATGGGTGTTTCCCAGTACTGGGTTGCAGATGGAAGGGCATCCGCTGTCTAAAACATATGCTGGAATAGTTGGCAGTTTATTCCGCTGTGGTGACCTCTGAAATAAAGACTAAAGTGAAGGAAAATAAATGAATGATATATTATTTATGTGTATAATTCTAACATTTCTTTGTCAATCAATGTTGTTTTACTAAAACATGAAAAACATGCATGATTCAAATTACTACACAAATATATTCTAATTACTAAGACAAATTACTACACAAATTACTACATTATGGTCAAATTACTATAGATTCACCATATAAATTATTAAAATTGAAACAACTGAACCGTTTAAGAATGAAAAAAGTGGACAATGAATGAAATGGTAGTATTTGTAAAACACTCATAGATATTTGGTTAAGTTTATGATTTTTACATATTTTGTTTATCAAGATAATATTAAAAAATACAAATATATTGTGTGACTAACTTCACCACCTCTAACATCAACTCTTTTAGACCTAACCTAATATTTGAGAATGGACTAGAGATAACCATGTACATTATACTGTAAGTCAAATAATAATAATAATAATAATAATAATAATAATAATAATAATAATAATAATAATAATAACTATTATTATTATTATTATATTTTACCCTTGATTAAAGAAAAACCTTTGAAGAAGAAAAATGTCTATACTGTATCAAAAAAATTATTTAAGTCTTTAGGTTATACTGACAGATTTCATTACCATTATCAGTCCCGATGATAACTACTAAAAAATTAGGATTTTTTAAACCTTTAAAATTAAAGTTGCAAACATATTCTCATATAATATTTTGCTAAATATATTTGACAATTGTAGTCTTCTCAAGTCAATGATTAGAAACGGTGTAAAAAAGAAGGCAAAAGGTCAATCATATGGTGCCAAAATAAATTAGAATACCTAATTTTTGTATCTCTGTAAAAATTAATTAACAAAAATATTCATTTTTAGAATAATGCACATTATTTGGCATTTTTTACTGTTTGCATAATTTAAATAAATAAATATAAAGTCCATAATAGTGTACAAGCACAAAAAAAGAAAAAAGAAAATTTGACACATAGTTTGCATAAACTGTCGAAATAACATAAGTCAAAAATAAATCCTTTAAAACCTCTGCATTCAGAACATTAAGTACCTAAAATTCTAAAATAAAGCAACAAATTATATATTATATACTTCCATATGTGCTAAACTATAATTGTTTTTTCCAATAATCTATAATAAATATGAGATAAATATTTATAGATAAATAAACATTTATAGATAAGATAAATATGATAATCTGAAACAGATAAAATGAAACATAATATAGAAATTAAAGCAAGACATGTTTTACAACCTAGAAAGGTTCCCAGCAGGCAAAAACAACAAAATATCAACGTCTAATGATGTTACAGCTTGACGTTGTGGGGACGTTACCACTATGACATATATCAGACGTTGGATTTTGGTTGCCATACCTGACAAATAAATGTCAGTATTTGACGTCAATATAACGTTGGTTTAAGATGTTGGTTCGACGTTGGATTTTGGTCACTTTCTAGCACAACCTAAAATCAACCAAATATCAATGTCATTTCACGTCATTATTGGACATCCAATTAACATTCTCCTTAGAAACTGGCGACCTAAATCTAGCCTAATATTTTTATGATGTTGTGTGTCTGCTGCGTTCAGGCAAGATGTGAAGTTTTTTAATTCTTACATTTTTTTAACATCAATATAATGTTCAAAACTTAACAGCTGTAATGAATTCTGAAGCCTAACCACAATCGCCAGAAGTAAAACGATTACATGCATCACGGTCACATGATTATAACACTATAAAATCA
This sequence comes from Danio kyathit, assembly GCA_903798195.1. NCBI lineage: Eukaryota > Metazoa > Chordata > Actinopteri > Cypriniformes > Danionidae > Danio > Danio kyathit. Next base: position 36,163,763 of record LR812539.1, read on the forward strand.
ACACCTTCAACCAAAGCTGCAGCTAAACGTGAGGATTAACAAGTGAAAACAGAATTAATAAAACTGCGACGCATGTTTAAGACACTCATAGCATGTTTTACAGCCCTGAAAGGTTGAGGCAGGACTTAAGCCTTGATGTGATTTTTGCTAATGAGAGGTTTAAAGCCACTGGCTCAAATGAAGCGTAAACGAACCAGAAATTAACAGTACAAGACAGCTGCAAGCATGAATCATTGTACATGCCTTTGACAGGAGAAAAATCTCACTGGATTACAGCACAGACTTCCACAGTCGCTCCCTTCTCATAGACACGAAGCATAGAGGTGAGTGAAAATGAGCATAATCTCCTCCAGCGTCAGCTAATCGTGAAGGTCATTTATGCATGTAAAGCTTGCCGTCTGGAAATTAAAGTGCGAGTGCGCAATTAAACGGGCTGAAAACGGCCTGTCAGGAATAATCTGAAGTAAAACAGTGGCGCACTTTTAAATAACGGTTTGATTTGCGAGATGTGAAAGCTTTGATGAGCGAGGTAGAGACTTTCAAAATACAGTCATTAAGAAAATAGGAGACTGATGAGGAAGCTTGTCAAAATATCTCATCGTTAGTTTATGTCATTAAAAATCATCGCTATCACAGAAAGCATGCTAGTTTGGGCCTTGTACTTGATTTCTGGTCTTGTGTGCAGTTCACGCCACCCGTTAATGTGAAATGCTACACTTTTTTTGCTGTAATAGTGAGTGGTTTGCATGTATTATGTAAAGGGGAGCCCTGTGTAATTAGCCTAGTTTCGGGTGAGTCTGACCCTAATTGCACATGTTTCTTAAGGCAGAGTGTTTACATAAGATGTGTTCAAAACAGCTAGATGGAGTACAGCGGAAAATGCTGGATTCTCAGGGCAGATCTTGTTAGCAAAATTACTGTGCCATCATGATGATGAAACAGTTTTAATTTAATAATATTGTTTACAAAAATGTAAGACAAACGTAGGCTGCAAGATATTTTAAATATTTTTTCGACTGTTTTGATTTGACTGTTTACATATCCTCTTAAGTCCCAAGGTGTTTTTTTACATGCATTTTTTATTTCTCTTTGCTATTTGGGCTTATTGGAACCTAATTAGAATATAAATCTAAGTATCTTTTTTTGATATTATGTACTTTTAGAGAAAAAAAAAATATGTCCATATATGTGGACTCGTGGTCCGAATTTACATAAAACACTTTTGTCCTGAATGTTTTTTAACGCATATATAACATAGATTATTATTATAATTTTTTTTTTTGAACTTGCTTTGACTATCAGAGAGTAAAAACAAAAAAAATTGTTCCCCTTTTGGACAGTTAAAAATAGGGTTTGGGACATTTCATATGCTGCAAAACAGTTGCAGGATGACACTGTATGTCTGTAACAAAATATAAAACATTCAAAGTATTTAAATAGCCACTTAAGAGCTAAAATGTGCTGTCTTTATTGAATTATAAACCAATCAGAGCAAATCATGGACGCAAGGATCATGGAACACGGAATAATACTCAGCAAGGAATGAATGTCTCTGTGGTGCTAAAATAGTCCAAGTAATCAGTAAGGATGATCTGCAGTTGTGTGTGTGAAATCAAGGGGTGAACTAGAACTGGTGTGTGAGTGCTGGGCATGATGCTATTTGTAGCCCAGTAAAAAGGCAGATTTGCAGTTCTCCAGCAATCTGCAACTGCTACATCGCTGGTGATCATAACAGTACTAAAACTGTAAAATAGTTTTTAAAAACAAATTTATAATTACCAATTTCTTTTGTCATTGCCATTATGACAGTAATAATATTTTACTAGTTATTTTGTAATAATAAAAAAAAAGTATACCGCTTAAAGCATAATTTAAAGATTTAACAAGGTGAATGAGGCAAGTTTGTTTAATTAGGCAAGTCATTGGACAACAGTGGCTTGATCTGTAACCATTCAAAGAAAAAAAATCTAATGATATTGACCTTATTTTATTTATTTATTTTTTACATTTAAAACTCACTTTTAAAACCCAAACTAAAATAAAAAGATGTTCTCCTGAGGAAACAGAAAATACTGTGACAATGTCCTTGCTATATTTAGAAATATATTTTGTTTTTAAATAGACATTTCACTATATTTATGCCTTCAACTGTACATACTATACAAACCATCCATATCTACATCTGCCATACACTTCAAAAGGTGGTAAACTAACAAAACAACAAGATGCTTAAAATTTCTGGATTTTTATAACCAGAGACTGCGCATTGTTGTAGAATCTTATTAAAAAAACAATTTTTATGGTGATTTCTACATGAATGTGTCAAATATAGCAACATATACTGTACATACAGTATTTATGTATAACAACATAACATCATTTCTCATGTTTTTCAGTCAGGCATCTCAAGCACAACCCCCTTGGGTCCTATAAGCAGCCTCGATTCAACGGCTGAATTGTTTATTTCACCACATACTGTGCAGTCATTTTTCATCTAATTGATACAAGTCCACAGATTCGATCAAGTTTCTGCCGACACATCTCAGAATAATAGTGTTTTACAGCACCGGCGCAACGATATTCGTCCTTCAGATATGCATACATAACCTGCATGACTGCTAAAAATAGTATGAAATATTCCATTCCAGGTTTACCCAGCAGAGCATAACATTAATTTGAAGACTTGTGATATTTCATCAAGCAAGAAGGCTCAGACCATCAGTTAGGAAAGAAACGTTTGGGCGCAAATCAACCAACCAGACGCCTTCACCATGGAAAAGTGACCTTGCAAAAATTACAGCAGCAGAATCTTATCATAGTGCCACTTGGTTGAGTGGAGAATAAACAGCCAGAGCGTGTTTCACAACAAGCAGACCCACCACGTCGCAAGAAACTCTTTAAGAGATGACAGAAACGAAGCCCCTGCTGAGCCGTGTTTGCTTTAGAGTTTCATTTTTTTTCCTAGTTCACTACAGAGTGACGCAAAGAGAATATGACCCACAAAACACAGGGCTATGACTAAGTATAAGGAACTGTTTCTAACAATAAACCGACGTGACATGATGGAACTCGACAATATCAGAGGAGCTTTAAACTTTTCAAAAGTGCAGTCTGAAAGTGCCTCAGATGTTAGCGCTGTACATGCAAATGTTCTCAGATAGTAACAACATGTCTGACAAATGAACTGTGACTCAAATGTATGTGCAAATAGAAAAATAAGGGTTTGTTTGTATTAAAGGTGTGGGGAGCAATTCATTTTTGGAGGGAGATATAAATTGTGTTTTAGAATTTGTTCTTTGGCCAATCAGTTTGAGGGGTTTTCTTTCTGTCAGACATTTCAGGCGTTTACAGGGAAGCCTGTAATGGACATGAACTGAGAGTGACAGAAGTGGATCGTTCAAGTTTAAGTGGTAAATTCAGGTTCAGTAACAGCTCATAGGTGTTACTCTGTCGTGAAGGGATGCTATTTTAATACAGTTGCTTTTAACAGCTTTGGCATGTCACAGTGTAAAGAAAACACACTTTTTTAAACGTTTAAGTTGTTATTAAATATTACCGGATGTTATACTAGAAAATAATAAATTAAAAACAAAATAGTATAGTATATATATATATATATATATATATATATATATATATATATATATATATATATATATATTTTTTTTTTTTTTTTTTAAATGTAGAAAAACAGATTAAAAAAAAAAAAATAATAAAAAAAAAAAAAAAATATATATATATATATATATATATATATATATATATATATATATTATATATATATATATATATATATATATATATATATAGATTTTTTTTTTTTTTTTATCTGTTTTTCTACATTTAAAAAAATGTAGACGTTTCTGACGCAGGTATCATTTCTCACCCTTTGCCATGTTGTTTAACAGCAAACATTTTTAAGCTCAATTGTGCAGCCATGGGCACTATGGTCTTTAATGAAGGCGTGTAAAGGCCCATTTTTGGTGTATTGCTATTTTGTAGGGGTGTGAACCTACACTGTCTTACGTACGATTCAGTTACGATTATCATGCCATCGATTCGGTTCAATTCGATATCTTGGTGCATCACTGTGCATTGGCGATGCTTTCCATAAACAATTTGATATTTTACTTAGCAACACAATAATTCTTGATTTAAAATTTATGTTATTCATATATTTTATATATTATTTGTAATACAATTTTGTTCTTTAAAACAAGCAGTCAGATATATGTACTGTACCTTTAATTTTACCTGCTCAAAGAAAGCACTCTTTTTGAATGTTTCAAACAAAAATAAAGTACATGCACAGAACAACAGGAGCATTTATAGCAAATAAACAAATGTAAATATTATCCTGCTTGCTTTTTGAACTTTGTCGAGCGAGTTCTTAAAAGCCTATGATTGATCACGCGCTCAACAGAAAGTGCTGCGATTGGCTTTAACAGTCAACACAGCTCTGGCACTGTTCAGCAAACAGTAACACAAACACTGATGTTAAATGGCCGCTGCAATCAGCAGATCCATTATAGACAGCGTCGCGGTGGAGAAAACTTGCTCTGCAGACATACTCGTGTGTGGATCCACAAGTAACATTATTGTTGTAACTGCCGTGAGAGGAGATAAAACGTTACCTCACGAACACGCCAGCAGGTCAAAAGAGCCCCAGAGAGTGAGGGAGAGTTTACAGCTTTAATTTTTTCCTAGCTTAGTTCTGATGTACTTTCCTGTCAGTTAAAGACTGTCCAGCAAACTCACAAGCAGTGAACTGTGCACAGTTATCTGCTTTTTAAGTAGTTCTTTAAAGCGTTCTTATTACTCGCGGTCGACTCCCTCGCCATAGTAAGCTACCACCAAATAACGCATATAAGATAAATGACGTCAGGACATTATAACCAGTTATGATTATTACTGAACCGATAGCGTATTGTCTGCATTGCAGCGCATTGAAGAAACAATTCATTTTGACACCCCAACTATTTTGAGGAAACTGAAATAAATCATGCCATTGAACATCTAAAAGCTGGTACGAAGTCAGTGGTGCAGTTTTTTATTTATTTCTTTATGTAAAGAGCACGTTATTGACAAGTACCTATAGGCAAATATACAACGTGCTTCACATTGCTTATTACAAACACAAGGATGTGCAGCAGCACACGCACAAATATCTAAATATGAAACATTTGATTAAAATGTAAAAGATTATTATTGTCTACATTAGCATTGTGAACATACACTGACCTCATGATTCAGTTCGGTTATGATTATCATGTCACCGATTTGGGTCAATTCGATATCTCTGTGCATTATGGTGCATTGACGATGCTTTCCTTACACAATTTTATATTTCACTTCACAACCACAAGAATGCATTAAAATGTAATAATATATTTATAATATTTGTAATTCAATTTAGTCCTTTAGGGTGACACGGTGGCTCAGTGGTTAGCACTGTCGCCTCACAGCAAGAACAGCAAGAAGGTCGCTGGTTCGAGTCCTAGCTGGGCCAGTTGGCAGTTCTGTGGTGGAGTTGCATGTTCTCTCCATGTTTGTGTGGGTTTCCTCCGGGTTCTCCGGTTTCCCCATGTCCAAATACATGCGGTATAAGTGAATTGAATAAACTAAATTGGCTGTAGTGTATGTGTGTGAATTAATGTGTGTATAGATGTTTCCCAGTACTGAGTTGCTGCTCGAAGGGCATTCGCTGTGTAAAACATAGCTGGATAAGTTGCCGGTTCATTCTGCTGTGACGACCTCTGATTAATAAAGGGACTAAGCCAAAGGAATGAATGAATACATTTTATTATTTAGTACAAGCAGCCAAATACATGAAACTAACTGTACCTTTAATTTTACCTGTACAAAGAAAACACTCTTTGAATTTATCAAACAAAACTCAAATAGGGCGACGCAGTGGCGCAGTAGGTAGTGCTGTCACCTCACAGCAAGAAAGTCGCTGGTCGAGCCTCCGCTGGGTCAGTTGGCGTTTCTGTGTGGAGTTTACATGTTCTCCCTGCGTTCGTGGGGGTTTCCCCCACAGTCCAAAGACATGCGGTACAGGTGAATTGGGTAAGCTAAATTGTCCGTAGTGTATGAGTGTGAATGAGTGTGTGGATGTTTCCCAGAGATGGGTTGTGGCTGGAAGGGCATCCGCTGCATAAAAACGTGCTGGATAAGTTGGCGGTTCATTCCGCTGTGGCGACCCCGGATTAATAAAGGGATTAAGCCGAAAGAAAATGAATGAATGAATGAAAACTCAAGTAGGCCTACATACTCAGAAGACAACATGAGCATTTATTACAAATAAACAAATTATCCCACTCGCTTCTTGAGCATTGCCAAGTGAGTTCTTAAACACCTATGATTGGTAATTGTGTTCACGCGCTCAACAGAAAGTGTTGCCATCTGCTCTAATGGTCAGTGCTGTTCACCAAACAGTGATGCGGACACTAAAGAACACCCGCAGCTATCACAGCTGATCCAAAATAGACACGGTGGAGAAAACTTGTTCTGCAGACACGTGTGTGCCTGGATCCACAAGTATTGCAGTAACAGCCGAGATAGGAGAGGAAAAGTTACCTCATGAACACACCAGCAGGTCAAAGGTTCACAGTAAGAGAGAGAGAAGCAGAGATGGAGTTTACAGCATTCACTTCCTCCCTAGCAATGAAATAGTGGCTCCTGGGCTCTGCTGTAACTTCAGTGTCAGTGAAAGACTGTCCCAGCAAACTCACATGCAGTGAACTGTGCACAGTTGTCTGATTTTAAGTAGTTGGAGCGTTTTAATTACTCGTGCTAGGCTCCCTCACCATGGTAAGCTACTAATTCAGACATGCCCTGAACTGTGTGCTTTAGACCCTGTGATTAGAGACCAAAATGTTATGTGTGGAATTTGTGTATTTCTCTGTAAATATGATATTTACTAGACTAGAATAGATCAGAATAGAATATGGAATCTATTGAAATCTATAATGTGACATTTAACAGCAAATTATGAATTGATTTTTTTTCAGGACCTTGAAGCGAAATAATAATATTGTGATAGAAGGGCATTATTCAATTTCAAGTGGGAAATTCAGGCTGATTTGTCATGACTGGATTTTAAGCTAAGCTATTTTAAAGCTGTCACTGGGTGGTACCTTTTCAAAAGGAACACATTAGTACCTAAAGCATCCATATTGGTCCATACACCACATACCTGTTTTCTGTTTTTATGCACAGCATCATGGATAATATTGTTTTTTGTGCACACTGTAAACCCTAATGTTGTCTTTACTTAAACAATTAAGTAAAGTTGACTGAACATAACTTAAAATTGTGTTAAAAGTTAATTTAACTTATGTACAATGAAAATGCATAAGCTTAAGATTTCAAGTGTAGTGAGCTCAAAATCATAATTAATCCTTTGAAAAAAATAAGTAATTTCCACTAATGTAGTCTTGACTGTAAAATTCTAATATGTGTAACCTTTTAAGTCCAAGGGGTTTTTTTTAAATCAGAAAACAAATGGCTTCAGGTATAAGTATTCATCATAATGTGAATACATGGCTTATTTACTTATTACATTCACATACTTATTTTTTGTTTAAAATTTATTTCAACATTTTTTCATAGTATTTTTCATATTATTACACACACGCATGCACACACATACATATATATATATATATCGGCTGATAAACTTCACAATGCTGAGCTGGCATCGTGATCCATCACCCCCGCCCCACATTTATATTGATATATAACATTATTTGCATGTAATCTTAATAGCAATAACGGACTTTTTCATGAGCTGTGTTAAATTTTACATATAGCTGCCGCTTGCATGGCTGACAGCATCGTGAGGATTAAATGAAGGATTATACTGTACCTCTCTCCAATAGTATCTGGATGCAGCCTTTATGATGCAAGCTGAGATTGCATCACTCAGCGATGCAATGTCAGACACAATGCATTCAATAGAGTGAGTGACGTCACTGTGACGGGTAGGGTTAGGGGTGGGGTTAGGTGAGCGCATTAAAAAGCATTGGATGCAGCTCAGATTGCACCTGCACCAGGTCTGCATCCAGACCCCTCTCCCTCTCTCGCTTTAAATGTGTAGATTCAGTGGCAAACGCTGTTACCTGCAAACCCTGTCCCACAGACTTTACAGTGAATGGCTTTAGTTATTTTCATAGCGGACTTGAAGCCACTGGAAGTCTTTATCCACTCTTGGAAAAGTGTAAATGGTGGATTAACATTCAGCACATGATCACTAATAAGATGTGCCATTATAGTGACTTTAGGTACTTCTAAAACTAAACCTGTCAGTGTATTTATTTCATTCTCTCTCTTCAGCGCTTCACATTTTCGCGGTTGTAGCTGTCATCTGAAGGCAGAAGGCTTTGACTGAGTGATTGACAGCTGATTTTAACCAATCCATTCGCGTTCAGTTTTAAAGCAGTGGGTCAATAGGAAGAGCACAAAGCAGAGAAAGCATTGCGGGCTTTTTTTACTTTAGCAAGTTCACATATTTTAATCTGTTCCTGAGTGCTGCGTTTGGGGGTTTTAGGTGAGGATTTGCAGTGAAAACAGGTCGCAGGGCAACAATTTATGCACTAGCACAAATGCTTCCAAATATATATTTTAGATCTCATAAATGCAGCATATGCGGACCAAAACGTCGAGCCCTAGCATTCTTTAATTGTTATTATTTCCTCATAATAATAGTAAAATAAGGAAGTTATCATCAATTCACAATACAATTTCAGTGAACTCCAAACGAACTCTGGTCTCCTCCACCAGCTGTGGGAAAAAGCCACTATAACGACACAGATCTCTCTGCCTATTCAGGCAGAGTCCGCGGAAAAAAGTGATTTACAGGTGGTAATTTGGTGTGTAACTTATTTATTTATGGTTTGGTTATGGGTAAAGCAAAAGACCAGGTGGTTCAGTAGTGAAAACGGTAGGCTACAATTAATTAATTTGTTATGGATTAATTGATATTAACAACAACCACCCCACCTCCTGCCTACGATTGACGATGCCCTCATCCATCGCGATGTTTCACATTAGACATTGTACGATGCCAAATTGGTCAACATCGACCCAAACCTACTTTGAGCTACTTCAAACTGTTTGTATTGTGAAGTCTTAGATGGGAAACCTCGCGTTTTAGCTCAGCCTACGGACTTCCTTATGTCCAGATAACTGAATGTTTGGACAAATGTCGTTGGTATGCGGTCTTAGTACTAAGTTTGGTGAACTTAACTATTTAAGTATAGTCTACAAAAACTGGCAAGTTAAAATAACTTAAATATGCAAGTTTTGGGAGATTCCATTACTCAATTAAATTGAGGCAACGAGTTTACTCAATTAATTTAGTTCAGTCTAACTTATTAGGGTTATCAGTGCACAAATTAAACATTAACAACCTCTGAAGAAAATATGTAACTTAAAACAAATGTGAAAATGTGCAATTCAAGTCTAAAAGGGACAGTTCACCCAAAAATGAAAATTTCTGAAAGGAAGTCTTCTCAATCCTAAATAGCACTACAGTATACACAGGCTTACCAGCAATAGAGAAAGTTCAGCTTTAAAAAAAACACACACACACACTCCAATAATGACATTCTCCTTTAGGCCTAGCCAGAGGAGAAAACCAAGCGAACAACAACCGCTGGAGTCGCCCCTTAACGCGGAGCCCAAAAGCCAGCTTTAGTTATGTGGTGTTGCTGACGAGATGTCAACAATCTTCTGTCAGCCTCCGATCTCCAGCTTCAAAAGAGACGAGAGAAGCAAACAGCGTTCCCCCTAGACTGACGGGATGCTCTCTGTGTAGGCTGGAGCAGAATAGCCTGATTTATTTACTTAAGACTCCTTTGTGTCTTTGATATGACAGGACTGGAGCAACGGTTCTTTAGGCGTCAAGACTTACTGTCATTACGCACTAATGTCCATGTCTTAGATATGAAAACACTAACGCTAAATGAGAGGGGGTGTGAAATCAACAACGACAGAGCGAAGGCAGTGAGGTTATAAGACTGAAGAGGAGGACGTGACATGGATTGTGGGGACTGTGATCAAACTAGGGGTGGGAGGAAGAAACTCAAATCCATTACAGATTCTCCAGTGATTCTGGATTACACCACTCATCATAAATGCTTATTAATAATTCTGGTTATTGAAAAAGCATTGAAGGACAAAACGTTACAGCTGAAGGTGGAATTCAGCGTGCAATGCTGCAAATAGCTCATTAAAGATGAAGAAAATGTATTATTTTTGCTGCTTATTAAAAAGTGAAGGGAATTGTGAACACTAACAATGTACATGCATTACTATTTGTTAAGTAATGTCATGAATGCATATGAAAAAATAAGTAATAAATGTAAAACAAAAGAGGTTTGTTATACAGAGCTCTAAATTGTACTACTGAATTGTAAAAAAAAAAAAAAAAAAAACATTACTGATGCTTATACACTGCTATTTACAGAATATACACGTCGCTTACTACACCGGCCATTTTATTAGGTACACCTCACAAGTACCTTTGCCTTCAGAACTGCCTTAATCCTTCATGTCATAGATTCAACAAGGTACTGGAAATAATCCTCAGAGATTTTAGTCTATAGGGAGAACTCAGCATCACGCAGTTGCTGCAGATTTGTCGGTTGCACATCCATGATGCGAATCTCCCATTCCACCACATCCCAAAGGTGCGATTGAGATCTGGTGACTCTGAAGGCCATTTGAGTACATTGAACTTCTTTTGGTGTTCAAGAAACCAGTCTGAGATGATTCGCACTTTATGACATGGTGCATTATCCTGCTGGAAGTAGCCATCAGAAGATGGGTACACTGTGGTCATAAAGAGATGGACACGGTCAGCACAATACTCAGGTAGGCTGGGGAGTTGACACGATGCTCAATTTGGGTACTAATGGACCCAAGGTGTGCCAAGAAAATATCCCCCACACCATTACATCACCACCACCAGCCTGAACTGTTAGTATAAAGCAGGATGGATCCATGCTTTCATGTTGTTGACACCAAATTCTGACCCAACGATCCGAATGTCGAAGCAGAAATCCGGACTCAGATCAGATCAGGTAACGTTTTTCCAATCTTCTAATGTCCTATTTTGGTGAGCCTATGCGAATTGTAGCCTCAGTTTCCTGCTCTTGGCTGACAGGAGTGGTACCCGGTGTGGTCTTCTCCTGCTGTAGGCCATCAACAGTTGTAAAATGTTATAGAATAATAGCATAAAATAACAGTATAAAAGAGTAAATAGCATAATTTTTCTATGTTTTTATGAAATTTGCATGTTTGATTCAATGGGCCCTATCATATACCTGGATTGTTGGTGTGTTGCTATTTTGTGTTTAAATGCTGGCATGAGGTCAAGACTAAAGTATCGCAATACAAATTATTTATCAAAATTAGATCTAACATAACTCTAATGTACATAACTTAGCAAAAAAAAACTTAAAAGGGCCATAATAATATCAAAAACAAGTGTCAGGAAATACTGAATGACTTAATTGTCAATTAACGGTTATTTATCATATATATTAATGACATTTACTGTTAACCAAGTTACAGATATTTAATGTAGTTTTTTTATTTATTTATTTTTTATTTTTTAAACAGTTTTTTTTGCATTATAACCATGGCAATTTATACAGTCAAGCAGTAAGTTTTTCATATGTATAATTTGGTATAATCACAGAATCAAAAATAATTTCAGAAATCTGACCAACTTCATCAAAATCGAATCGTGATAATTACAGCAATATTTATAAAACAAATATGTTTATGATATACACATAACATGTTTATGTTAATCACATTTTATTTATATGCAGTGCCGGCCCGTAGGGTTTAGGGGCCTTATAAAAAAAAGGCTGTGAAAACAGCAAGAAGATAGCACAAAAAATACAATTTAATATTTAAGTGCATACATTTTTATTAACTGAAATATATTTAACCTATAATACATATGAAAAAAATATTTACTCAGATTTAAATTGTACATAAAATAAAGTAAATAAAATAAAATACAAATAATGTAAAAAATAAATTAAGAAGGGCACAGATTGGACACTTGTGGCGTTATATTACCGAAGACTTTAAGACACTTTTTCAAATTTATATCAAACGTGAGCAATTTGGAGAGATATGTGGAATCTGTGTAGGAATCCGTTACATCATTCTAGTTCAGCCAATAGTCGATCGCGGGCTGTGTTTTGCAAAATAGAGTGTGGTGCTGCTGGATATATTACTAATATTTTCTGCTTTTATTCATACTATTGTTGTGTATTTATTCGTTTTCAGCTATTTTTCATGTACAATTACAGAGCTATTCTTTTAATAAAATGTGAATGTTATTTTTTCTCGTCGCCATCGTTGTGAATTGTATCGCGTTTAATGGGGTTTGTGCATTGTGCAATGTGCATTGGGCATGATTTATACGTACACACTTGTATTCGCTCTTACATTCCCAATAAATATACAATAGCGTTCATAGGGCCCTCCAAGAGATGCGGGCTCTAGGCAACCGCCTATATTGCCTGTTAAACGGGTCTGCACTGTGTATATAAAAATATGAGAATAATCCTGTAGCATGTACTGTATGATTCCCATATTTTATTTATTGGTTGATTTGACCAAAAATAAACCACAAATGAGTCATGTGTTCGCAATTCAAACTTCACATGCTTGCGATATAAGTTTTAAATACACCAAAAAAGGCTTATAAGAAAAAATTGATCACAAATCAAACATTACAACCCAATCCTTTCCTCTCCCAAAACGCTTGCTTCTTGAATAGAAAGAGATGGCTGTTATAACAAAAAAAAGTCGGATTGTACCAAATCATTGCAGGGTGTTGAACAGAATAAAGCAGGTAAAACGAAAATTGAAGCAATTGAAAACAATGATGATAAAGCCCCAACAAACAAGCTGCCGGCCGATGGGGAGAGAACACACAGGCCAGAGCGTAGAGAGCGACTGAATGCCGCACAGTGGGAAATAATGGCAATCCAAATGTAATCTTGAGAGCGTTATTATTCCAGCAAACTGCATGTCCTCTTCAGAGTCTCCAGCATCTGAGGCTCTCATCACGACCCCAGCTCAAAGTGCGGATCTGAAGCAGACGCGTCCAATTAAAGACAACGGGGACAAATACGACACACAACTCATTTTTAATGTCATCCTCTGCGCTGTGTTTATGCGTCGCCTTTTTTTCTGACAGGTTTGTTTCTCTGTGAGGCTTGTGGAGAGAGAAATATCAACAGCTGATTAAGTCGAGGCCCTGCAGCAGCCGAAGCCATTTGCTTCCAGATTAAACACGGTTATATATAAATTTGTATGTATATGAGAGAGAAATAGAGAGACAGAGAAAGAGAGAGAGAAAGATAGGGGAAGGCTTATCTATTGGCGTTAACTGCTATTTCTCCCTGTGCTGATTGAAGATGAGACTGGCTGTGACAGTAATGTGTGTCAAGGGACGCCGACATTCACTCAGAGCTAAATCAACAACGATAAAACCAGCACCTATGCTTTCAGTGGAGACACCATCTGGGTAAGATAACGCACTTCACTATAACAAACAAAAAAATGAAGTGTGGACCAGTTTATGTTTCAAAACGTATACATATAAAACATGAATACATGAAAAATACATGTAAATAATAAGGTTGGATTATTTAATGTTGTACCGGTGAATTGGGTAAGCTAAAATTGTCCGTGGTGTATGTGTATGAATGAGTGTGTATGGATGTTTCCCAGTGATGGGTTGCAGCTGGAAGGGCATCCGCTGCGTAAAACATGTGCTGGATAAGTTGGTGGTTCATTCCGCTGTGGCGACCCGGAATAATAAAGTGACTAAGCCGAAAAGAAAATGAATAAATGAATGAATGAATGAATGAATGAATGAATGAGATGCTGTGACCAAAGTCCCTATAAGTCTATAGTCTTTGATACGTTCCTTTGATGTACCCCTTGGCCACATTGTCCCCCGATAATGTCAATAGACTGGACTGTCTTAGCAACTGGCTAAATGTTAAGGAGGACTAAGCAAAATTGTTTCTACTTTATGATTAATGTTCTCAACTCGCAATACAACTTTACAATGAGTACAATAGTTTGTATTTAATACTTTATTATTATTATAATTTTCCATTTTTTCATATTTGCAATGTCTGTATTTGGCTTTTTTTTTTTGTAGTCCACTTAGAATCCAACATGGAAATCATTTTGTTTGTTATTGCCATTGATTGTATTAAAATTCAAATGGCACTTACATGTCTGTGTTTTTATTTCTGTACTAAATATGGCGTTTCGTGATTAATCATGATTAATTACAAAAAAAGTGTGATTAATTAGTTAATTTATTTAATCAATTGACAGCCCTAGTTTTTAGAAATAGAAAATAAATTAAATAAACCTGTTATAGCTTACCATAAACCTTTCTGCCACAAGAAAAGCCAGCGAAGTTGGCATGGTGTTATTTATAAATGAATAAATGAATGAATAAATAAATACTTCAAAACCTTTTTTTTTTTTACCCATACACAGTGACATGCCTGCATGTACACACACTTATTACAATCCACACAACTGCTTTTCAGCCTATAATAGTTGAGGTTAAGCATATAATCTTGTTCTACAGTGTACCTAATGGCACACACAGCGCATAATCCAGCTTCATGTAATTCGCATTACAGCTTGATGTGAAATGCATATGGACTTAATTGATTTCGATGAGAAATAGAGCAGAAATAAAGCAGCAGAAGTTTCCCCAGAGGAAGATGACGAGAGTCTCGCTGGTCTTCACTGAACATGTCTTCTCCTCCCCGGCTGGTGTCATTAAACCTCATCTCTAAAATATTAAACGTACCCACAGCCGCTTCGCTCGGTTGGATTTCACAGATCAAAATCTCTTCATACTTGAAAAAAAAAAAATGTTTTCTGCAAAAAATTGCTAAAAGCAGTTTTAACACAAGTTAATCTACACAGTAAAACAATTTAAACAAAGTACAATCTTCAGAGATATCAAAAGATCAAATAAAGCCCCTGGTGGAGCCATGATGTGCAAAGGTGAACGTTACCTGACGCAGGTTGCGGGACACACGGACGGCGTGCCATGCATTGTCATTGAACTTCCCGTCGGACGGCTCCACCAGAGCCTCAAAGCACCGGAGCCCAAGTTTATGACCAGACACACGGCTCCGCTTTTCAGAGACAGGTTGACATAGTCAGCAGACTTGCCAGTGTGAAGCAGGAGCCCGTTTCGCTGCAGAGTTCGGAAGGACAGGGTGATTTCGTCTGTGCTGCTCTGGATGGGCTTTTGGGACAGGTCGTAGCTGAAGAACTCATTACCCTTGAACGTGGCCACTGACTCCACTTGGCCTTGTTGAAGGGAGATAGAAAAAGGTAAAGGACGGTCGTTAGAGCTGGGATGGACCAGAGGTATAAGAACTGACTGTTCTTTATATTCTCTGCCTTTTATAGACTCTCAAAGAAAAAACAAGATGAACAAATGAAAACAAGAGGAGAATTCATGAAATAGCAAGGACACTCTGTGTGTTTTACAATCCAGGGGCTTGTTGTGATTTTTGGTTAACGATATATTATTTAGAGCGGCAAGGTGGCTCAGTGGAAAGCACTGTCGGCTCACAGCAAGAAGGTCGCTGGTTCAAGACCGGCTTGGCCAGTTGGCATTTCTGTGTGTAGTTTAAATGTTCTCCCTGTGTTTGTGTGGGTTTCCTCCGGGTGCTCCGGTTTCCCCACAGTCCAAAGACATGCAATATAGGTGAACTAATTAAATAAACTATATTAACTGTTGTGTACAAGTGTGAACGAGTGTGTATGGGTGTTTCCCAGTACTGGGTTGCAGATGGAAGGGCATCCGCTGTCTAAAACATATGCTGGAATAGTTGGCAGTTTATTCCGCTGTGGTGACCTCTGAAATAAAGACTAAAGTGAAGGAAAATAAATGAATGATATATTATTTATGTGTATAATTCTAACATTTCTTTGTCAATCAATGTTGTTTTACTAAAACATGAAAAACGTGCATGATTCAAATTACTACACAAAATATTCTAATTACTAAGACAAATTACTACACAAATTACTACATTATGGTCAAATTACTATAGATTCACCATAAATATTAAAATTGAAACAACGAACCGTTTAAGAATGAAAAAAGTGGACAATGAATGAAATGGTAGTATTTGTAAAACACTCATAGATATTTGGTTAAGTTTATGATTTTACATATTTTGTTTATCAAGATATTAAAAAATACAAATATATTGTGTGACTAACTTCACCACCTCTAACATCAACTCTTTTAGACCTAACCTAATATTTGAGAATGGACTAGAGATAACCATGTACATTATACTGTAAGTCAAATAATAATAATAATAATAATAATAATAATAATAATAATAATAATAATAATAATAACTATTATTATTATTATTATATTTTACCCTTGATTAAAGAAAAACCTTTGAAGAAGAATGTCTATACTGTATCAAAAAAATTATTTAAGTCTTTAGGTTATACTGACAGATTTCATTACCATTATCAGTCCGATGATAACTACTAAAAAATTAGGATTTTTAAACCTTTAAAATTAAGTTGCAAACATATTGTCATATAATATTTTGCTAAATATATTTGACAATTGTAGTCTTCTCAAGTCAATGATTAGAAACGTGTAAAAAAGAAGGCAAAAGTCAATCATATGGTGCAAAATAAATTAGAATACCTAATTTTTGTATCTCTGTAAAAATAATTAACAAAAATATTATTTTTAGAATAATACATTATTTGGCATTTTTTACTGTTTGCATAATTTAAATAAATAAATATAAAGTCCATAAAGTGCACAAGCACAAAAAAAGAAAAAGAAAATTTGACACATAGTTTGCATAAACTGTCGAAATAACATAAGTCAAAAATAAATCCTTTAAAACCTCTGCATTCAGAACATTCAGTACCTAAAATTCTAAAATAAAGCAACAAATTATATATATACTTCATCTGTGCTAAACTATAATTGTTTTTTCCAATAATCTAATAAATATGAGATAAATATTTATAGATAAATAAACATTTATAGATAAGATAAATATGATAATCTGAAACAGATAAAATGAAACTAAATAGAAATTAAAGCAAGACATGTTTTACAACCTAGAAAGGTTCCCAGCAGGCAAAAACAACAAAATATCAACGTCTAATGATGTTACAGCTTGACGTTGTGGGGACGTTACCACTATGACATATATCAGACGTTGGATTTTGGTTGCCGTACCTGACAAATAAATGTCAGTATTTGACGTCAATATAACGTTGGTTTAAGATGTTGGTTCGACGTTGGATTTTGGTCACTTTCTAGACAACCTAAAATCAACCAAATATCAATGTCATTTCACGTCATTATTGGACATCAATTAACATTCCTAGAAACTGGCGACCTAAATCTAGCCTAATATTTTTATGATGTTGTGTGTCTGCTGCGTTCAGGCAAGATGTGAAGTTTTTTAATTCTTACATTTTTTTAACATCAATATAATGTTTAAAACTTAACAGCTGTAATGAATTCTGAAGCCTAACCACAATCGCCAGAAGTAAAACGATTACATGCATCACGGTCACATGATTATAACACTATAAAATCAACACCTTCAACCAAAGCTGCAGCTAAACGTGAGGATTAACAAGTGAAAACAGAATAAAAACTGCGACGCATGTTTAAGACACTCATAGCATGTTTTACAGCCCTGAAAGGTTGAGGCAGGACTTAAGCCTTGATGTGATTTTTGCTAATGAGAGGTTTAAAGCCACTGGCTCAAATGAAGCGTAAACGAACCAGAAATTAACAGTACAAGACAGCTGCAAGCATGAATCATTGTACATGCCTTTGACAGGAGAAAAATCTCACTGGATTACAGCACAGACTTCCACAGTCGCTCCCTTCTCATAGACACGAAGCATAGAGGTGAGTGAAAATGAGCATAATCTCCTCCAGCGTCAGCTAATCGTGAAGGTCATTTATGCATGTAAAGCTTGCCGTCTGGAAATTAAAGTGCGAGTGCGGCAATTAAACGGGCTGAAAGACGGCCTGTCAGGAATAATCTGAAGTAAAAACAGTGGCGCACTTTTAATAACGGTTTGATTTGCGAGATGTGAAAGCTTTGATGAGGCGAGGTAGAGACTTTCAAAATACAGTCATTAAGAAAATAGGAGACTGATGAGGAAGCTTGTCAAAATATCTCATCGTTAGTTTATGTCATTAAAAATCATCGCTATCAGAGGAAAGCATGCTAGTTTGGGCCTTGTACTTGATTTCTGGTCTTGTGTGCAGTTCACGCCACCCGTTAATGTGAAATGCTACACTTTTTTTGCTGTAATAGTGAGTGGTTTGCATGTATTATGTAAAGGGGAGCCCTGTGTAATTAGCCTAGTTTCGGGTGAGTCTGACCCTAATTGCACATGTTTCTTAAGGCAGAGTGTTTACATAAGATGTGTTCAAAACAGCTAGATGGAGTACAGCGGAAAAATGCAGGATTCTCAGGGCAGATCTTGTTAGCAAAATTACTGTGCCATCATGATGATGAAACAGTTTTAATTTAATAATATTGTTTACAAAAACGTAAGACAAACGTAGGCTGCAAGATATTTTAAATATTTTTTCGACTGTTTTGATTTGACTGTTTACATTTCCTCTTAGGTCCCAAGGTGTTTTTTTTACATGCATTTTTTATTCTCTTTGCTATTTGGGCTTATTGGAACCTAATTAGAATATAAATCTAAGTATCTTTTTTGATAAGATGTACTTTTAGAGAAAAAAAAAAATTATGTCCATATATGTGGACTCGTGGTCCGAATTTACATAAAACACTTTTGTCCTGATGTTTTTTAAACGCATATATAACATAGATTTTTTTTATTTTATTTGTTAACTTGCTTTGACTATCAGAGAGTAAAAAACTAAAAAAATTGTTCCCCTTTGGATAGTTAAAAATAGGGTTTGGGACATTTCATATGCTGCAAAACAGTTTGCAGGATGACACTGTATGTCTGTAACAAAATATAAAACATTCAAAGTATTTTAAAAATAGCCCCTTAGGAGCTAAAATGTGCTGTCTTTATTGAGTTATAAACCAATCAGAGCAAATCATGGACGCAAGGATCATGGAACACACGGAATAATACTCAGCAAGGAATGAATGTCTCTGTGGTGCTAAAATAGTCCAAGTAATCAGTAAGGATGATCTGCACTTGGTGTGTGTGAAATCAAGGGGTGAGTTAGAACTGGTGTGTGAGTGCTGGGCATGATGCTATTTGTAGCCCATTAAAAAAGGCAGATTTGCAGTTCTCAACAATCATGACAAACTGCTTAACCAAGACAATCGCTGGTGATCATAACAGTACTAAAACTGTAAAATAGTTTTAAAAACATTTATAATTACCAATTTCTTTTGTCATTGCCATTATGACAGTAA
Organism: Danio kyathit; assembly: GCA_903798195.1. Lineage (NCBI taxonomy): Eukaryota > Metazoa > Chordata > Actinopteri > Cypriniformes > Danionidae > Danio > Danio kyathit. The sequence continues at coordinate 36,183,271 of LR812539.1, forward strand.
TAATATTTACTAGTTATTTGTAATAAAAAAAAAAGTATACCGCTTAAAGCAGAATTTAAAGATTTAACAAGGTGAATGAGGCAAGTTTGTTTAATTAGGCAAGTCATTGACAACAGTGGCTTGATCTGTAACCATTCAAAGAAAAAAAATCTAATGATATTGACCTTATTTTATTTATTTATTTTTTACATTTAAAACTCACTTTAAAAACCCAAACTAAAATAAAAAGATGTTCTCCTGAGGAAAACAGAAAATACTGTGACAATGTCCTTCTATATTTAGAAATATACCGGTATTTTGTTTTTAAATAGACATTTCACTATATTTATGCCTTCCAACTGTACATACTATACAAACCATCCATATCTACATCTGCCATATACACTTCAAAAGGTGGTAAACTAACAAAACAACAAGATGCCTTAAAATTTCTGGATTTTTATAACCAGAGACTGCGCATTGTTGTAGAATCTTATTAAAAAAACAATTTTTATGGTGATTTCTACATGAATGTGTCAAATATAGCAACATATACTGTACATACAGTATTTATGTATAACAACATAACATCAGTTTCTACATGTTTTTCAGTCAGGCATCTCAAGCACAACCCCCTTGGGTCCTATAAGCAGCCTCGATTCAACGGCTGAATTGTTTATTTCACCACATACTGTGCAGTCATTTTTCATCTAAGTGGATACAAGTCCACAGATTCGATCAAGTTTCTGCCGACACATCTCAGAATAATAGTGTTTTAACAGCACCGGCGCAACGATATTCGTCCTTCAGATATGCATACATAACCTGCATGTTTGCTAAAAATAGTATGAAATATTCCATTCCAGGTTTACCCAGCAGAGCATAACATTAATTTGAAGACTTGTGATATTTCATCAAGCAAGAAGGCTCAGACCATCAGTTAGGAAAGAAACGTTTGGGCGCAAATCAACCAACCAGAACGCCTTCACCATGGAAAAGTGACCTTGCAAAAATTACAGCAGCAGAATCTTATCATAGTGCCACTTGGTTGAGTGGAGAATAACAGCCAGAGCGTGTTTCACAACAAGCAGACCCACCACGATCGCAAGAAACTCTTTAAGAGATGACAGAAACGAGCCCCTGCTGAGCCGTGTTGCTTTAGAGTTTCATTTTTTTTCCTAGTTCACTACAGAGTGACGCAAAGAGAATATGACCCACAAAACACAGGGCTATGACTAAGTATAAGGAACTGTTTCTAACATAAACCGACGTGACATGATGGAACTCGACAATATCAGAGGAGCTTTAAAAACTTTTCAAAAGTGCAGTCTGAAAGTGCCTCAGATGTTAGCGCTGTACAAGCAAATGTTCTCAGATAGTAACAACATGTCTGACAAATGAACTGTGACTCAAATGTATGTGCAAATAGAAAAATAAGGGTTTGGTTTGTATTAAAGGTGTGGGGAGCAATTCATTTTTGGAGGAGATATAAATTGTGTTTTAGAATTTGTTCTTTGGCCAATCAGTTTGAGGGGTTTTCTTTCTGTCAGACATTTTAGGCGTTTACAGGGAAGCCTGTAATAGACATGAACTGAGAGTGACAGAGTGGATCGTTCAAGTTTAAGTGGTAAATTCAGGTTCAGAAACAGCTCATAGGTGTTACTCTGTCGTCAAGGATGCTATTTTAATACAGTTGCTTTTAACAGCTTTGGCATGTCACAGTGTAAAGAAAACACACTTTTTAAAAACGTTAAGTTGTAATTAAATATTACCGGATGTTATACTAGAAAATAATAATTAAAAACAAAATAGTATAGTATATATATATATATATATATATATATATATATATATATATATATATATATTTTTTTTTTTTTTTTTTTAAATGTAGAAAAACAGATTTAAAAAAAAAAAAAAAAAAAAAATATATATATATATATATATATATATATATATATATATATATATATATTTTTTTTTTTTTTTTTTTATCTGTTTTTCTACATTTAAAAAAATGTAGACGTTTCTGACGCAGGTATTATTTCTCACCCTTTGCCATGTTGTTTAACAGCAAACATTTTTAAGCTCAATTGTGCAGCCATGGGCACTATGGTCTTTAATGAAGGCGTGTAAAGGCCCATTTTTAGTGTATTGCTATTTTGTAGGGGTGTGAACCTACACTGTCTTACGTACGATTCAGTTACGATTATCATGCCATCGATTCGGTTCAATTCGATATCTTGGTGCATCACTGTACATTGGCGATGCTTTACATAAACAATTTGATATTTTACTTAGGCAACACAATAATTCTTGATTTAAAATTTATGTTATTCATATTTATATATTATTTGTAATTTGCTCTGCAGACATACTCGTGTGTGGTTCCACAAGTAACATTATTGTTGTAACTGCCGTAAGAGGAGATAAAACGTTACCTCACGAACATGCCAGCAGGTCAAAAGAGCCCCAGAGAGTGAGGGAGAGTTTACAGCTTTAATTTTTTCCTACCTAGTTCTGATGTACTTTCCTGTCAGTTAAAGACTTTCCAGCAAACTCACAAGCAGTGAATTGTGCACAGTTATCTGCTTTTAAGTAGTTCTTTAAAGCGTTCTTATTACTCGCGGTCAACTCCCTCGCCATAGTAAGCTACCACCAAATAACGCATATAAGATAAATGACGTCAGGACATTATAACCAGTTATGATTATTACTGAACCGATAGCGTATTGTCTGCATTGCAGCGCATTGAAGAAACAATTCATTTTGACACCCCAACTATTTTGAGGAAACTGAAATAAATCATGCCATTGAACATCTAAAAGCTGGTATGAAGTCAGTGGTGCAGTTTTTTTTATTTATTTCTTATGTAAAGAGCACGTTATTGACAAGTACCTATAGGCAAATATACAACGTGCTTCACATTGCTTATTACAAACACAAGGATGTGCAGCAGCACACGCACAAATATCTAAATATGAAACATTTGATTAAAATGTAAAAGATTATTATTGTCTACATTAGCATTGTGAACATACACTGACCTCATGATTCAGTTCGGTTATGATTATCATGTCACCGATTTGGGTCAATTCGATATCTCTGTGCATTATGGTGCATTGACGATGCTTTCCTTACACAATTTTATATTTCACTTCACAACACAAGAATTGCATTAAAATGTAATAATATATTTATATAATATTTGTAATTCAATTTAGTCCTTTAGGGTGACACGGTGGCTCAGTGGTTAGCACTGTCGCCTCACAGCAAGAACAGCAAGAAGGTCGCTGGTTCGAGTCCTAGCTGGGCCAGTTGGCAGTTCTGTGTGGAGTTGCATGTTCTCTCCATGTTTGTGTGGGTTTCCTCCGGGTTCTCCGGTTTCCCCATGTCCAAATACATGCGGTATAAGTGAATTGAATAAACTAAATTGGCTGTAGTGTATGTGTGTGAATTAATGTGTGTATAGATGTTTCCCAGTACTGAGTTGCTGCTCGAAGGGCATTCGCTGTGTAAAACATATGCTGGATAAGTTGCCGGTTCATTCTGCTGTGACGACCTCTGATTAATAAAGGGACTAAGCCAAAGGAATGAATGAATACATTTTATTATTTAGTACAAGCAGCCAAATACATGAACTAACTGTACCTTTAATTTTACCTGTACAAAGAAAACACTCTTTGAATTTATCAAACAAAACTCAAATAGGGCGACGCAGTGGCGCAGTAGGTAGTGCTGTCACCTCACAGCAAGAAAGTCGCTGGTTCGAGCCTCCGCTGGGTCAGTTGGCGTTTCTGTGTGGAGTTTACATGTTCTCCCTGCGTTCGTGGGGGTTTCCCCCACAGTCCAAAGACATGCGGTACAGGTGAATTGGGTAAGCTAAATTGTCCGTAGTGTATGAGTGTGAATGAGTGTGTGTGGATGTTTCCCAGAGATGGGTTGTGGCTGGAAGGGCATCCGCTGCATAAAAACGTGCTGGATAAGTTGGCGGTTCATTCCGCTGTGGCGACCCCGGATTAATAAAGGGATTAAGCCGAAAAGAAAATGAATGAATGAATGAAAACTCAAGTAGGCCTACATACTCAGAAGACAACATGAGCATTTATTACAAATAAACAAATTATCCCACTCGCTTCTTGAGCATTGCCAAGTGAGTTCTTAAACACCTATGATTGGTAATTGTGTTCACGCGCTCAACAGAAAGTGTTGCCATCTGCTCTAATGGTCAGTGCTGTTCACCAAACAGTGATGCGGACACTAAAGAACACCCGCAGCTATCACAGCTGATCCAAAATAGACACGGTGGAGAAAACTTGTTCTGCAGACACGTGTGTGCCTGGATCCACAAGTATTGCAGTAACAGCCGAGATAGGAGAGGAAAAGTTACCTCATGAACACACCAGCAGGTCAAAGGTTCACAGTAAGAGAGAGAGAAGCAGAGATGGAGTTTACAGCATTCACTTCCTCCCTAGCAATGAAATAGTGGCTCCTGGGCTCTGCTGTAACTTCAGTGTCAGTGAAAGACTGTCCCAGCAAACTCACATGCAGTGAACTGTGCACAGTTGTCTGATTTTTAAGTAGTTGGAGCGTTTTAATTACTCGTGCTAGGCTCCCTCACCATGGTAAGCTACTAATTCAGACATGCCCTGAACTGTGTGCTTTAGACCCTGTGATTAGAGACCAAAATGTTATGTGTGGAATTTGTGTATTTCTCTGTAAATATGATATTTACTAGACTAGAATAGATCAGAATAGAATATGGAATCTATTGAAATCTATAATGTGACATTTAACAGCAAATTATGAATTGATTTTTTTCAGGACCTTGAAGCGAAATAATAATATTGTGATAGAAGGGCATTATTCAATTTCAAGTGGGAAATTCAGGCTGATTTGTCATGAAGGGATTTTAAGCTAAGCTATTTTAAAGCTGTCACTGGGTGGTACCTTTTCAAAAGGAACACATTAGTACCTAAAGCATCCATATTGGTCCATACACCACATACCTGTTTTCTGTTTTTATGCACAGCATCATGGATAATATTGTTTTTTGTGCACACTGTAAACCCTAATGTTGTCTTTACTTAAACAATTAAGTAAAGTTGACTGAACATAACTTAAAATTGTGTTAAAAGTTAATTTAACTTATGTACAATGAAAATGCATAAGCTTAAGATTTCAAGTGTAGTGAGCTCAAAATCATAATTAATCCTTTGAAAAAAATAAGTAATTTCCACTAATGTAGTCTTGACTGTAAAATTCTAATATGTGTAACCTTTAAGTCCAAGGGGGTTTTTTTTAAATCAGAAAACAAATGGCTTCAGGTATAAGTATTCATCATAATGTGAATACATGGCTTATTTACTTATTACATTCACATACTTATTTTTTGTTTAAAATTTATTTCAACATTTTTTCATAGTATTTTTCATATTATTACACACACGCATGCACACACATACATATATATATATATATCGGCTGATAAACTTCACAATGCTGAGCTGGCATCGTGATCCATCACCCCGCCCCACATTTATATTGATATATAACATTATTTGCATGTAATCTTAATAGCAATAACGGACTTTTCATGAGCTGTGTTAAATTTTACATATAGCTGCCGCTTGCATGGCTGACAGCATCGTGAGGATTAAATGAAGGATTATACTGTACCTCTCTCCAATAGTATCTGGATGCAGCCTTTATGATGCAAGCTGAGATTGCATCACTCAGCGATGCAATGTCAGACACAATGCATTCAATAGAGTGAGTGACGTCACTGTGACGGGTAGGGTTAGGGGTGGGGTTAGGTGAGCGCATTAAAAAGCATTGGATGCAGCTCAGATTGCACTGCACCAGGTCTGCATCCAGACCCCTCTCCCTCTCTCGCTTTAAATGTGTAGATTCAGTGGCAAACGCTGTTACCTGCAAACCCTGTCCCACAGACTTTACAGTGAATGGCTTTAGTTATTTTCATAGCGGACTTGAAGCCACTGGAAGTCTTTTATCCACTCTTGGAAAAGTGTAAATGGTGGATTAACATTCAGCACATGATCACTAATAAGATGTGCCATTATTAGTGACTTTAGGTACTTTCTAAAACTAAACCTGTCAGTGTTATTTTCATTCTCTCATCTTCAGCGCTTCACATTTTCGCGGTTGTAGCTGTCATCTGAAGGCAGAAGGCTTTGACTGAGTGATTGACAGCTGATTTTAACCAATCCATTCGCGTTCAGTTTTAAAGCAGTGGGTCAATAGGAAGAGCACAAAGGCAGAGAAAGCATTGCGGGCTTTTTTTACTTTAGCAAGTTCACATATTTTAATCTGTTCCTGAGTGCTGCGTTTGGGGGTTTTAGGTGAGGATTTTGCAGTGAAAACAGGTCGCAGGGCAACAATTTATGCACTAGCACAAATGCTTCCAAATATATATTTTAGATCTCATAAATGCAGCATATGCGACCAAAACGGTCGAGCCCTAGCATCTTTAATTGTTATTATTTCCTCATAATAATAGTAAAATAAGGAAGTTATCATCAATTCACAATACAAATTTCAGTGAACTCCAAACGAACTCTGGTCTCCTCCACCAGCTGTGGGAAAAAGCCACTATAACGACACAGATCTCTCTGCCTATTCATGCAGAGTCCCGCGGAAAAAAGTGATTTACAGGTGGTAATTTGTGTGTAACTTTATTTATTTATGGTTTGGTTATGGGTAAAGCAAAGACCATGTGGTTCAGGTAGTGAAAACGGTAGGCTACAATTAATTAATTTGTTATGGATTAATTGATATTTAACAACAACCACCCCCACCCCTGCCTACGATGACGATGCCCTCATCCATCGCGATGTTTCACATTAGACATTGTACGATGCCAAATTGGTCAACATCGCCCAACACTACTTTGAGCTACTTCAAACTGTTTGTATTGTGAAGTCTTAGATGGGAAACATCGCGTTTTAAGCTCAGCCTAAGGACTTCCTTATTGTCCAGATAACTGAATGTTTGGAAAATGTGTTGGTATGCTGTCTTAGTACTAAGTTTGGTGAACTTAACTATTTAAGTATAGTCTACAAAACTGGCAAGTTAAATAAACTTAAATATGCAAGTTTTGGGAGACTCCATTACTCAATTAAATTGAAGCAACGAGTTTACTCAATTAATTTAGTTCAGTCTAACTTATTAGGGTTATTAGTGCACAAATTAATCATTAACAACCTCTGAAGAAAATATGTAACTTAAAACAAATGTGAAAACAAATGTTTTGTGAACAAGTCTAAAAGGGACAGTTCACCCAAAAATGAAATTTCTGAAAGGAAGTCTTCTCATCCTAAATAGCAACTACAGTATACACAGGCTTACCAGCAATAGAGAAAGTTCAGCTTTAAAACACACACACACTCCAATAATGACATTCTCCTTTAGGCCAAGCCAGAGGAGAAAACCAAGCGAACAACAACCGCTGGAGTCGCCCCTTAACGCGGAGCCCAAAAAGCCAGCTTTAGTTATGTGGTGTTGCTGACGAGATGTCAACAAATCTTCATGTCCAGCTTCAAAAGAGACGAGAGAAGCAAACAGCGTTCACCCCTAGACTGACGGGATGCTCTCTGTGTAGGCTGGAGCAGAATAGCCTGATTTATTTACTTAAGACTCCTTTGTGTCTTTGATATGACAGGACTGGAGCAATCGGTTCTTTAGGCGTCAGGACTTACTGTCATTACGCACTAATGTCCATGTCTTAGATATGAAAACACTAACGCTAAATGAGAGGGGGTGTGAAATCAACAACGACAGAGCGAAAGGCAGTGAGGTTATAAGACTGAAGAAGGGAGGACGTGACATGGATTGCGGGGACTTGTGATCAAACTAGGGGTGGGAGGAAGAAACTCAAATCCATTCACAGATTCGTTCTCCAGTGATTCTGGATTACACCATTTCATAATCAATGCATTATTAATAATTCTGGTTATTGAAAAAGCATTTGAAGGACAAAACGTTACAGCTGAAGAGTGGAATTCAGCGTGCAATGCTGCAAATAGCTCATTAAAGATGAAGAAAATGTAATTATTTTTGCTGCTTATTAATAAAAGTGAAGGGAATTGTGAACACTAACAATGTACATTCATTACTCATAGTATTTGTTAAGTAATGTCATGAATGCATATGAAAAAATAAGTAATAAATGTAAAACAAAAGAGGTTTGTTATACACAGCGCTAAATTGTACTACTGAATTGTAGTTTTATTGGTAAAAAAAAGGCAACAAAACAAAAAAAAAACAATACTGAAGCTTATACACTGCTATTTACAGAATATACACACCGCTTACTACACCTGCCATTTTATTAGGTACACCTCACTAGTACTTTTTGTCTTCAGAACTGCCTTAATCCTTCATGTCATAGATTCAACAAGATACTGGAAATATTCCTCAGAGATTTTAGTCTATATTGAGAGTACAGCATCACGCAATTGCTGCAGATTTGTCGGCTGCACATCCATGATGCGAATCTCCCATTCCACCACATCCCAAAGGTGCGATTGAGATCTGGTGACTGTGAAGGCCATTTGAGTACATTGAACTCATTGTGGTGTTCAAGAAACCAGTCTGAGATGATTCGCACTTTATGACATGGTGCATTATCCTGCTGGAAGTAGCCATCAGAAGATGGGTACACTGTGGTCATAAAGAGATGGACACGGTCAGCACAATACTCAGGTAGGCTTGGGAGTTGACACGATGCTCAATTTGGGTACTAATGGACCCAAGGTGTGCCAAAAAAATATCCCCCACACCATTACACCACCACCACCAGCCTGAACTGTTAGTATAAAGCAGGATGGATCCATGCTTTCATGTTGTTGACACCAAATTCTGACCCAACCATCCGAATGTCGAAGCAGAAATCCGGACTCAGATCAGATCAGGTAACGTTTTTCCAATCTTCTAATGTCCTATTTTGGTGAGCCTATGCGAATTGTAGCCTCAGTTTCCTGCTCTTGGCTGACAGGAGTGGTACCCGGTGTGGTCTTCTCCTGCTGTAGGCCATCAACATTTGTAAAATATTATAGAATAATAGCATAAAATAACAGTATAAAAAAGTAAATAGCATAATTTTTCTATGTTTTTATGAAATTTGCATGTTTGATTCAATGGGCCCTATCATATACCTGGAGCAATTTGTCACCACCAAGTGTTTTTTATTTTTAACTAATTTGTGACCCATGGGCGTGCTGGTCTTTAATGAAGGTTTGTTAAGGCACATTGTTGGTGTGTTGCTATGTTGTGTTTAAATGCTGGCATGAAGTCAAGACTAAAGTATCGCAATACAAATTATTTATCAAAATTAGATCTAACATGACTCTAATGTACATAACTTAGCAAAAAAAAACTTAAAAGGACCATAATAATATCAAAAACAAGTGTCAGGAAATACTGGGATTGTCAATTAACGGTTATTTATCATATATATTAATAAAACTTACTGTTAACCAAGTTACATATATTTAATGTAGTTTTTTTTTTTTTTTTTTTTTTTTTTTACAGTTTTTTGCATTATAATCATGGCAATTTATACAGTCAAGCAGTAAGTTTTTGATATGTATAATTTGGTATAATCACAGAATCAAAATAATTTCAGAAATCTGACCAACTTTATCAAAATCGAATTGTGATAATTACAGTAATAATTATAAAACAAATATGTTTATGTTATACACATAACATGTTTATGTTAATCACATTTTATTTGATGTATATGCAGTGCCGGCCCGTTGGGTTGAGGGGCCCTATAAAAAAGGGCTGTGAAAACAGCAAGAAGATAGCACAAAAAATACAATTTAATATTTAAGTGCATACATTTTTATTAACTGAAACATATTTAACCTATAACCCATATGAAAAAAAATATTTACTCAGATTTAAATTGTACATAAAATAAAGTAAATAAAATAAAATACAAATAATGTAAAAAATAAATTAAGAAGGGCACAGATTGGACACTTGTGGCGTTATATTACAGAAGACTTTAAGACACTTTTTCAGATTTATATCAAACGTGAGCAATTTGGAGAGATATGTGGAATCTGTGTAGGAATCCGTTACATCATTCTAGTTCAGCCAATAGCCGATCGCGGGCGGTGTTTTCAAAATAGAGTGTGGTGCTGCTGGATATATTACTAATATTTTCTGCTTTTATTCATACTATTGTTGTGTATTTATTATCGTTTTCAGCTGTTTTTCATGTACAAATTATACAGAGCTATTCTTTTAATAAAATGTGAAGGTTATTTGTTTTTTCTCGCCATCGTTGTGAATTGTATCGCGTTTAATGGGGTTTGTGCATTGCGCAATGTGCATTGGTCATGATTTATACGTACACACTTGTCTTCGCTCTTACATTCCCAATAAATATACAATAGCGTTCATAGGCCCCTCCAAGAGATGCGGGCTCTAGGCAACCGCCTATATTGCCTGTTGGACGGGTCGGCACTGTGTATATAAAAATATGAGAATAATCCTGTAGCATGTACTGTATGATTCCCATATATTATTTATTGGTTGATTTGACCAAAAAAAACCCACAAATGAGTCATGTGTTTGCAATTCAAACTTCACATGCTTGCGATATAAGTTTTAAATACGCCAAAAAAGGCTTATAAGAAAAAAATGATCACAAATCAAACATTACAACCCAATCCTTTCCTCTCCAAAAACGCTTGCTTCTTGAATAGAAAGAGATGGCTGTTATAACAAAAAAAAAGTCGGATTGTACCAAATCATTGCAGGGTGTTGAACAGAATAAAGCAGGTAAAACGAAAATTGAAGCAATTGAAAACAATGATGATAAAGCCCCAACAAACAAGCTGCCGGCCGATGGGGAGAGAACACACAGGCCAGAGCGTAAAGAGCGACTGAATGCCGCACAGTGGGAAATAATGGCAATCCAAATGTAATCTTGAGAGCGTTATTATTCCAGCAAACTGCATGTCCTCTTCAGAGTCTCCAGCATCTGAGGCTCTCATCACGACCCCAGCTCAAAGTGCGGATCTGAAGCAGACGCGTCCAATTAAAGACAACGGGGACAAATACGACACACAACTCATTTTTAATGTCATCCTCTGCGCTGTGTTTATGCGTCGCCTTTTTTTCTGACAGGTTTGTTTCTCTGCGAGGCTTGTGGAGAGAGAAATATCAACAGCTGATTAAGTCGAGGCCCTGCAGCAGCCGAAGCCATTTGCTTCCAGATTAAACACGGTTATATATAAATTTGTATGTATATGAGAGAGAAATAGAGAGACAGAGAAAGAGAGAGAGAAAGATAGGGGAAGGCTTATCTATTGGCGTTAACTGCTATTTCTCCCTGTGCTGATTGAAGATGAGACTGGCTGTGACAGTAATGTGTGTCAAGGGACGCCGACATTCACTCAGAGCTAAATCAACAACGATAAAACCAGCACCTATGCTTTCAGTGGAGACACCATCTGGGTAAGATAACGCACTTCACTATAAAACAAACAAATAAATGAAGTGTGGACCAGTTTATGTTTCAAAACGTATACATATAAAACATGAATACATGAAAAATACATGTAAATAATAAGGTTGGATTATTTAATGTTGTACCGGTGAATTGGGTAAGCTAAAATTGTCCGTGGTGTATGTGTATGAATGAGTGTGTATGGATGTTTCCCAGTGATGGGTTGCAGCTGGAAGGGCATCCGCTGCGTAAAACATGTGCTGGATAAGTTGGTGGTTCATTCCGCTGTGGCGACCCCGGAATAATAAAGTGACTAAGCCGAAAAGAAAATGAATAAATGAATGAATGAATGAATGAATGAATGAATGAGATGCTGTGACCAAAGTCCCTATAAGTCTATAGTCTTTGATACGTTCCTTTGATGTACCCCTTGGCCACATTGTCCCCCGATAATGTCAATAGACTGGACTGTCTTAGCAACTGGCTAAATGTTAAGGAGGACTAAGCAAAATTGTTTCTACTTTATGATTAATGTTCTCAACTCGCAATACAACTTTACAATGAGTACAATAGTTTGTATTTAATACTTTATTATTATTATAATTTTCCATTTTTTCATATTTGCAATGTCTGTATTTGGCTTTTTTTTTTTGTAGTCCACTTAGAATCCAACATGGAAATCATTTTTGTTTGTTATTGCCATTGATTGTATTAAAATTCAAATGGCACTTACATGTCTGTGTTTTTATTTCTGTACTAAATATGGCGTTTCGTGATTAATCATGATTAATTACAAAAAAAGTGTGATTAATTAGTTAATTTATTTAATCAATTGACAGCCCTAGTTTTTAGAAATAGAAAATAAATTAAATAAACCTGTTATAGCTTACCATAAACCTTTCTGCCACAAGAAAAGCCAGCGAAGTTGGCATGGTGTTATTTATAAATGAATAAATGAATGAATAAATAAATACTTCAAAACCTTTTTTTTTTTTTACCCATACACAGTGACATGCCTGCATGTACACACACTTATTACAATCCACACAACTGCTTTTCAGCCTATAATAGTTGAGGTTAAGCATATAATCTTGTTCTACAGTGTACCTAATGGCACACACAGCGCATAATCCAGCTTCATGTAATTCGCATTACAGCTTGATGTGAAATGCATATGGACTTAATTGATTTCGATGAGAAATAGAGCAGAAATAAAGCAGCAGAAGTTTCCCCAGAGGAAGATGACGAGAGTCTCGCTGGTCTTCACTGAACATGTCTTCTCCTCCCCGGCCCGCTGGTGTCATTAAACCTCATCTCTAAAATATTAAACGTACCCACAGGCCGCTTCGCTCGGTTGGATTTCACAGATCAAAATCTCTTCATACTTGAAAAAGAAAAAATGTTTTCATACAAACAACATGCCACCATACTGACGAATCTGATCTAACGGCGCACAGCGTGTACATTCTACTGTTTCAATGAAAGTAATGCATATTAAGATGAAGGGAATTAATCCTACGTTGATCAAAATCACAGCAGAGCTCAGCTTGAGAGAATTAACATGCAAACAAACAGGAACTTTAACTAGGACTCAAATTACACGTTTAATTGAATAAAAATAAATAATAAAGCTCAAATTTTCAGCATAAATCACTCATAAACATGTTATTTCTGTAAATGATGTTGTGATGTTTGTTGCTGTGATGTTTGTGACGTTTGGATTCATAGAAAGTTTATAGAATATTCATTTTATTTCTTTCCTATTTTTTTAACCCTTCATACCAATTCCTTCCTTCTTTATTTTTCCTTTATACTCCTTTCTTCCTTCATTCCTTCGTTACTTCCTCCTCATCCTCCCTTCCTTCCCTCTGTCCTTCCTCCTCATCCTACTTCCTCCTCCTTCCTTCCATCTTTCTTTTCTATTCTTCTTTTTCTTTTCCCCTTTCTATCCTACTTCATCTTTCTATCCTACTTTCGTTGTTTCTTGTCCTTCAGTATGTCTTTACGAGACTTGGAAGTAACTCACTCCACAGAAACACATTACTGTACTCTAATTGCATGTTTGAGGAACGCAACAATGTAATGAACTATTTTAAATTTGTGCAATTTGACTACAGTTACTAAAGTCAGTGTAATTGTATTACTCATGTTACAAATATACAATAGTTTAGAAGAAAAAAATGCTTATTTTTAAATCACGTCTTCAGCTGCAATGTCACTTAATAAGCATGCGCATCTAGATAGCTGAAAATGGTTACTGTTGAGAGTGGAAATACAGACAGTACTTTGATTTCAATGAGCGAAAAAACAAAAAATATTGCTGTGAAATGCAGTCTATGTCCAGTCTCTAAAAACTTTCAACTGAAACCAACATTTTGTTCAAGCACTTTGAAGAATTTAAAATTTTGGGCGAACTCTTTAAGTCTCTTTTAAATATATATATATAAAGCTGCTGTGATCAACCCATTGTAATGTTTTTCAGTGAATATTAAATTACTGAAAGAGCTGCAGTTTATTTTGTTTTTTATAGGTATATTTTATATGTTTTAAAAGTAACTTTAAAGTAAAGTAATTAATAATCTGATTACTTTTTACATTAATGTAATCAGATTAAAATTTTCCAGTAGTAATCAGTAATTTGTAATCTATTACATTTTTAAAGTAACTTACCCAACACTTCATCCACTTTTCCTACTTTGCCTTCTACTTTCCTTATTCTTCCTTTATTTCCCTATTTATCCCCTATATCCCTTTCTTCCATCCTACTACTATCCCATTTCTTTTAATCCTTTTGTCTTACTTTCCTTCCTAAATTGTCCTTCCTTCCCTTATATGCTACTTTCCTACCCCTCCTTTTCTCCATCCTTCCACACTTTTTATTATATTCCCTTTGCTTCCATTCACATTGTTCTTTCCTACTTCTATAACTTTTATTTTCAAAGTTTATAATCTTCCTTTCCTCCTTCGCACTTTGTTTTCTTCTTTAATTATAGCCCTCCTTTTTATTCTTATTTTTTTCATTTTATAATAATTCCCTACTCCCCAACTCTATACTTTTCTTTATCCCATAATTTTTTCCTACTACACATCTCCTATTTTACTTTATGCTTTCCTCCTTTCTTTACTTTCCTTCAATCCTTGTTTCTTTCTTTTTCCTCTTCTTCCCTTCTTTTTATTACTGCCTCCCTCATTCCCTCCCTCAATTCTTTCTTTTTCCTCTTCTTTTCTTCTTATATTATTACTGCCTCCCTCATTCCCTCCCTCAATTCTCTTTCTCTTTCTTTCTTTCTTTCTTTCTTTCTTTCTTCTTTCTTTCTTTCTTTCTTTCTTTCTTTCTCTTTTTTAGTTATATATTAAATTAAAAAACAACATTTTTGCTAAACTACACAAAAACTTTTTTGCTCATTCCATGCAAGCTGTACAAAAAACAAGGTAAAAATTACACATTTTCTTGAAAATATTTTTTTAATTGCCTATATCTTTTCTTTAACACTATCAAGGTTTAGTATGGTGATACAGTTTGCTAATTGCAAAGGCTCTAATAAAGCATTAACCTTTCAGCACCATTCACTAGCCAATTGATTTCTGAACTGCCACTATACATGCATAAAACAAAACAATAACACTTTGCCAGTAACATTTGTCGGTTTCTGAGAAAACTGAACAATGTGGAAAAAAATAGCATTTAAATAAAAATATTGGATTATGAGAAAATAGTTTTCTATTAGAAATATTCACCAGCAGAAAAACCTACTATGCTATAGACTATAAATAAAAGTCCCAATCATAAATTCAAATCCCTCTCTCCCACATTTTGTCCTGCATGGTCAATAGAGATTCACAATATTTGTTCCATGTGCAGCTTTGCTCAGCACTCTGGGTAAAGCCCTGTATCTCCAGAGCAATTCATCTCCCGCTGTAATGCAGCATATAGACTTGCAAATAGGTTATCCCTCGATCTGGACTCGCGCTGCGAAAAAAAAAGATAATCCCTGTCGCAGGCCACGGGCCTCTCATAAATAAAAGTTAATAAGGAAAAAAAAAAAAAACAAAAGGCCAATTTTGCAGTGATGCAATCTAGTTGCAAAACAATACAAACCGCTCTGGCAACCTTTGATTCCTTTTTTTTATTTTTCTACAAAGGTGTTGCGTTTAAAATGCAGGCACGAATGACATTCCATTCCTGCACTATTCCAGCACTATCACAAGGCTTTCTCTTGGGGAGCTTCAATCAACAAACCGTCATTATCGTCGCATGAGCATATTTCACAGGGAGGAGAAAAGATTCTCACAATCGCAGCCTCAAGGGAAGATCATTATCTGTCGAAAGAGAACAACCTGCGCAATTATTATTATTTTTTTTTCTCCAACGGACTGCTTATCAGTTTAAAACACAGAAAAAAAATGGAATAAAGAAATATACACAGGTGTGCTCATAAGTTGTCGTATCTATTTTAGAATGTCTTTCACATGCAAATTGTATTCATATCATTCAAATTGTATTCATCGCATGCATTCATACACATTAGAATTATTTCTGTAAGTACTGTAGGGGAGGGCAGGAACTAAAGTACTGTTTTTCATAAAAACCTATTTTTAAAAGAGAATATTTTAGACAGAATGTTTTTTTTATTTTGCTGTGGTTACTAACTCATAAATGTGGCCTATCAATAGCAGGTGGTATTTTGTACAAATGTACAACAACTTCAAAATAATTTCACTTTAAACATAAATTGCACATTGTTACATGTCAGTAGGGACAAAAGTACACGAGTGGGTCAAAAGTAACACAACAATATGTGCTAGATTTACTGGCTTAACCTTGTTTATTTTAAATATATCTGACTATGACCTCAGGCCCGTAGCCAGCGAGACAAATGTCTAAAATTTGTCCCATACGTGAGCTCATTTGTCCTATTTTGACTGCTATTCTATCATAAATTGTGAAAATAACCAGTGAAAGAAGGTTTTAGGACCAAGTGGAATCCTCTGTTGGCTGTCATGACTTCAGCTAATCAGTTTTGGCCAATGCAAACAATTGTTTTTCATGAGTCCAACTTCTGTGCAAGAAAACACACACTCTGACGAAAGTTAAGTCATCTTTCAATACTGACCTACTGTATTGCTGTTAAATAGAGAAAATATTTTACAAGTAACTTTTATTCTAAATCTTGGACCTTATTCATGAAACGAAAAATAATCAATAAAGAAGTGTGGAAGCACCAAAGGCGGCCTGTATTAAAGTTACATTTAATACTAAACAGCCTATTGTTATCCTATCTTTTTTACAGGAGAAAAATCTAGAAAAAATGTGAAGCTCTACATTATTACATTATTATTTTTTTAATTCAAATGGCCAAATTCTAACTGAGGAAAGTTGAATGTGCTGGCCAGATTGTTATTTGCCTAATAAATGAAAATATACAGTTTTTAATTAAAAAAAAAAAGTAAATCCTTTTATTTTCCTTAAAGATAAATCATGTAATAAATTAGTATTTTAAAGTATTTAAAGTATTTCAAAATCTTTAAGGACATGTTTTGGTACATCAAAAGTTTGGTTCTGATGACAATTCGACAAGCTATTTAAACAAAAAAAAAAGTGCTTAAAATGTCATTAAAATGCAGCATTTAAACCTTATATTTAAATATAATTTAGATTATAATTTTGAACAACTGCAAAAAGGTCCACTTTTTGAGAATAAAGAACCACCCTTTCACCAAGCTAGCTATGGGCATAGACCAACAGTTCAAAATATAATTATTTATATATATTTATTTTATTATTATTGGCAATATGCATTTATTTTATTAGACATCTTAATTAAAACACTGCAAACTGCAATGTGGCAGTGAAAAATGATGTGCTGTATGGCTATTAGCAGCGGGACATAAATAACAGTGTTACTTTGTAAAATTGATTTAGGTTACTTTTAATCTGAAAAAAAAAAAATCTTAAACGTGTTATTGTACTAAATAACCTGAGGATTGATCATTACTCTGACACACAGAAAGATAAACACAACTTGTAATAAGGAAAAAATAATAATTATTTCTTTCTGCACTTAAAAAACTAAATTTGAACTAGGGCTGCACAATACTGGAAAAAACGAACATTGCAATATTTTGTTTTTCTAGGATTTATATTGCGATATGAATATATTTTCACAAGATCCCCTTAGTGACTCTATTTGGAAAGAACTCATCATTTTACTTTGACTGGGATTTTGTAGGTGAGTGCATCTGCATAAAATAACTCAAACATGGATGAAAACAATAGAACAATGATCAAAAATACAATAAACATTATTTTATTGTTTACCATAGAGTTTAACAGTATTAAGGTACAGAAATTTAATAATCAATTGTAAAACAACACTGCATGTAGTGTTCAATAAATAAATAAACAAAATTATTCTGTTAAAGTGGCAAACTTTAGAGGTTTTTTTGTGCCCAAATGGTTTAAATTCACAAAAAATCTTAGTCACAGGCATTGAAAACACATACAACTAAAGAAATCTTTCACACTAATATATTAGGGTTAAACTTTGCAACTGAACTGTGGTTGCAGCCTTAAATCAAACCTATTATTCCATAACTAAATTATATTAATATATCTAGGTGACGCAGTGGCGCAGTAGGTAGTGCTGTCGTCTCACAGCAAGAAGGTCGCTGGTTCGAGCCTTGGCTGGGTCAGTTGGCGTTTCTGTGTGGAGTTTGCATGTTCTCCCTGCATTCGCGTGAGTTTCCTCCGGGTGCTCCGGGTTCCCCCACAATTTAAAGACATGCGGTATAGGTGAATTGGGTAGGCTAAATTGTCCGTAGTGTATGTGTGAATGAGTGTGTATGGATGTTTCCCGGAGATGGGTTGCAGCTGGAAGGGCATCCGCTGCGTAAAACATATGCTGGATAAGTTGGCAGTTCATTCCACTGTGGCGACCCCAAATTAATAAAGGGACCAAGCCGAAAAGAAAATGCATGAAAGAATGTTGCTATCCTGCATCTAGCATGGTTAAAATTATGCTAGCATTAACTAGTGGTAACAACAGTGAACAACACTGGTAACATTACACATTTACATTTATATGATTAACTGGTTGCTAGCATGTTTCTAGCACTTTAAAGAACACTGCTAACACTATGCTAATTTCGACTGATATATTGCTAGCATGAATTAATATATTGCTAGCATGTTTGTAATGTTTAAAAGGTTTCTAGAACGAGTTTACATGCTGTATGTATGCATCTAGCTTGTTTTAACACATGACTGCTGACAGCATCTTGCTAGGATGATTTAGTACGTTGCTAACATGTTTCAGATTAGTTTGCAGGCTTTTTTACTGATAGAACAAATATGGAGCTCTGAAGTGTGTGAATGTCGGTTCAATGCTATAAAATATTTCATGTTTGACAGTTTTGATGCCTTCAATGCAAGTCTATTGAATTTTTTGCATTATTGCTTGTCCATTTTATGAAAACCATAACTCTGATGAGTAAGAAAATATACACTGTAGGCCTGCAGTTTGGTGGCTGCTGAATGAAATATCAAAAAGAATGTAGACACACATTGTATAACACAAGCTTATGTATGTGCTTCAACCTACATTTTCGTGAAACCTCAAAAAATGTATTTTGAACAAAATGAACACTACGAATGCACAAAAATGAATCACATTAATGATACAAGGACATTCTGTTGACAAATTCAAGTAGGGATGAACCGATACCACTTTTTATAAACCGTTAAGAGTACGAGTATTTTAATTTGTGTACTCGCCAATACCGTGTTTTGGTTTCAACGAAAGTGCAGTTAATTTAAAAAGGTTTTATTTTTTTCCTGTAGCAAGGATGAACACAAAAATCTTTAACAAAAGGCTATTCCAAGCCAAAAATACACATACATTGTTGATAACCCTGTAAATCGATAGACCTTATCGATTACTGATTAAGCATGGACTTTTAAATGACAAGGAAAATAAGCACTAGCTTGTTTCGTTGTGATCATTACGTAAGGATAATATTGCGTATTCTGTTTATTCTTCTATAGATTCGATATTAATGTATTTTATAAGCTGATTGTTTATAAGGACTAAGATATTAATATATAATATAATATATTAATTAATACATTAAGACAGGTAGGACAACATATCCCATCCATGTGAAATACTGTTGAGTGGTATAGGTCCGTGGTTTCAGCATTTAATTTATGATACAAGTACGATTATTTTAACCAAGTATCGACCCGATACCCGATACTGGTATCGGTGCATCCCTAAATTAAAGATCATTTTTGTGTATTTTTTTTGCTCCTCAAGCTTTATGTTAACAAACGATCCAGTAAACCTTCCTACAGCACAGATCAATGTTTTGTGTCTAGTTTAATTGTGTGGCAAGTAGCCATGTACTAAGCAGAATAATGTATATATATATATATATATATATATATATATATATATATATATATATATATATATATATATATATATATATATAAACAAACATGCGTTAAAATCAATAAAAAAGTGCTCAAGGGTAGCTTAAATAGTGTGTCGGTGCTCGAAAAATGTGAAAAAAATAGAGTTTAGATGCAAAAACCTCTAAGTGCTGTCTGATATTTCCATTAAAAACTAACATTTTTCCCAGCCTCCTTTGTATATGTTGAGATATTTTACTTTAAAGGGCACCTACTGTAGGCTACCCCTTTTTCCAGATTTAATATAAGTCTTTTGTGTCCCCAGAATGTATCTGTAAGTTTTAACTCAAAACACCCATCAGATTATTTATTATAGCTTTCTGAAGTTTCTGTTTTATAGCTTTTAACAGCTTGTTCCTGTTTTCTTGTACTGCGCCTTTAAGGCTAGTCCTCCCCGCCCACTGTTCCCAGGTGCCTGTCAGCGTGCTTCAATCTCCACCCTCGGCTGCCTCAGGAAGAAGATCTCACGTAACATGTTTGAAATATATTAGAGTAAGAGCTTTAACAATGAGTATTTGATGCATTTGTTGTGGAGTTGAAACGATGAGTCACACACACAGTCATAAAGCCCGCCTCCTCCGTGTTAATGAAGGAGACATGAGACCAAATAAAAAAAAAAATGATTACACTTGCAATAAAATGTCCCGAAAGATGGTTCTGGTCAATTAAGGGACTGGTTATCGTGCTGATATAGGTGCAGACCTTCATTTTTGTAAAGAGTATGTTTTGAGCAGTAATTTAATGCTGGGCGTGTAATCGTGATTGACAGCTGTGATTGACAGTTTCTCAAAGCAGACGTCGGAGCTTCGGCAGGAGACTGAAGTGTTATTATTCCATTTCTGTGTTATTTTACCATGATAAAATGAGTTGCTCAGCAGTAAACTATAGTTTCTGACGAACAGAATCTGGTGGAACACTGTTTATTCGGTAAGGTCAGGGCTTTATCAGTTTGCTACACGCCTAACCACCCAGATAGCAAAATACACTCGGGCCAGTTCCGGCTAGACCAGGGATAGGCAAACTTGATCCTGGAGGGCTGGTGTCCCTGCAGACTTTTGCTCCAACACTAGTCAAACACACCTCAACACACTAATCAGTGTCTTCAAGATCACTAGAAAGCTGCAGGCAGGTGTGTTTGATTAGGGTTGGAGCAAAAGTCAGCAGGGACACCGGCCCTCCAGGATCAAGTTTGCCCATCCCTGGGCTAGACTCTCGCCTGCCGGAGGCTTACCCCTCGCCCTCACTCCGTCTGCTGTACCTACTCGCGCACATTACTCGCGGGCCGATCCGGCCGATTGACTCGGGTCGGAATCGGGCAGTGAGTCCATAGGCATCCGGGCCGAGGCAATCGGGCCAGATGCGGCGGCCGTTAGCAAGCCGACGCTGCCGCATCCGAGCCGAATCGGCTCGCGAGTAATGTGTTCTGCCGCCCTAAGCTGTCGTGATTAAATCTTCATTATATAAAACCTCACCTTTGTTAACGTTATTACAACCATTTGTGTTGATAAAACAGCCAAAGCAGGCTACTATGTAAATGCAAAGTGTACATTAGCATGCCTTTGTTAAAGTGCAGACACCGGCGGTCAAGTGAGAAGTTCGGGGGGCGTGGTTGATTTGATGTACAAGCGTTTGGTTGGAAGTTCAATTCCGCAGCTCCTCCTCTGGCTCCATCAGGCAGTCCTTCTGCGCATGCCCAGGCTCCAATTTCAGCAGTCTTTTGCGACAGTTTGTGCCAGTCACGAGGCATTTTTTCCTTCACAGCGTTTAATGGAAAATGGTGCTGTTGCGACGTCCATATTTTATAGTCATTGGTTTACGCACACACACACAGCGCAGACACACACAGTGCGGACACACACACACACACACACACACACACACACACACACACACACACACACACACACACACACACAGACAGCACGCTCATTTAGCTTTGCACTGTTTTTGCACGCAAATGTGACAGGATACAGGTTAATATCCACTGCTGTATGGATATCTGTTACGTTAATGTACAAAATAAACCTGATTTAACGTCCACAAACCGGGATTGAAGCGTCTTCTTGTATAATTGTTCTGACACGCGGCTGTGGTGATGAAGTAAAGCTGAAGTAAATCGCTGTAATTCATTACAAACATGCACTATTTTAAAACATTTTAAACTTGTAAAACTGACTCTTGATCACATTTTATGATGATTGATGATCCTAGCGAACTGAACAGATTTTTTATTCATGGTTGCTTTGCGCACGTCCTGTCATGTTGATATGATTATAAGCGTTACTACGGAGACATGTTAATACGCAGCTGTCAATCAACTCGGTGGGCAGGGGGACCGCACTCCTACGTCAAGTTGCGGTCGGTCTGAAAACCGCTCCAATTGGTCCACCATTTTTATGTTGTTAAATTGGAATAAAAGGACTGGGTGTGTTTATATCACCCCAATATTACGGTATATACACTATACCTACACATATGTCTGTCCAAACAGCTTGAAAAGTAGATTTTTCACCATAGGTGCCCTTTAAAGACCAAGAAAAGGACTTATTCTTTGCCATAAATGTGATGTTACTGAACATACACACAGGATCCTGCTAAAAATATTCATTTTAGAGGAAAATTTTAGACGGCATTTAGAGGATTTTGCATCTAAACTCTTCATATATGTTAAAATAAAATAACCTGAAATATGTTAAACATAAGGGCAATGCAGTGGCGCAGTAGGTAGTGCTGTTGCCTCACAGCAAGAACGTCGCTGGGTCGCAGGTTCGAACCTCGGCTGGGCTGGGTCAGTTGGTGTTTCTGTGTGGAGTTTGCATGTTCTCCCTGCGTTCGCGTGGGTTTCCTCCGGGTGCTCCGGTTTCCCCCACAGTCCAAAGACATGCAGTACAGGTTGAATTGGGTAAGCTAAATTGTCCATAGTGTATGAGTGTGAATGTGTGTGTGGAAGTTCCCAGAGATGGGTTGCGGCTGGAAGGGCATCCGCTGCGTAAAATCGTCCTGGATAAGTTGGCGGTTCATTCCGCTGTGGCGACCCCGCAAGGGACAAAGCCGACAAGAAAATGAATGAATAAATGAATGTTAAACATAACATGTTACCTTGATGTGTTTGCCAAAACGTAGGCACGGTTTGAAGGAATAGCCATGTAAATAAAGGCTGTTTAATATATGTTTTCCCACATTTGTCCAGTGCCTTGGACTAATTTTTAATTTATGTGTTAGGTTTTCAGATCGTACATTCTCAAAATCATCCGCAGCTCATTTTTAACTAAATTCTGTGCATAAATAGCCAACAATAAAATAAAAAAGTCGATTCTGTATGACCCTTCTTTAAAACTGCATGAGGTTTATCATAAAGCGGACAACCAAAACTTCATCCATCACCTAGACATGTAATCTTAACATACATATATTGACAATTTTCAAGCATTTCTACCACAGCAGTGATGACTGCAGACTGGAAATCAATGATCATGGTGAGGCTTTCCTATATTAGTGTGTGTGTGTGTTTGTGCGTGTGTGTGTGTGTGTGTGTGTGTGTGTGTGTGTGTGTGTGTGTGTGTGTGTGTGTGTGTGTGTGTGTGTGTGTGTTTGTGCGTGTGTAGGAGGGGCAGGTGCTGTGGTTTTGTCCTCTGAACCTGTCATCGCTGTGAAAAGCTAAAGAGATTTGGTGACTGGCAGAGGCGCTCTGGGGAAAAAAAAACAAGGTTTCCAGAAGTGTCGGAGGGTAAATGGAATTTCTGATCATGGCCGACTTAACGTGCTGAACTGAAAGACACCAGAGCTGCCTCAAACAAAGATTGAGCAATTATTGCTGTGTATTACTGCACATCATGCTAGAAAACTAGACAATCAATGAACACATGATCAATACCTCATAATCCTTCTGTGAGATACATATGAGGCTCCAACATGAACACTGACAGTATAGAAACCTGAAAACTGATGATAAATCTCATGTTCAAAAGGGTTATTACAGCTACTATATACTGTATGGTTGAGTAAATAGAAGTGCTGTCTGTAAGTATTATCAAATTAACACCTAAAAAGATTAAAACTAAAATTTTCTTTAATCGATATACACTCACCGGTCACTTTATTAGGGACACCAGGTCGGAACCCCTTATGCCTTCAGAGCTGCCTTATCCTTCGTGCCATAGATTCAACAAGGTACTAGGTAATATTTCTCAGAGATTTTTGTCCATATTGATGCAGATATGTTGGCTGCACATCCATGATGTGAATCTACCATTCCACCACATCCCAAAGGTGCACTATTGGATTGAGTTCTGGTGACTGTGGAGGCCATTTGAGTAAAGTGAACTCATTGTCATGTTCAAGAAACCAGTCTGAGTTGATTCACCCTTTATGACAGGGTGCGTTATCCTGCTGGAAGTAGCCATCAGAAGAAGGGTACAATGTGGTCATAAAGGGTTGGACATGGTCAGCAACAATACTCAGGTAGGCTGTGGGGTTGACACGATGCTCAATTGGTACAAATGGACCCAAAGTGTGCCAAGAAAATATCCCCCACACCATTACATCACCACCACCACCCGGAACCATTGATACAAGGTAGGATGGATACATGTTTTCATGTTGTTGACGCCAAATTCTGACCCTACCATCCAAATGTCGCAGCAGAAATCGAAACTCCTCTGACCAGGCAATGTTTTTCCAACATTTTTTGCCTGTGAGAATTGTAGTCTCAGTTACCTGTTCTTAGCTGACAGGAGTGGCACCTGGTATGGTTTTCTAATGTTGTAGCCCATCCACCACAACGTTGGATGTGTTGTGCATTCAGAGATGCTCTTCTGCATACCTTGGTTGTAACGAGTGGCTATTTGAGTTACTGGTGTCTTTCTATCAGCTCGAGCCATTCTCCTCAGTCTGGCCATTCTCCTCTGACCTCTGGTCCACAGAACTGCCGCTCACTGGATATTTTCTCTATTTCATACCATTCTCTGTAAACCCTAGAGATGGTTGTGTGTGAAAATCCCAGTAGATCAGCAGTTTCTGAAATACTCAGACCAGCTCGTCTGGCACCACAACCAACAATGTTCAAAGTCTTAAATCACTTTTCTTCACCATTCTGATGCTCTGTTTGAATTGCAGCAGATTATCTTGACCATGTCATGATTAGAAATTTGCATTAACAAGCAGTTGGACAGATGTACCTATTAAAGTGGCCAGTGACTGTATGTGTACTACATACACTCAAAATTGATGTTTGTTGTTTGTTCAAACTACTTATTTAAAATAAGCTAAAACACAATTCTTGAAGTTTTTTTGGGGGGACAACTTAATTGTTTTATGTTCAATCCACTTAAATTTGTAAAAAGGTAATCAGTTAACTTAATTCATTCATGTTGTCCCAATACAAATCAATCGTGTGGAACCCAGCATTTTTACAGTGTCTTATTAAGCATACTGTAATAAGAATCGCTAGTTTAGCCTAGATACATGCTATCATAGAGGTATTAAAACAATCTGCAACATGCAGCTCCGACCTATACTATCTGCGTAGTGCTCTCTAAACTGTTCATTTATGAGATTCTATGACCATTAAGATGCTGGCTTAAGTTTATCTATGTGTTTTAAGTTATTGTCTTTTTAAAACATTAATTTGTTTTTCATTCCAATTTTGAGTCATATACTGTATAAACAAAGTCAACTGCACTGAAAAAAATATTCAAAGATGATTCCTTGGATTTACTATATATATATTTTTTTTACATTAAGTGGTTGTAAACTATTGATTTGGGATCAATTTAAACAAACAAATTATGCTGAACATTACTAAATTTCATTTGTTTGTTTAAATTGAACACATATAAATAGTTTGCAGCAATTTAGCAGAAAGCAGTTTTTCAGTCTGTTGGGTTAAAGGGGAAATGAAGCACTCAGTCAAGTTTACTTTATTTTGTACATTGTATTCCACTTTAATGAAAATATATTAAACAAACTCGATTAATGTAACCATTTAGCAGAAAACGGCATGTTTTACTGTAGATTTTAGACCTAGGGCGCCGCCATCTTGGAGTATCGCTGTGTCTGACGTCACGGGGTTGGTTCGCTCTGATCAGCTGAACGGACACAATGGAATTACAGGAGTGAACTCGGAGACTGGAAAGCCTAATTTAACCCAATGCGTGAAGATGTGGGCGTGGAGCTGCTGCAAATACAAGCATCAGATGTGTGTCTAATATAAAAGTATATAAATGTATTCTATTTTTCTTTTTTTCTCCTTTAATTACCGATCATTTGATGCACTTTGATTCACTCTCTGTATTACTCTACCTGACTGCCTGTCTGGGTTTCAAACATGACTGTAACGGACTAAACACGGACACTGGACAGCCTGATTTAACCCAATGCATGAAGTTGTGGATGTGCATCACAGAGCTGGTACAAATACAAGCATTTAAGAGTCTTGAGTTGTGTGTTTTTCTTTTGCTAATACCTTTCGTTTGATGCGCTGTTCTGATCTGAGTTTGGTTTGAACACGAGCAGAGGCGAGGGGGTGCAGCGGTGAAAAGTGAAAGTACCCGCCCCCCATGACGTTTGCACCGGACCTAGTTGAAAACCATACTATTGGGAGAGTGAATCATTACTGACGTCATGGGGGCGGGTACTTTCACTTTTCACCGCTGCACCCCCTCGCCTCTGCTCGTGTTCAAACCAAACTCAGATCAGAACAGCGCATCAAACGAAAGGTATTAGCAAAAGAAAAATACACAACTTAAGACACTTAAATGCTTGTATTTGTTGTATTTGCGCCAGCTCTGTGATGCACATCCACAACTTCATGCATTGGGTTAAATCAGGCTGTCCAGTGTCCGTGTTTAGTCCGTTACAGTCATGTTTGAAACCCAGACAGGCAGTCAGGTAGAGTAATACAGAGAGTGAATCAAAGTGCATCAAATGATCGGTAATTAAAGTAGAAAAAAAGAAAAATAGAATACATTTATATACTTTTATATTAGACACACATCTGATGCTTGTATTTGCAGCAGCTCCACGCCCACATCTTCACGCATTGGGTTAAATTAGGCTTTCCAGTCTCCGAGTTCACTCCTTTACTTCCATTGTGTCCGTTCAGCTGATCAGAGCGAATCAACCCCGTGACGTCAGACACAGCGATACTCCAAGATGGCGGCGCCCTAGGTCTAAAATCTACAGTAAAACATGCCGTTTTCTGCTAAATGGTTACATTAATCGAGTTTGTTTAATATATTTTTATTAAAGTAGAATACAATGTACAAAATAAGGTAAACTTGACTGAGTGCTTCATTTCCCCTTTAATGTTTTTTTTTTTATTATTTAACTGTCCACATGCAACCCAGTGGCGCAGTAGGTAGTGCTGTTGCCTCACAGCAAGAACGTCGCTGGGTCGCAGGTTCGAACCTCGGCTGGGCTGGGTCAGTTGGCGTTTCTGTGTGGAGTTTGCATGTTCTCCCTGGGTTCGCGTGGGTTTCCTCCGGGTGCTCCGGTTTCCCCCACAGTCCAAAGACATGCGGTACAGGTGAATTGGGTAAGCCAAATTGTCCATAGTGTATGAGTGTGAATGTGTGTGTGGAAGTTCCCAGAGATGGGTTGCGGCTGGAAGGGCATCCGCTGCGTAAAATCGTGCTGGATAAGTTGGCGGTTCATTCCGCTGTGGCGACCCCGCAAGGGACAAAGCCGACAAGAAAATGAATGAATGAATGAACTGTCCACATTTGAATGTTAAAACTTTTAAAAGGGATAGTTCACCCAAAACATTTAAATAAATTTACATTTATTTTGATTGACTTTTCCCCCCAATGTATCTTATTTCCTATTCTATGCTACCTCTCGACTGACCCCTGAAAAAATCTCGTCTTCTCCTGAAATGTGTGATGTTTGTGTATGGTCAGAGAGATCCAATTTCGCTGTATATAACAGTGTTGTGACAAATAAAGGCAATTATCAATTGTCAGTTATTCACCCTCAAGTGGTTCCAAACATTTAATGGAGTTAAAACTTGTTAACAAAGTTTCAGCAGCAGGACCACGTCTCACTTTTGGCCCGTTTCCACCGAGTGGTACAGTACGGTATGGTTCCGTTTCCACTGTCAAAAGCATACCAAACCGAACCGTACCACTTTTTCGGCACCCTTTCGAAAGGGTACCAAACAAGTGCTACCAAAAGGTGGAGATATGTCACGATCTCGTGGAGCTAGCCAGAATGAAAACAAAGGAAGCGCCATGTTTTAATACACAGCCAAGGCCCGAGACATTACACCGTAAAATTTTATGCATATAATAACGAGCCATGGATGACCCAAGCTCAATCAAACCTTGTCGTTGTCTTGATGTACAGCCACAAAGCCAAAAAGAGAAAAAAATCTGCCGTGTCCTGTTGTTGCTTTACGAGGCCGTCTAAAAGTGTGAGCGGTTTTGGCTTTCTCCAGGGAGCTCGCGATCGCGTCTATATTTGATATAACGAACTTCTTGAGCTGATGATAATAACGTGTGTGTGATTATTGAAGTGTCTTCGACGTCTGATCCTTTCAGAAAAGAAAAGGACAAACGCGAGAGTGAAGCGAAAAAAAAAAGAAGCCCAACAAAACACAGGAGCAAATTGTTTCAGCAACCTGAATCATGAACAAACTGCCACGTGCATTGCATTGTGGACTATTATGAACTCAGAATGAAGGAATTACTCTCTAACAGTGGCTACATGTGCTGGTGAAGATTACAGATACAGATGAGCGGTTTGCACTGACTGAGGGCTATATGTTGGTTGTGTTGTTTTTGAACTCAAATAAGCACTAAATGTATGCTCTGTGTAGTTTTTCTGTAATTGGTAACATATCGGAAACTGTAAGGGCCTGTATGTGCTCATATATGTTGCATTTATTTATTTATTTTATATAATTGCAGAGGTTGCAGTAGGCTATTTCGCACTGCGATCATTGATCTGCAGTTATAATCAAATCATGTTCATAGAAAGCTTAGTAATAAACATTTATACAGAAGTATTTATGTGTATAAAGCATCTGTTTTGTGAGAAGCGCTTCTCGTATGATTTGTGAACAACCTGTACAGCTTTACTGTAGACATTTACTCGAGCGAGAATGACGTCGACTGAAACTTTGTCATACACCACGCCCACCAAAAGGGTACCCTTTGTAGTGAAAACGCAAGCCTGATAAAGGTGACCCGTACCATACCGTACTGTACCAGTCAGTGGAAACGAGCCATTTGTCTCCTTAACCAATCACCTACTCCCTAAAACTTATTTAAGGCAGACCAGCCCTCTTAGCATTGTTCTTCTCGTTCTCTCGAACCCACCCTCCGTCCCACAATTTCCGTGATTCCCATTACAATACTTATAACCCTTTCCTCCCTCTCAGGTTGAATTGGGAGGACTGAGCACTCTATCAAAATATTACAGAGACGCAACCCCCACTTTAAGTCTCTGGGCATCATCGTACGACACCCGATGAACCTACCTACCTGTTTACTGTTTATCCTCTTATTTCCGTTCCCCTTCAGCCCACTGTTCCCTTACCATCTCTTTCAACCCTACAATGAAGTTTAGCTCAAAGTGTGGCATGGTCCATCCTGGTGAATGAGTTTAATCCTTCTGTTAAAAACAAAAGAAGATATTTCAAAGAATGCTGAAAACCTGTCTAAAACGAGCATGGATGTCAATGGTTACAGGTCTCCAGCTTTCTTCAAAATATCTTCTTTTGTGTTTAACAGAAGAAAAAACCCCAAATAGGTTTGAAACAAGTAAAGGGTGAGTACACAATGACAATTTTCATTTTTAGGTGAACTATCCCTTTAAGCTTATTGATAGAATGCATGAACACTAACTCCTTGTGGCTAAACTAAGTAGTGTAAAAACAATGCTTAAATGCAAGATAAAAACAGCCACAAAAAGCTTGCGGTACACGTACTACAATACTCACAAACTGTTCTGATGACGAATGTGCCTCACACGCATTGTACTTTGTGGAACAGAGCACATGTCAGTAAACCAAATATATTGACAGCTTCAGTATTATGCAGAGCTACATGTTCATGTGCCTTTCTTGTCTGCCAGATAAGGTGGCAGCAGTTCTCAAACAAATGTCATCTTCACCGCAGGAGCAAACATCAGTCGACTGACTCAGATGTGCTGGAGAGATGAAACGGGGCTCTTTCAGACTCCACAACATCTACTTGGACTCAGGTCATTAACAGGACCATAAATGGAGCACAAGCCATCTTTATCCACATTTCTTCCACACCTGACTAATGCATTTTAAATGATGGGTTTTAACTACTACTTTTGGGGAACTGCATAAGAAATAAATAAATAAATATAATTTTCAAATAATAGGCTGCACTTCCAAAAATCCATATCTATGTGAAAAAATGAATGAGAGGCACATTTGGCTTTGTGCTCTATTTTTACCATCATTATAGTAATGTTTCACTAAGTATTTTAACCTGACATCATTATTATCTGTGGCCAAAGCTCTTTTGACTTAATTGTTTGTTTCTTTAAATATTGTTTTCCTTATATATTGGTTTATTTGTTGCTTTATATATTATTCAACCATTGCAAATTAAAATAACAAAATATATTAGATAAAGTATATTAGATGGCCATACGTATATTATAGGCATACTGTATGTGAAGAAACAAAATTATAGCTATTTATACTGGACTATTCTTATACAAATACTATTCTGGAATCTAATTGGCTGATAGTTGTACAATATTCTGCTATAACAGCACTCATACAGCCTCTTCACCCTTGTGTATTACTCCGCTCACATAGAGTGACAGCAGATCAATAAACTCCCTATAGTTTGACAAATATAGCAGCTGTTAGACAACATAATGTACTTCTGAGGCTTTTTTAGGTGAGAATGTAGTTGTTTAGATTGCAACTCTGCAGTTTATTTATAATGATAGTGCCTATTTTAAATTTTTATCATTTTGGAGATACAGTACGTCAACGGCCATCAGCCTGTCACTGAGCAGAGCAAAGACAGTTGACGCTTCGCCACAAAATGGCGACAGAGACTGCATAATAAGTCCTTAGGGGAGAAAAACTCGTAAATGTCAAATTACAGCTGATCAAATCATTATAAATCAGGTAAGTGACTTTCTAAGTCGAAATCTCTCTTTTGTATGTTGTAGTGCTGTATTTATAGCATAGTAATCTGGTAGTGTTTGCGCTGATTTGGCTTTTTCGGGGTTAGTTATTGTGATCTCCTGATTGCAACAGAGAAATACTTGAAAATCTCTGTAGACTGATGGCATTTTGTGCCGTTCAGCCTTATAATCTTAAAATGTGAGCAAAATCACCTGTTTTGCCATCACTTTAGACATCACACTAGAGAATCATTAAAATACTAGCTCTACTGTAAAGTGATGTGTGTGTGTGTGTGTGTGTATGAGCAACAGTTTCTGCTGTTTTGACGGTCAGATGCAGATGTGAATGAATGGTGGAAGTGAAAGTGGTTCCTGTTACAAAATAATTTTTGAGACTCTGTGTTTGATTTTCTTTTGTATATAAACGATTATGCCATTGAACTGTTGTATAAATGCAATATCACATGAGTAGCAGTGCAATATGGATGTATATCATCACTGATGGGACACTAACCGTGCGTTCACACGGGCTTCAGCGCCAACGCTTGACTGAGGGCATGTCTGAAGTTGGGGCTGATGCAATTGCCATAGCAGAGTCAGCCAATGAAATTAGTCCGCAGTCGGCAGCTGTGGTATTTGCATAAAGCGATCTGATTGGCTGACACTTTCTTTGGCGCTTGAAAAGTTGAGAAATCCCTAACTTCTGCAATGAGCAATGCCACTGAAGCAGCACCGACGAACCCACAGTTCAGCTCGGCAACACTTGACGTCACCCATTCAAAGTGAATGGGAAGCATTGACTCTGACACCCCATGTGAATGGGGCATCAAGCACTTGGCCTGCAGCCTCGAGCCAACGCACACCTCCCACCAGTACTGATACAGTATATAGCCATATCGTGATATTATGAACATAAATTTATATAAATACATTTGAAGTCAGAATTATTAGCCCCCCTGTTTATTTGTTTCCCAATTTCTGTTAAACGGAGAGAAGATTTTTTCAACACATTTCTAAACATAATAGTTTTAAAAAACTCATCTCTAATAACTGATTTATTACATCTTTGTCATGATGACAGTAAATAATATTTAACTAGATATTTTTCAAGACACTTCCATACAGCTTAAAGTGACATTTAAAGGCTTAACTGGGTTAATTAGGCTAACTAGGCATTACAGGTTAGGGTAATTTGGCAAGTTATTGTATATCGATGGTTTGTTCTGTAGACTATCGAAAAAAAATATAGCTTAAAGGGGCTAATAATTTTGACCTTAAAATGGTTTTAAAAAAATTTAAAACTGCTTTTATTCTAGCTAAAATAAAACAAATAAGACTTTCTCCAGAAGAAAAAATATTATCAGACATACTGTGAAAATTGCCTTGCTCTGTTAAACATAATTTGGAAAATATTTAAAAAAGAAAAAAAAGAAAAAAAATCAAAGGGGGCTTTGGAAAAGGTTGCACAGAATAAACCGGTGTAGCTTGTTTGCAGTCGGGCCTGTTTTGATTAATAGATAATCGTGTGATTGCTGTGATTGGATCTCCTTGTGAATGAGATAAAAACAGTCTTAGTGCATTTTCAATTCCTAATGCAGTGCAGGTTTTACTCACTGGATTAAACTCACAGCAGCTCCTCTCTGTGAAGGCAAAGCACTCCAGGTTGCTTTCAGTGTTAAAATGTGCTTAATGGCGAATAAATTCTTGGCCATTACTGGAAATCAAAGTTAATGACAGCGACACAGAAGAGGATATTACAGTTTCTTCAGTAATGAAAGATTGAAAGGCGTAATAGGTTTTGTTGTGCTTCTCAGACACACACACATACACACACACACACGGACACACAGTCACACACAAATACAAATGGTTTACTTCTGAATGCTTTTACATGTGAAGAGCTGGCCTTTGGGTTTAACCTTTGAGCTTAATGTTTTTTATACATATTTTTAGGACTATCAGGACATAAAAAAAACAAAAAAACTTTTTTTAATGTGATATTGTGCTTATTATTTGAATAATTGGTATATTACTTGAATTAGATTTCAGACTAATCAATCAATCAATCAATCAATCAATCAATCAATCAAATCAATCAATCAATCAATCAATCAATCAATCAATCATTTAATAAAGCCTACTATATATCTCTACTATGCTTTACATAAGACAGTCACTATAATGTAATTTAGTTTAACACTACTTCATAACAAAAAATAGTGTCAAGCTTTATTTGTTGATATATTAAATGTATATAATTTCTCTATTTAAAGATTTGAAATATCAATTAAAAGACTGCAGGATTTAAGAACATAAGGATTGACGTGCAGCCCCCAAAATACGA
The DNA here is from genome assembly GCA_903798195.1 of Danio kyathit. Classification (NCBI taxonomy): domain Eukaryota; kingdom Metazoa; phylum Chordata; class Actinopteri; order Cypriniformes; family Danionidae; genus Danio; species Danio kyathit. The sequence continues at coordinate 36,216,670 of LR812539.1, forward strand.
ATTAAATATCATTTTAAATCTATTTAATTTGCCACTATTGTTTAAACCACTCAACTTTATGCATTTATCAGCAAGACCTCTTTAATGTTAGAAGCTTGGGATGTAATATTTACATAAATATATTTACTACAGTGAATGATGATAGAGCATTATTCCATATACTTTTTCTCTCTCGTTATTATGACAATAAATATAAAATGACAGCAAGAAGGTCGTTGGATCGCAGGTTTGAACCTTGGCTGGGTCAGTTGGTGTTTCTGTGTGGAGTTTGCATGTTCTCCCTGCGTTCGCGTGGGTTTCCTCCGGGTGCTCCGGCTTCCCCCACAGTCCAAAGACATGCGGTACAGGTGAATTGGGTAAGCTAAAATTGTCCGTAGTGTATGAGTGTGAATGAATGTGTGGATGTTTCCCAGAGATGGGTTGCGGCTGGAAGGGCATCCACTGTTTAAAATCGTGCTGGATAAGTTGGCGGTTCATTCCGCTGTGGCGACCCCGGATTAATAAAGGGACTAAGCCGACAAGAAAATGAATGAATGAATGAATAAATATAATATGACATATAACATGCATATAATGTGCTTTTTATGTATATAAATCACTTTATTATTCTTTAAATTTGATGTAGACAACAAATGCGACATACTTAATTATTGAAATTTGATTACGGGGCGTCACGGGTGCTCAGTGGTTAGCACTGTCGCTTCACAACAAGAAGGTCCTTGATTCAAGTCCTGGCTGGACCAGTTGGCATTTCTGTGTGGACTTTGCATGTTTTCTACATGTTCGCATGGGTTTCCTCCGGGTGCTCTGGTTTCCCCACAGACCAAAGACATGCGCTATAGGTGAACTGAATAAACTAAATAGGCAGTAGTGCATACTGTAGGTGTGAGAGTGTATGGGTTTTTCCCAGTTCTGGGTTGCAGCTGGAAGGGTATCCGCTGCCTAAAACATACAGTATGCTGGAATAGTTGGCGATTCATTCTGGTGTGGTGACCCCTGATAAATAAAGGGACAAAGCTAAAGGGAAATAAAATTTAATTACATAAAATCATTTACTGTATAGCACTGTATTTGTAAATGTAATTAAATAAATGTATTTACGGTTGTTTCATTCAGAAACAGATCAAGTGATTATCTTTATGAATGGGTCACTGAATCTCTGACTAAAGTTATTATTCATTCCAAAAAGAATGAATGGTCATTATAGCTACATTGCTATTTTCAAACATTTAAAAAATCCACACTGTTATGATCACAGCATCTATATTTTGCAGTGCACTGTGAGAAAAGAAGAACAAAGCAAACTAAAAACTGATTCAATGTTGGAGCTAAAGATTTTTCTCTTTCTAACACTTCCTGCCCTCTCCTCTTTCCAACTCTCAAATCAATAAAAAAGGGCAAAAATAATCAAAGAAAATATAAATGGAGCCACAAAACAACAACAACAGGAACACAATCATATAGCTTAAAAAATAAATAAATAAAATTCTAAATAAACACACACACAAACACACACATATATATATACATATATATATACAGAGAGAGAGAGAGAGAGAGAGAGAGAGAGAGAGAGAGAGAGAGAATCAGTAATATATTATAGCCAGTGGGGTTCGTGTGGTTTGAAAGGCCCACCCCCCACAGACAAAGGTCTAAAATTTGTATCATACATGAGCTCATTTGTCCTATTTTGACTGATAAGCCATCATTAATTGTAAAAACAACCCATCTTTAAGACCAAGTGGAATCTGACCTAAGTGATGTCATTTTTCACCCCTGACCTAATGTATTGTTGTTAAATAGCAAAAAGTATTTTACAATGAACTTTATTTATGAAGTCTACAAAGTTTTGGACCTTATTCTTGAAAGAAAAAATGAGCAATACAAAAGTGTAAAGCACCAAAAGCGGACCATGTTATGTTATTACAATAATAATTTGGCTATTGTTGTTATCTATGAATTTTCAAATGTACACTTTTTTACTAGAGAGGCTAGAAAACATTGTCAAGCTCTACATTACTATATATATATTAATATACATTATTATTGTGATTATTATGTTTTATTTTTCAATATTCAAATGGCCAAATTCTGACTGAGGAAAGTTGAATGTGCTGCTCAGTTTGTTATTTGCCTAATAAATGACAATAGGCTACAGTTTTTATTTTTAAAGTTTAACATAGGGCTGGACGATATGGCAAAAATTTATATCACGATATATATTTTTTTTTCGGTCGATACGATATAATTCCGATATCGATATGGACAATATTAAAAGAAAGGAAAAACTCCCAAGAACGCACACAATGGATGTCTGTACCTACAAATATCTGCAAAGTGAATTTGCAAAGTCGATAATACCTCCAGACTCTTATAACTTTTTTTAAAAAATAAAAACAGTACAAAAAAATTTGTTCACTTTTTATTTGTATTTAGCCTATACAAACAAGAAATGTGAAATAAACTATCAAATAAATAAAGCCCAAAAATTCATAAAAAATATGCAAAATAGTTTTTTTTTTTTTGTAGTATAACCAGCAGGACAGCAGTGATGTGTGAACTGAATTTGGTGAGAGTACAGTAATTTACAGTACAGTTATTGAATATTTTTCATAATAAAAATTCATAAAAAATATGCAAAATAGTTTTTTAGAAAAATAAGTGTTGTAGTCTAACCAGCAGGACAGCAGTGATGTGTGATCTGAGTTTGATGGCAGTATAATGAGTTAGAGGGAAGTTATTGAAAGCTTTTGTAGTATTGGTTTTTGCGTTTTGCTCTTTGTAGACCGTCCCTAAGGATCGGTCTCTTTGCCGCCTGCGCATAGAGATCAATATATTGCGTCCAGCGCGTAGGAAAGCTTATTTTTAGGAAAATAAGGTTGTAGGTGGTTGTATACATTGCGACAGTTGAAAAAAATGTGCTATTTGTGTAGGAACAATGTTTCGGTCATGAGTTATTGATCCGAAAAAGACGAATCTGCGAATCTGTTGCTAACTTTACTGAACTGAACCACTTCTACACCACTGCATTAGTCTTTCCTTTCTTATCAACTATTTCGTCTGCATTCTTACTTGTGGAAGCTTGTTCATTCGCATCTGTATTCAGAGCACTCATTTTGCAGCTAAAACTTTCTGCGGCGCAGCTTAAACCAACTGCTGAGCTGAGCGCTGGCAGCGTTTCTGTGTTGTTCGTCATCACGTAAGTGAGATCAGATCACGCTCTTTCTGACGGCTGAGCACTGAACGTCATTCAGTGACAAGTGATACATGTATAAGATCTTATATAAATAATAATATATATATTTATATATATGCAAATTTATATCGAAATATCGGAAATGGGTTCAAAAATCATATCATCGTTATTGAAAAAAATTCTATCGCGATATATATTGATATCGAATTATTGTCCAGCCCTAGTTTAACAGTTACATTTTTTTTTTCTAATGATAAAGTATGTAATACATTTGTATTTTAAAAATAAGTATTTTTTTCTTCATTCTTTGTATTCTAAATCTTTAGCAAATATTTTTAGTACATCAAAAAGAGTGGTATGATGACGATGCGACAAGCTAATGAAGCTAAAAATTATGCTTAAAATGTCTCTAAACGCAGTATTTAAACCTACGGCTACGGGCCTGATATATGAAAATTTATCTGGTATCATATATATGTGTGTGTGTGTGTGTGTGTGTGTGTGTGTGTGTGTGTGTGTGTGTGTGTGTGTGTGTGTGTGTGTGTGTGTGTGTGTGTGTGTGTGTGTGTGTGTGTGTGTGTGTGTGTGTGTTACTTTATATAGGTGTGCAGTTTATATGAGTTCCATGTTTTTCTACCTTATTTTTTATTTCTGGAAAATATAAGGCTTTGAGTAATGCGAAATGAAAGAGGAAATAAGCATTTATCTATATTGCTCCTCATTGAAGCCGGCATGTGTTGCGTTTGTTCTCTGCCCACAGTAACAGTAATCAATAGGCAACATAAGCAACACAATGAACCCGTCTAAGGTGAATCATGACTCCCCTCACAGCCTCACGCCAGGTCTCCACTTATTCATTAAATGGCTGAAGAAACAAATTTCACAACATTATGAAAACATTGTTCTTCCCCTCCTCCGCTGTGCTGTGATCATTTTAACACCCTGGAGCACAATGTCCATCTTAACAGACTGATATTCAGAGGGTGATTTTGCATCCAATTCACCACACCACCACGGGCGATTATAAATGACCTAGATTAACCTGTCACAATCTGAATAAACATGCACAAAGTAAGAATTAGCTTTATTTCAGCTGTACCATACTGCAGCTTATATTTCAATTTGACATATAATGCGTATAATCTGTATTTGCATAGTGTTTTATATAGAGTGACCTAAATCGTTACATTAGAATTATAAGGTTCTATCTGACATTTTTGTCAAAATTGAGTTATACACATATTCTTATTAAATGAACACTTATTTACACTGTGACTTTTTTTTTTATAAGTTGTTGACATTTTAGGACTTTTAATAAAAAAAAAATAAGGTTTTATCTATAAAGTCGAACTCTAGCATGGCTCTGTATGGTTCTTTCTGTGAGCCAATCAGCATTTCGAATGCATGCACGAGGGCTAATCAGGATCAGCTTTCTTTGTCATTTCGCTGGATTGCTCCATTGATTGCAGGAAAGACCAGAAAGAAACACAAAATCAGAGTTGACTAAATAATGCCACACCTCACAAAATTGAGAAGAATCCGGAAACTGAAGATTTGTGTAAATGTGATTATTTAAAAGCGTTTTTTGACATTGAGATGAAATGTTGAATTTTACATTGTTGAAAAAGAAACAATTATTAAAAAATGTAATGTATTAAATGTGATTTTTTTTTTCAAATTTATTTGTGTATATATATTCAGTGAAACATTTTTCAGTGTTTATTAAACTCATTTGCTCATTTTTATTTTCTTTTAAAGTCTTTAAATTTGATATTAAGCCTTGATGGGCAAATACTTTATTTAATTCATGGGGCATATAATTCAATAAATATAATTCAATAATTAATATAAAACATATAATTCAATAAATATTACTATATTAAAAGTAACATCTGCACTGGAGAAAATATTTAGCACAGCCTTGTAGTGTATGCTTCATTTGAACAAGAAAAAATATTCATCCTAAAACATGAAATATAGAAAGCAACAATTTATCTCAAACATCAACATATTGTTACAACACCAATTTATTTATTTATTTTTATTCAATTAATAAGCGGATTGGTTGTATCTGTTGAAAAGTAATGCTTTGGTTAATGATCTGCCAGATAGAACCTTATAATTACAAGTGGAAAATGACTTTTTAGAATTAGAAGGATCTTTCTGCATTTACCTTATTTTGTTTACCCCAATTTACAAACTGAAGAGAATTTTGTAGAGTACATTTAGTGTCTCTGTCATGTTAATGTGTGAAAGAGAACTGTTACACACATATTGTTTGCTAAATGGAATGCAAAAATTTTGAAGCTCAATATCTTAAAATCATGTAGAACTAGGATAGAACCTTATAATTTCAAGGTAACGGAATTGTAATTCCTATTTGACATTATTTCTGAATGGAATTGTAAAATGATAGATTTGCAATAGTGTCGATTATCTGTGTTTATTATATCTGTGTGGGACTGTCAATAACCTGTGAATTATTTTGGGTGAAA
>LR812539.1:36227360-36267360 GCA_903798195.1 Danio kyathit
ATACAGTTTGTAAAGTAATGTTTTCTGTCTTTTAGTAGATATATTACTGTATATAATAGACTAGCTTTGTTTATCAAATAAGTGGATCTAGATGGATTTGCATTGTAAACATTAAATAAAAGTTAAAAAGCTATTATTTCATATATTAAGTTTTTAGTTACAATACTCCCAAAATAATAAATAAATAAATCTGCAGATTTTTTTTTACAAAATTTTCAAAATTGTGGCCCTAGTTATCACTAGTGCTACAGTATCACGGTTAATCACATTCAAAATAAAAGTTTGTTTTGACAGTTTAAGCATGTGTACTGTTTATATTTAGTATGAGTATATAAATAAACACATGCATGCTTATATTTGAAAAAATGTTTATTTATTTTTAGGCATAAAAGACATATATGATACAAATTATATATACATTTAAATATATATGTAACAAAATCGTTTTGTATAATTTGTTTTGTATCTACAGTGTGTGTATCACAAATACATAATAAATATACACTTACTGGCCACTTTATTAGGTAAACCTTACTAGTACTAGTCCATCCGCCTCAAGGTTCGACGTGTTGTGTGTTCAGAGATGCACTTCTGCATACCTCGGTTGTGGTTATTTGAGTTACTGTTGCCTTTCTATCAGCTCAAACCAGTCTGGCCATTCTCCTCTGACCTCTAGCATCAACAAGACATTTGTGCCCACAGAACTGCCGCTATTTTCTCTTCCCATAAATGGTTGTGCCTGAAAATCCCTGTATCAGCAGTTTCTGAAATACTCAGACCAGCCCGTCTGGCACTAACAACCATGTCACGTTCAAAGTCACTTAAAGGGCACCTATGGTGACTTTGTAAGTTGTTTGGACAGACATATGTGTAGGTATAGTGTATAGACCGTCATATTGGGGTGATATAAACACACTCAGTCCTTTTTTTTTCAATTTAACAACATAAAAACGGTGGACCAATTGGAGCGGTTTTGAGATCGACCGCAACTTGATGTAGGAGTGCGGTCCCCCCGCCCACCAATATTGATTGACAGGTGTGCATTACCATATCCTCGGTTTGTTGTTTCACGTCCGCCATTTTCAGCGTGTGAGTCAAAGCGATGTCACCAAAGAAACACCCTTGCTCTATTTTTAGATGCAAGGCTCATTGGGCTCAACACAAGATCAACATTCACCACGTTATCGCTCTCCCTGCCGCCAGTGTTTGTATGTTTGTACATATGTACTTTTCATTGTGTCTTCCTTAAACTTCAGCTGTTTGCATTTCTCGCAGTCACAGAAGCTCCCTGTCATCTCAACTAGGTGCAGCTGGAAAGTGCAAGCGCATTGCCTCACGTGCGCGTCTCTCCATTGGAAATAATGAACTAACGACGCGCAGCGCCATGCATTTCAGAATTCTAAACATAGGTTTCTATCAGGTACACACAACGACGCCGCAAGTTGGTGGCTGTCTGCGGTGCCCAGCCACGACTCAGGACACTGTTCATATTTCTGAGCATTATCTGAATAGTTTCATTTTAAACAACATGCGAATGTGTGCGTCTGGTGTGCCGTGTCGTGGCTCTGAGCGGCGCATCCGGTGTATGACGCCCTTTAGTTGTAGCCTCAAGCAGGTCGTATGCCAGAAGCGCCGCTCGGTGACGCACAGGGTCACGCCACGCAGCGGCATGCATTTCTGAATTCTAAACATAGGTTTCTATCAGGGTACACCAGCGCCACAAGTGTGCGGCTGTCCGCGGCGCCCAGCCATGACTCAGGGCACTGTTCATATTTCTGCCGCGCCACAGAGCGCCATCTAAATAGTTTCACTTTAAATATCATGCGAATGTGCGCATCTGGTGTGTGATACTTTCAACTGTCATGTGCGCGCCGTGTCGCTGCGCTGAGTGGCACATCCAGTGTGTGATGCCCTTCAGTCAAAGTTAATTCAGTGTGCTTGGTTATTAGTCTCGGTGTACCTCTACAAGTTTGGAGCTTTAAACTAGCACACAGTTGGCTGTAAAACTATGCAAAGACACAAATGATTGGTCTGTGCTTGGTCTGTGTCCGAGTCGTACATGTACGGCTGAATGCTGGTTCTCTCACTCATGTTGCTTCTGTCTGTCTGCCTGTCTGTTGCCGTACACAAAGCGGGGGAGCTCTTGGCTCCGCCCACTTGTTAAAGGGGAAATGAAGCACTCAGTCAAGTTTACCTTATTTTGTACATTTTATTCCACTTTAATGAAAATATAATAAACAAACTCGATTAATGTAACCATTTAGCAGAAAACGGCATGTTTTACTGTAGATTTTAGACCTAGGGCGCCGCCATCTTGGAATATCGCTGTCTCTGACGTCACGGGGTTGGTTTGCGGTGATAAGCTGAACGGACACAATAGAAGTAAAGGAGTGAACGCGGAGACTGGACAGCCTAATTTAACCCAATGCGTGAAGTTGTGGGCGTGGAGCTGCTGCAAATACAAGCATCAGATGTGTGTCTAATATAAAAGTATATAAATGTATTCTACTTTCCTTTTTTCCTCCTTTAATCACCGATCATTTGATGCGCTTTGATTCACTCTCTGTATTACTCTGCCTGACTGCCTGTCTGGGTTTCAAACGTGACTGTAACGGACTAAACACGGACACTGAACAGCTTAATTTAACCCAACGCATGAAGTTGTGGATGTGCATCACAGAGCTGGTGAAAACACAACAAATACAAGCATTTAAGTGTCTTGAGTTGTGTATTTTTCTTTTGATAATACCTCTCGTTTGATGCGCTGTGATCAACTCTTTCACGATGCTCCAGCACTGCCTGACGAGCGGATTTACATTCAGACTAATGCAATGATTTAAATCATACATGACTTCACGTTTTACTAAATCACGTCTGTCTGGATTGTCAAGACATATTCCCTCTTCAAGTCCATAGACTCGATCTCTCAACATGTATAAAGGATAAAAACCTGCCATAAGAAACACCGCGCTGCGCTGATCTGAGTTTGGTTTAACCACGAGCAGAGGCGAGGGGGTGTAGCGGTGAAAAGTGAAAGTATCCGCCCCCATGACGTCAGTAATGATTCACTCTCCCAATACTGTGGTTTTCAACTAGGTCCGGTGTAAGCGTCATGGGGCGGGTACTTTCACTTTTCACCGCTACACCCCCTCGCCTCTGCTCGTGTTTAAACCAAACTCAGATCAGCGCGGTGTTTCTTATGGCAGGTTTTTATCCTTCATACATGTTGAGAGATCGAGTCTATGGACTTGAAGAGGGAATATGTCTTGACAATCCAGACAGACGTGACTTAGTAAAGCATGAAGTCATGTATGATTTAAATCATTGCATTAGTCTGAATGTAAATCCGCTCGTCAGGCAGTGCTGGAGCATCGTGAAAGAGTTGATCACAGCGCATCAAACGAGAGGTATTAGCAAAAGAAAAATACACAACTCAAGACACTTAAATGCTTGTATTTGTTGTGTTTTCACCAGCTCTGTGATGCACATCCACAACTTCATGCGTTGGGTTAAATTAAGCTGTTCAGTGTCCGTGTTTAGTCCGTTACAGTCACGTTTGAAACCCAGACAGGCAGTCAGGCAGAGTAATACAGAGAGTGAATCAAAGCGCATCAAATGATCGGTGATTAAAGGAGGAAAAAAGGAAAGTAGAATACATTTATATACTTTTATATTAGACACACATCTGATGCTTGTATTTGCAGCAGCTCCACGCCCACAACTTCACGCATTGGGTTAAATTAGGCTGTCCAGTCTCCGCGTTCACTCCTTTACTTCTATTGTGTCCGTTCAGCTTATCACCGCAAACCAACCCCGTGACGTCAGAGACAGCGATATTCCAAGATGGCGGCGCCCTAGGTCTAAAATCTACAGTAAAACATGCCGTTTTCTGCTAAATGGTTACATTAATCGAGTTTGTTTATTATATTTTCATTAAAGTGGAATAAAATGTACAAAATAAGGTAAACTTGACTGAGTGCTTCATTTCCCCTTTAAGTTGGGCGGGAAGTTGAAACTAATTTTCATGTGAAGCAACACGCCCCTAAAACAACGAACTGTGTACACACCCCCAAAATCACACTTTTTAACACATTATAATAAAAAAATCTGAATTGTGTTTTGAACTGAACCTAAACTGGCACACTTAGAAGAACCATTATATTAATATTACATCTTAAAAAAGGGGTAAAATAAGTGCCCTTTAAATCACCTTTCTTCCCCATTCTGATGCTTGGTTTGAACTGCAGCAGATCATCTTGACCATGTCTACATGCCTAAATGCATTGAGTTGCTGCCATGTGATTGGCTGATTAGAAATTTGTGTTAACAGTCAGTTGGACATATTAAAGTGGCCAGTGAGTGTATATAATATAGAAACACACACATATATATATACACACACACACACATACATATATATATATATATATATATATATATATATATATATATATATATATATATATATATATATATATATATATATATATATATATATATATTATGACAAAACAAACTTTTATTTTGGATATGATTGATTGAGACTAATCTTTGCCCACAACTTTATCACAAAAATAAATAAATAAATAAATAAATAAATAAATAAATATACCAAGATGTGCATAAACTCCTAAAATGTGAATTGTTAATTATTTTTCAAATATATATTCTAAGTGATGTTTATCAGAACAAGAACATTTTTACAGTATTACCTATAATATTTTCTTCATCTGAATACATTTATTTCTTTTAGTTGACTGGAATATAAGTTCTTTTTATTTTTTTTTATGTTAGTATCTAAGATAATTAACTTACAAAATAACTAGTAAAATTGTATGCACTGTCATCATGGCAAACACAAAAGCAATTAGTTAGTAGAATTTACTTATTAAAAATATTATCTTTGAAACTATGTTGAAAACAAATCCTCTCTCTGTTAAACAGCACTTAGGAAAAAGAATGATAATTTTAGATGAGGGCTGATAATTTTGCCTTCAACTGTATATTTTAAAGAACAACTCACTTAACTGGATCATTTATTTTATTCAATAAGATCAAATGAATATGAACTGCAATGCAAACCTGGAATGAACAAACAAAACAAACAAAACCAAAAAAATCAAACAATCATGTAACTTTGCCTTAAACACATGGCACTGAATTGGATAACTGGACTAACCGCACAAATCTCAATGCACATCATCTCAAAGAGAGAGAGAGAGAAAAAGAGGGATAGAGGGGAAGAGAGAGAAAGTGAGAGAGAGAAACAAAATGAGCACAAGATGAAAGAGAAATGCAGCTGCCTGCGAAATAAGCACTTATGAAAATTATGATTCCTTCTCTTCCTCTTTTTCCTGTTCTGCTGAATGCCAAGGCCACGTCAAGGACATGATATGCTCATTTAGGCTCATCGCAAAGCCATTATACATTCAGGATTATGAATTAGCTTAGTTTGGGGCCTGGGTCATTAGTGAGATAGTGAATCTTTTTTCTTTCTCTTTGTGTGTGTGTGTGTGTGTGTGTGTGTGTGTTTGTGTGTGTGTGTGTGTGTGTGTGTGTGTTTTAGTGAGTCTGAAAGAAATATCCAGAGGTCAATACAAGTTAAACTCAATGTAGATCACTGATTGCATAATGCTGATTGCTCAGGGATAAAAAAAAAGGGCACTAAAATAAAATAGAATAAAAATTTATAAAAAAATGTAATTAAAAAAAAAAAAATGTTAAAATGAATGAATACATATTAATAACAATAATAATAATAATAATAATAATAATTATTATTATTATTTGTTATTATTAAATAAAAAATCTGAATACATTAAGGCACTTAGACTCATTAAGATTTAAATATATTAAATCCAGATAATTAAATATTAAATCTTTATCAGAAATGAGAAGTTTATAATGTAGAACAATACTAGTATTAAAACAAAATGGATAACAAAAATACCAAGATACCATAAAATTACCAAATACCAAAAAAAATTAAACTGTAAAAAAATAAATGAAATAAATAAAAAAGTAAAAAGCTTAATGCAAAATATAAAAAAACTAACTTTGCCTTAAGCAGATCTCACTAGATTGGATAACCAGAAGAGCATTATGAAGCTCGATGCACATCAACTCAAATGTCATTTAAATCATTCTGAAATGCCTCAGACAAAGTCCAGCATGAAAATGATTTGGTTAAATTACGTCCTAGAACTGTCTCACAAGATTTTGTTCCCAAATATCATCTGAACAGAACATAACCAAAAACAGCATGCGTTATTGCATTTCATCTTCATGCTCTGAGGCACATCTCATATATTAAATAGGAAAATAGTCACCAACTTCTCCAGTTACAGAAGCTGTCCTTTTACTGTTGATACCAGTTTCTCAGGAAATGATGATGTTGTTCTTTTGGACATGTGGAATGGAAACCATTTATACTCAAATTAATTTTAGTTATTTTTATTTTGTGTTTTCGTATTATGTTTACCTTCTTATTGAAGCATAGTTGCTGCAGCATTAATTTAGTGATTTATTTTATTTTTTGTTTGTTTGCTTGTTTTTAAGATGAAGATGAAAAAATGGATTTTAGTTTTTTTTTTTTTTCAAGAATTGTGATGATGAAATTGTGATCGACATATTAAGTGTCATGTATGCAAGTGATCAATTTATCAATTTTGTACAATAAGGGATAAAATCAGAAAGACAGCAGCATCATTGATTACTATTTAAAATACATTTAGTATTTTAAAGGGCACATATTTTACCCCTTTTTCAAGATTTAAGACAAGGCTTTTGTGTCTCCAGAATGTGTCTGTAAAGTTTCAGCTCAAAACACCCATCAGATTATTTAATACACCTTTGTGTACATTGGAAATTTGAGCTGTTTTGACTTTGTAGCTGTTTTTGTTGCCTGTGCCTGTAATGCAAATGAGCTGGTTCTCCCCGCCCACTGTTCCCATGTGCGTATCAGAGCCAAAGAGATCGCTCACTATTGCTATGATGGGTGTAGCTTCTCCTGCTGCATCTCACACATAAGCAGCACAGTGACAGACAAGAATGAAGCAGATCTTAATAGAGTAAGAACTTACTCAATGATTATTTGATGTATCTTTTGTGGAGTTCATTCAAGCCTTTCTGCAACAATGAGTCACACAACTCTTACGCCACGTTGCGGTGGGCCGCAAAATTGGAGAAATTTGAATCCTTTTTTAAACGTCAAAAAACTGAAAAAAGAGACTTGTTGTGTTTCTATAACTCTAATATGACTGTTGATACACTATACATTCCACTCCTGGCAGTACCAGTACCAAATTTGGACAATTGAATAAATCTGGCATGTTCTTGACCTGTGGACTTCTCCTGTTTCTCAGTGGGTGTATTTAGGGGAATGTTCAAATGTTTTAATGACCAGTAATTTAATTATTTGCTTGGGCATATTAATAAACATTGTGCATTATAATACCCCCTTTTTTTAATTATTCTTTTCTTCTGTATTTGGTGCCACTTAAAATTTCATTTTGTGTATTTACACAAGAACAGGTATTTTAGTTAGGTAATTAGAAAAATGCATTACTATTATTTAATTTAAAACACAGTATTATACTATAGGATTACAGTTCACTGCTGGAAACCCTGCTGCCAGTATTTTACCGTTAAATTACAGAAAAGCTATAATTTGGAAATCAGTAATGAAACTGTAAAATGACGGTTCACTGCAAGAAAGCCAGCTGCCAGTATTTTACCATTAAATTACACAAAAGCCGTAATTTGGAAAAAGGTAATGAAACTGTAGGATTACGATTCACTGCTGGAAACCCTGCTGCCAGTATCTTACCGTTAAATTACAAAAAAACTCAATTTGGAAAACAGTAATGAAACAGTAATGAAAGGATTTCAGTTCACTGCTGGAAACCCTGCTGCCAGTATTTTACCGTTAAATTACAGAAAAGCCGTAATTTGGAAAACGATAATGAAACTGTAGGATTTCAGTTCACTGCTGGAAACCCTGCTGCCAGTATTTTACCGTTAAATTACAGAAAAGCCGTAATTTGGAAAACGATAATGAAACTGTAGGATTTCAGTTCACTGCTGGAAACCCTGCTGCCAGTATTTTACCGTTAAATTACAGAAAAGCCGTAATTTGGAAAACGATAATGAAACTGTAAAATTACAGTTCACTGCTGGAAACCCTCCTGCCAGTATTTTTTACAGTGTGCACACAGTTCTGTCCAAACAGCTTACAAAATATGATTTTCATCATAGGTGCCCTTTAAATTTTAAATATTGGTACATTTCTTTGAGATATGTCTGAGAAACTATGAAATAATTATACAGTACAGATAAAAAAAATAAATAAATAAAAAAAAAAAAAAAAAAAAATTATATATATATATATATATATATATATATATATATATATATATATATATATATATATATATGGGGTATATGCACAGCTAGTATTTATTCCCATACCAATAAACTTCCGGTGAACAGTTGATGTTTTTTTGTTTTTTTATGTTATACGATTCGTTTTACAGCATTGTTGTTGTAATATAATTAAAATATAATCAGTTAAATAGACCTAAGCATTCATTTAGTTGTTGAGGTGTACAACGAGACGAAAAGCTGTTTACATGCAAGCGATGTCAGTATCAGGAGGCAAGCACAAAAAGTCAATTGAAAATATGAAATAAAAGTTCATTATTAAGAACATGGTGCTGAAAAATCAGGCAGTGAAGATCACTGATTTTTAAAGAAAACAGACCTTAAACGCACAGATTTTTTAATGGCATACAGTTCACCGGAAGCACTCGACCCAGGTTACTAAAAATAAATTGTCCTTCTGCATATACCTTATTGTTTCTATCTATCAAAATAATTCCATAGAACATACCAGTCTAAATGCCAAAAACAAATAATAAATAAAATCAAACATTTCACACTTTGTTAGTAAAATAGATATCTTGACATCCTTTTAGATTTTCATTCTTAATATAGTACTTTTAACTTTTAAAGACATATATGGTTCATTCAGAAATACTAAAATCTAAAAAGATATAACACTTACAGGCAAGCAATATTCAAGATAAAAACACAACATTATTATTTCTCTGTTTTTAAAGTGTCACAATTAGAACATAAAGTAATATTTTTAAAGACTAAAATGTGTAAATACCAGAATGTGTGACAATAAAATAATGCAGCTGTCAGCTTTTTAAAGTCATCTTTAGCCCCTGTAATTTGGCGATAATTGTCATTTTGACGCTTCTCTACAAAATAGTGGATTACTCACATCCATGACATTTAAAAAAAAAAACAATCTTTCATTATTTTTTCATGTTTGTTTTCAGTTTTTGAAATTATTATTTTTTTTAACAAAAATTCTTCTGAAATTCAGTTTCTGAAATTCCCTTTAATTGACACTGAATAACCCGAAGATATATTACTGAAAATCAGCATCCAGCTTATCTTTTCAAATGCAGACATTACTCTTGAACATAAAAATGGTGTTAAAATCGAGTCAGCTGCTCTGCTTTGCCACTAAACTCACCGTGATGTATTACCATTCCTATCGCCGGTGCTGCATGCGCTGCATCCCACATACACACGCATACACACGCACTCATATTACACTGCTGACCTTTCAATTGCAGAAATCCACTCCAAAAATATCATGCTACTTCATATCCGTACTGTATGTAAAACAGCATCAGAGTGTCCCGCTGCATCGCAATCTAAACAGGGGACATTCTCTGGAGGGTTCACGGGTAAATCATTCCCGTTCACAGGCTCCGGGCCCGACCTGCACAGCCTCTTCAGTGGACCAGAGAGGTGATTAATCACTAGCCCCTTAATCATGCCCAAAGGTCCCGCTTTAATTAAAAACAAAGTTCTCTTTTCATTATTCCACTCCAACTGAAAGACGATAAGACCCCCTTCCCCCTTAACATATTAGTGCTGGGGCCTCAACCTCTGTCTCTTTCTCACACAGAGACTGAGAGACTGCAAAAACTGATGAGGAAACTTACTAAAACCTCATATCTACGGTGGCTGAAAGAGCTTAAATGTGCTACAAGTTAAGAAAAACACATGCAAATAGAAAAAAAAAACACTAACAAATTGAGAAAACATCTACATCAGTTCGACAAAATGTGCACAAGAATTCTCACAATACATGCAAGTACAGAAATGAGTTCCAAATATCAAAGACCACAACTCCTGATTGGAGTGTGTGTGTGCATTTTACCATCCTGGTTTTACGTTTTCTTATTGCTTGTACAGTTGAAGTCAGAATTATTAGCCACCTTTTGAATTTTTTATCTTATTTTTTTTCCCAAATTATGCTTAAAGGGCCACGAAACCCCCTGTCTCAGCAGGGTGTTTTCACACCTCTGTTTTGAAAAAAGTCAGGAAAGTTGGGCGTGTCCAGCTCTGGGAGTGTGGGAGTGTCGGGGGAGGGAAAGAGGGTAAAATTTGCATAGAATGGAGTTTCCATTTGGGCACTCGCTAAGTTTCACAGGCAAAACAAACACAGAGAGGCTGATTTGATACCGCATGGCGAATGAGAGAAAAAAAAATCCTCCGCATTTCTCTGTAACTTATGTACTCGGTAGGTAGGTAGCGTCAGAAAGCCGTGTGTGTATAGACTATCCTGTCACAAAATGCAGCGAAAATCCTGCACGACGTGAATAGTTTGTGTTAACATGTTTACACTCGGAGAGCAGCATTTAAACAAAGGGCACTGCACTGCAAACACTTACCAAATCTGTAGACAGACAATCAAACTGGAGCTGTGTCTTTTTATTAAAAGGAGACGAGCGGCAAATCCGGATTTCACCATTTCCAGATGAGAAAAAGCTCTCGGGTAAAAATGTTCCTTACAAACGCGTTTCTGTCACGTGCACTGTAATCCACACGTGAGTCCAGCTGCTCTCTCATAGAGGGAAAATGAAAACCTTCGTTGCAACACCTACGACTCTTGTCTTGAAATTCTTGTACTTTCACTTGTTTTGGCAACACAACGTGGCGTCTCTCTGCCGTATGAACAGCGTAAACTGGTAAACAGTCTCCGGAGCTATCATGCATATTAATGAAGTTTCACGTCATACACAATAGAGCGCGCTGATTGGTTTGAAGCACGTCTTTGTCATGAATTAATGCCGCACACACAGATACGTCAGAATGTCCTCGAAAAGACAGACAGCCATTCTCCACTCTGGATTTACACCTATGTATCTCATGGCCGTGACGTAGCTTCAAAAATTCGTTTCAAACCGGAAGAACGAATTTGCTCGAAATAACGCAAAAACAACCAATTTTCACTTTTTAGTGCAATATATGTGTCCTAATAGTGTTTATAGCAGCGTGGGACACATATATGACTGTCAACAGCTTAAAAAAATGTGTTTTGGTGTTTCGTGACCCTTTAACAGAGCAGGGAAATTTTCACAGTATGTCTGATAATATTTATTCTTCTGAAGAAAGTCTTATTTGTTTTATTTCGGCTAGAATAAAAGCAGTTTTTATTTTTTAAAGACAATTTTAAGGTCAAAGTTATTAGCCCTTTTAAGCTATATATTTTTTTTTTTCGATAGTCTACAGAACAAACCATCGTTATACAATAATGCCTACATTTTTTGTTGTTCTGGTTGAAAGTCTCTTCACATTCCAATAGTACTGATTAAAGTAAATGATCTAAATGTATTTTTATATTCTGGGTAAGGCATAAGACTAAAAAATGTTCATCCAATTAAAATAGTGTCGGGCCGACATCTCTTATAATTCTGATACGGAGCTCAAACTGTCTGTCAGCAAATGCAGATTTGAGCTACTGCGCACCTGTTTGTACGCAGCTCTGCCGTTTGTGCATACACGTGCTGCGCGTTCACAAGAGTGAGAGAGAGCGAGCGGTAAAAACATGCTGAATCAAAACTTTTTTTAAATCCTGAATCAATATTGGAGTTACTTTTGCACACTGGAGGAAGGATAACTCCATGGCTGGATTATTTCTCTTAGACAGGTAATGCTAGGATTTAAAACTATTTTTGTCACGCAGAGCTGATGTAGATTGGGTTGTTATGAATGGGTTATATGCACAGAAGTGTTGTTCAGCCACTGAAATCTTGATGTGACTATTTTCAGTTTCATAAGGTCCTTTTACAGCATCGATAATGTAGATTTTATTAGTACTTTTATTTAGTTTAACAACAAAACATAAGTAAATAACTCTATTCCGCCTAGCCTTTTTTACTGAGCTGAAGATGGTTTTATATTGACAACCTGTGTTCCCTATATTGTTTACCACTACTCTGAGCATGTAAGTATGGCTTAGAAATGAGTGTAATAATGAGTGTAATTCCTGCACGCTGCCAGCCAAGCTTTAGCACAACACATGAGAGAGGGTTCTGCTGTCATCTTTAAGGTACGCGCGCTTGTATTTTCAGGAGGCGTGGCTTTGGACGGCAGGGGAGGGACGGTGTTTCAGAGATTTATGCTAACAGGCTAGCATTGTGGCAGATCACCTACTGCACCTTTAACCTAGTTAAACCTTTAAATGTCACTTTAAGCTGTATAGAAGTGTCTTGAAAAATATCTAGTCAAATATTATTTAGTCATCATGGCAAAGATAAAATAAATCAGTTATTAGAAATGAGTTATTAAAACTATTATGTTCAGAAATGTGTTGAGAAAATATTATCTCCATTAAACAGAAATTGGGGAAAAAATTAACAGGGGGGCTAATAATTCAGAGGGTTTAATAATTCTGTCTTCAACTGTATATATTTATTGACAAATTACAGCAAATATGCACGCTAAAATAACAAAAGATACAGTTAAACAGACCTTATGCCTCTTCGGACTGGCACAAAATAAAATGTAAAATCCGTTTATTCTGCATTTTGTGTTGTGCTGTGCTGCACTCAAAAAATGACGTTTGCTGTTTGTTCAAAATACTTGATAAAAAATAGCTGAGACAACCCAATTCTTGAGTTTTTGAGGGGACAACTTAAATGTTTTATGTTGAATCCACTTAAACTTGTAAAAACAAATAAGTTAATTATTTTTAAATTATTTATTAACTTAATTCCTTCATGTTCATCTCAACACAAATTGATTGAGTGGAACCTAGCCTTTTTTACGGTGTTAATAGATGACCAGCTGAGAACTGCTGCTTAAAGTTTATCACAGACCGGATGTAAAGTACCAAGCTGTGTTTTTTAAAATTCAAAACATTATTTTATTGTACTCTTGTCGCTTAGAAACGTAAAGAAAGCAAATTAAAAGATATCACATGGTGGGCTTTAGTCTCCTTGCCTCTCCTGTTTTCAAAATAAAAGTCCCAAATAAAGTTGAATATAAGCATAGATATACTTAAAATAAGGGGAAAATTTAGAATTGTTGCAATCTCACAAGGAAACGTTGTTGCCAGTCAAACACAGCCTGGGGCGTGCATATGAATGATCCTGTGTGCAATGTAACAGTCTGTTTTTGTTCCAATTGACCTAATTTTCACCAGGATTTTAGGTATTTTGAGGCTTTCAGTATGCCATTTCCATGTACTGAACACTTCTTATTTAGCTAAGGGTTGGTATATTCAGATTTTAATTTATTGCCACCTTTAACTTGCTTGTGTGTAATGCATGTGTGTGGATGTAAAAGGTCTGCAATGTCTTAAGGAAAAATGTGCACCACAAATAAATTAGTTGTCTCCTAAAATAATTTAATCTTCTAAAAGAAGATTTACATAAATGTGTAATACCTTTGAATTTTTGTTAGCCTTTGGTCTTCACTGGCAAGCAACATGTAAACTCATAAACTCATATTCAGAGTAATTTACTGTGAAGACAAAACTTTTTTCTAGCTTATGCACTTTCACAAAAACTTCTGTCATAATCACTGCAAAAGCTGCACAATGTTTTATTTACATCATAAATACACTTTGGTGTTTATGAAGAGATAATTTAAGAGCCTGAAATCTTTTAAATTAACACCTCAAACCTGTGGAAATCAATGAAAATGGCGTACACAAATCATCACACTAGTTAATTTGGTGGATTGTGATTAATAAATAATGACCCTGGACCACAAACCAGTTTATGTTGCATGGGTTTATTTTTTGCAACAACCAAAAATACATTTTATGGGTCAAAATTATAGATTTTTTCTTTTATGCCAGAAATCATTGGAAAATTAATTAAATATCATGTTCCATCAAGAATAATTTCAGACTGTGCATACACTCACCGGCCACTTTATTAGGTACACTGGTCCAACTGTTCATTAACGCCAATTTCTAATCAGCCAATCATATGGCAGCAACTCAATGCATTTAGGCATGTAGACATGGTCAAGACGATCTGCTGCAGTTCAAACATGAGAATGGGGAAGAAAAGTGACTTTGAATGTGGCATGGTTGTTAATGTCAGACGGGCTGGTCTGAGTATTTCAGAAACTGCTGATCCACTGGGATTTTCACGCACAACTATCGCTAGGCTTTACAGAGAATGGTCCGAAAAAGAGAAAATATCAAGTGCACGGCAGTTCTGTAGGCGCAAATGCCTTGTTGATGCCAGAGGTCAGAGGAGAAGGGCCAGACTGGTTTGAGCTGATAGAAAGGCAACAGTAACTCAAATAACCACTCAACCGAGTGTATGTACAGTAGAAGAGCATCTCTGAACGCACAACCCGTCCAACCTTGAGGCGGATGGGCTACAGCAGCAGAAGACCACACCAGGTGCCACTCCTGTCAGCTAAGAACAGGAAACTGAGGCCACAATTTGAACAGGGTCACCAAAATTGGACAGCAGAAGATTGGAAAAACGTTGCCTAGTCTAATGAGTCCATCCTACCTTGTATAATTCAGGCTGGTGGTGGAGGTGTAATGGTGTGGGGGATATTATTATATCTTGGCACACTTTGGGCCCATTAGTACCAATTGAGCATCGTGTCAATGAAACAGCCTACCGGAGTATTGTTGCTGACCATGTCCATCCCATTACGACCACAGTCTTCCCATCTTCTGGTGGCTACTTTCTGCAGGATAACTTGCCATGTCAAAAAGCCTGAATCATCTCAGACTGGTTTCTTGAACATCACAATGAGTTCACTGTACTCAAATGGCCTCCACAGTCACCAGACTCAATCCAATAGAGCACCTTTGGGATGTGGTGGAACGGGAGGTTCGCATCATGGATGTGCAGCCGACAAATCTGCAGCAACTGTGTGATGCTATACTGTCAACATGGACCAAAATCTCTGAGGAATATTTCCAGTATCTTGTTGAATCTGTGCCTTAAGGCAGTTCTGAAGACAAAAGGGGGTCCAACTCGGTACTAGAGTAAGGTGTACCTAAAAAAGTGGCCGGAGAGTGTATATCTACTTTAAGTGTAAGTGGGTGTATGGCCATACACAATAAATGCGCTATGTAAATACACATTACATTACATTACATAAGCTCAATTTTCAATTAGTAATGTGCATTGCTAAGCACTTCACTTAAACAAATACGGTATAAAACCAACTTTCTCAGTATTTTGAATCTTTGTAAAGCCCTTTTCAACTATTTACCACTTATTTGATCCAAATATCGTCCTATTCTAACAAAGTATACATCAATAAAATGTTTATTTAGTCAGCTTTCAAAGTATGTATACATCTAGATAAAAAAATACACGTAGGATTGGATATGTGGGTCACAATTACTGTACATTCTACCACTTTATATGTAGTCGCTATCACATCCCTCCTCTAATGGGAGTCTCAAACATTAGCAAAACATAGCGTAAAGAGGGTCACACACAGTGAAATGCTTTAAAATCCAAACATAAAGTGGAATAATATAGATAGCCTTTTTAATACTTTATTAATGCTGCTTTGTTCCTTCTTCCAGTAAACTTTTGCCTTATAAGAAGGAAGTCTTATTTTGAACTTTGTTAGAACAGAACAACACGACTGGAGAGCTCCTGTGAGACATTTGATGAGCGCTGCTTATACAATGTACGCCTGTTTAAGGCTCTGCCAAAGCCACGGGAGGCAATTAAGAGCCAACTTTTTTCCAATCTATCCTCATAATTGCAGAATTTCCAAAACATTTGTAGAAAAAAAGTGTTCAAGCTCTAAATACAATCAGGCAAACTCAAAGCTGTCAATGAGAAACATTTACCCCATACAGGCATGACAAGGTACAGGATTTTTATTATTGAAAAATTATATACTGATATATTATGATTACCATCATGACATGGTATTTTTGGGGGACGATTTTCATTATTACTACCGATACATTTGGCAGGAGAACAAGTTGTCTTTTTGAATGGATGTCAATATAGGCTGCAGTACACTGAGTGCAGTACGTCAACAAGGAAAAGCTGATGATTGCTAATCTTCAACATGCTCATCAATAAACCTTTCATTTGGACTGAGCTATATTTGTGTATAACCATAACAATTAGTGCGACAAATGAATGCTGTTGAAATTATAAGACAAATTATATCACAAAGGCTTTGTATGTTTTGCATAGATTTATATAGTTTTAAATAGTTTAGGTGGTTCAAACCAGATTTATTTAGTATCAAATATTAAAACCAAGCTTGAATTTGGTAATCTGGACATTTCTGATAATTTATTTTGATTGGTAATTTTGATTGATCAAATAGCAAGTGAAATGTTCATTTCTTGACTTGGACTTTTATACAGTATGTTGTGTTAGGTTACAATGAACACATCATTACTGTCTTGCAGTGTGTACTATAACTGAGGAATGATGAAACCTCAGCTAAAAATGGCCATGTGGTAATTGGTGTCTTGTTTCCAACATGCACTTTAAAAAGTAAACCAATCACAACTGACTGAATCATCTGACCAATCAGAGCAGAATATGTTCCTAGAAAGTATGGGTTTAGAAGATGAACTTTTTCAAGTGTTTTTTTTTTTCCTCTATGGTGTTCTTAGATGCATGTAAATACGTTGCAGGACACCTTCAAAACTGAATTAGCAACCTATAAAAAAGAATAATCAGAGGTAAACAAAGCCACAATATAGCTTAAATTCCAAATACTACTTCTAAGACCCCCCACCCCACCCCCATCCCCCTTGATTGCTATTTTTAGCTCACAAATGCATGCTTTTTAATGCAATGTGCTGACAGATAGATACAATTGATTGATTAATGTTTTTTTTTTTTTTTATGAATCAGGGTCTGGTTGTATAAAAACTCTTAAGTGGTTTGACTTCAGCATCTAAATGAAGGGGTAAAAAAGCCCTGAGGCAAGGGATTTCTTTAAGAGCATGATAAGAAACATGTTAACCATCGGCCTTACCCAAGCAATTTTTTAAGATGGCTAAACATGACAACAAAGAAGTGCTTGCTATGAAAGCTATACCTCAGTAAACTGAACATAACAGATAACAACCTAAATGTTACCTTAATGCCAAATATGTAGCTACACAATAAAATCGGAGATATTCCAATTAATAAACGATATCTGGCACACAAAATGGATGTGTTGTGAAGTCGAAGCACATTGTTTTATGAGTGAACACACACCAGCAGAAAAAAACAGCTCCCACTCCGGAAACTGCTCAAAATCCTGCCGCGCCACTCGCATATTTTTCCATAAAATTACAGACTTGCCCCAAATTGTTGTTATTGTACTCACTGCCTTCACTCCAGGCTGGAGGATACATTGTGTAAAGAGATTTTCTGTAACAAGTTTGCTATTTTGCTGTTTGACAGCTTGAAACTGTGTAATGTACAATAGTTTATTCTAATATTTCCATTTGTGTTTTTTTTTTTTTTTTGCACTGTTTTCTCATTCACCAAACGTGAAATTCATCTACATATAGCCCTTTATTCATTGTTAAAGTGAATTATTCGTTTGCATGCTGATTAAATTTACTGATTATGACTAGACCTACACGCAATCTGCGTGCAGAAATCCACATATTTTGAGCTAATTTATTTATTTGTGTAAATGTGTGCACATTTATATTTTAAGTTTTTAAATTAATATCAGTAATATTATTGACAAATATGAAAATGTTTATATGATTTATTTCCGTACAGTTTGTAAAGTAGTATTTTCTTTCTTTGAGTATATATATAATACGACAGACTTGATTTGTTTTCCAAATAAGTGAATCTGATTAGATTTGCACTGTAAACATTAAATAAATGTTATAAACCTATTATTTTTACGATACTCCTAAAATCATTCCGCATAAATTCTCCGATTTTTTTTTTTACAAAATTCTGCAAGCAGATTCTGTCTGGCCCAAATTACTATGTTTACATGGACATCAGTAATCAAATTATTTGCATAGTATAGACAGAATAAAATGCAAACTTTTGAAAATGCAGGTGTGGCTATCCACCATCACTCTCTAATTGGTCTTCTGGACTATTGCGTATTGTTCTCTGATGCATTAATCTCTTTTCATATGACAATTAAACAACCGATACACTGCTAGTATCGATGCACATGCCCCGTGAGTGTGAATGGTGAAATGGTATGATGCATTTTAGGCTGTACAGTATAGTGTGGATTGACGTTGCTTTTCTAAAACTCAATAAAATTGCCAGTCTGGATGAAGAGAGTTTTCATTATAAAATGGTGTTTTAAAGCAAAAATGCAATAGTGTAAATGACATCCTAGGTAAACCTTGCATAAGATAAGAACATAAGTGGCCTAACTAATAAGCACATTGTGGAATACAAAGGCCCAATCTCAATTCTATTTCAATACAATTATATTCCAATACTCCATCCCCTTCCCCTTGCCCCTTAAAACCGAGTGTGAAGGGGAAGGGCTTAAAAATTTACCCCTAAGAAATGGGACACCATTACAACACCTGCACGTGTCATCATGTCATCTCGATCTCATGCTTCATATGAGATCAGACGATCGCGACTGCTGTAGTTATTCCAGTTGTGTTATTTTTTCATTTTTATCTTTAAGAAATCACTGAAGGCATATATTATGTTATCATAATGATCTAATGTGGCAATAAGATCGTAACTGTACTGTGCATTTACACAGTGGCCATATTCATCTATGTAAACACACCAAAAACAACATTAACATTATAGCAGACACTATAAAAAGCTCATTTCCAGCCACTACACTTTTCTGACAGGGTATTTGAGTGTCATCGAGTGTCAGAATGTTGTGGGACTGCTGTACAGGAGTTATTAATAGGGATTATAGATAGCAAAATTTAGCTGGGTTTTTTTTTTTGCTTATTTTTTTTAAAGCATGACAGTAAAACCAACACAATCTCACGGCAATTCATAACTTTTTAATTAAGTGGCTAATTCATATGAATTTATATGATCTATTTCGTACAATTTAGTACAATTTGCTCATCCCCCAATGACGTTTGGGTTTAGGAGTGGGGTTAGGTGCCACGCCTCCTTTTTAAAATTGTACAATTTCATACGACTGAACTTGTACAAATTTGTACGAATTAGCCACTAAACTGAATATATTAAAACATGTGCTTGTTTGTTGTAAAAATTTGTAATAATGACAAAAAATGCTAATTTGTGCATCTCCTTACTCCCGGGTGCAGCGATCCTGCCATTGTGGCTGGTGTATTCTGGGAAATTTTCATACCCCTTGGTTTCGAGTGTGGTCCTGAAAAATCTTCATTCGAAGAGCTATTCCTTCCCTTTAGCCCTACGCCTTTAAGCTAAAGAGAATTGGGACACCCCAACCGCTTGACAGAAATGCACAAAACGTGGGGTAGGGGTAAGGACAAGGGTTAAGGGGTAGAATTGGGATCGGGCCAAAATATCCTCAATATATTTCCAATTTAAAACAATAACAATACATAAATTAATCTAGAGGTCTGCGTGGGACTAACTTTTTAGTCCCGCCCCCATGAAGGTTTATTCCCCACCCGACAGCTCCCGGCATATATTCAGCGTTTGTTCACCCACTGCCCGCTTAGAATAATTTCTGTTCCTGCAAAATTTAGATCTGGTTTCCAAAATCTCACGTTTAAATTGGGTACTACCAAAAGAGGGAGATAACGGATACAACTGTAAGATTGTGCAAGGATTTTAGGCTAAATAACAGTTTTGTTGGCCCCTTTGTTATGAGACATGAGTGCTGCATTAAACCTGTGTTTCAAGTCTTCTGCTAAAGGGTAAAACTTTAAGGTATTATCACATCACACAAAGGGTATTTTTTTTTCCATTTGGCGCATGAAAAAGACTCCCATACATCAAACTTGCCTGATGTGGGCTTCCTAACAGTAAACCGACCATTTTCTAATGCAAGCTGAAGGACAGTGCATCTTCACTTTGCTCTCTCATGTTGGTAAAGCCCACTCTGAGTACTATTATGCGAACAAAAAGGTTGTGCAGAAAGCACTGGTCATGTGTTCAGCATGTGTAACAGTTGTGAGCATTGGCTGTCCCGGTGCTCAATAAGAATAAGGGAAATCACAGATATGCCATTCCAAAATAACGTCGGGACTTGGGAACACTATATTGTTAGCCCACTTGCTCCCAAATTACACCAGAGTTACCAGTCGCTACCGCATTTTATTTGGAAATTTATTCCCGTGCCGCAAGAAATCCGGTCAGCTCCCGCGGGAATGCACATCTCTACATTAATCCTCATGTTACTACTAATACTACTCTTACTACTATTTATACAACAACTACTACTACTACTCTTCCAACTAATAATAATAACAGTAACAGTAACAACAAAAAACAATTATTCTCACTACTACTAAAACAGCATTAAGCATAGACATGGTATCATAATAATGTGCACACATGTACACGCACACACACAAATAATCATATTGTAAAAACCAATTGTACACACGTAATTCATGTGTATATATTACTCAAAAACTAATACACAGCTGATCAGAGTGGTGAACTACAGGATTCACTTGCAAATCTGGCATTGATACCGTAGAGGAGGTAGGAAGTGTGTGCGTTTAACTGCTGTAGCTAATGGCTAATGCATCCCTTGAAAATGTCTGTCAAATCACTGAAAGTGTTATTTTATAAAGTGCTTGGTCTTTCATCTTGAGTCACCTGGCGGGAAGGATTCGCTCAGTTCAGATGTGTGATACAGTTCTGTAATTAAACGCACCAATGTGACTAAGCTCACGAAATACAGCGTGACGAAATGTGCTGGAATGTATTTTGCCTGGGATGGTAAAACGTGGTTATATCAGTGCGGATGTGAAAAATCACCTCAAATACAGCTTTTTTGGTGTGTGTCGTTGTCTAAATGGAAACATATGTAGGAGCGTTGAATTTTCTAAAAGCTTTCCGAGCACTTCAAAGCTGGAGCTGTCTGTTCGGATGTAATAGACAGATAAAGGCAAGCTGTGTTCAGGACATTACCATTCAATTCATATGAGCGACCAAGCGGTTCTTCTGTTTCTACAAAAAAAAAAAAAAAAACGCTGCGGATTTAAAGAAAAGACAAAAAGTGGGTCTAAATGTTAATGGCGAGCCACATGTTTGTTACCATCTCAAAGCAAAATGGCTTGTGAAGCTTGAATGGATACATGCTGAACACTGTATTGTACTATAATACTGGTAATTGTTGTTTTTTTCGAATGCACAGTTTGATGATTTTGCTCATTTCTGTGCTTGAGAGGATGTGAAGTTCACCACTATGCTGAAGTCTATATAACCCAAACTGATGTGAAACCAACAACATGATGGATCAGAAAGATCTATTTCTCACTCTGCACACCCTAAATGGATTAAAGAATGTATTAAAAAGTTGAACCATCCGTGATGCTGAAAACCTTTAGTGGAATCACACAAACAAGTCTTGAAAGCATAACCTGCATTACAGCATAACATGGAATATAATAAGGTGCCAAATTACAGAATTAAACAAGTCACAACAGGCAGTCAATAGAAAAATGTAGAATAATTTTAAAATGTGATTGAAATATGGATATATTGCTTTGTACAGCAGAATGCACTTCGCACAGCAATAATAATAATAATAATACTAATACTATTAATAATAATAATAATAATAATAATAATAATAATAATAATAATAATAATAATAATAATAATAGTTATTATTATTATTATTATTATTATTATTATTATTATTATTATTATTATTAATAATATTATTATTAGTAGTAGTATTATTATTATTATTATTAATAATATTATAAACAAAATCCAATGGACCAACATCCAACATCTTTCAAATTACAGAACCTGTCTATGCAGTAAATAAATAAATCCATAAATAAATAAATAAATAAATAAATAAATAAATAAATAAATAAATAAATAAATATTTTTGTAAAAAATTGAATTAAAACAGTTTATTATTATTATTATTATTATTATTATTATTATTATTATTATTATACTGATAATAATACTAATACTAATAATAATACTAATACTACTACTAATAATAATAATAATAAACAACAGTTTCCTTTCTAAAATATCATTGTATTGGTATAAGCAATAGGTACAATTTTAAAAGCATTTTTTATATTTTAACTGTAAAATGTTATGAATAAATAAATAAATAAATAAATAAATAAATAAATAAATAACAATTGAGCATTTTGAATAATTTAAGTATAACTTGTGTCTTACCATGTAATATACAAAATAGTTTATTTTATGAAGCACTGAGAAATGATGTGCTCGCATTTGTTTACACCAGAGTTTCATTCAGTGTTTTTAATAAAAACCTTTTTTTTTCCAATTCAGTTATCTTTTGAGGTTGGTTATTTGTCACCTACTATATCAATTCAACATCGATACTGACTTATTAGATTCTGGTATCATTGGAAATCCAAAATTGTGGTATCAAGCAAACTTCAGTGACTATAAAGATAGAATACATGCGCATCAAGCAACTTTCAGCAAACCCTGTGCTCTCAGGGGACGAAGGTTGAGGATGAATTATAAAAACTGAGAGAGACAAGAAAAGGATTCTTACCTGATTTGGGATCACCTGTGGAAAAAGAAAAAAGAAAAATCATAAATATAAAGTAAGAAGCATCGTTCCAGAACTTAGTAGAAAACATTATACAGTAGATGCAAAAAACAGAAACTCAGCTCATTCTCTTATCTAGTCACATTTTTAGTTCTTACAGGAAAAAAATAAAAAACTCTAATATCTTAAGACACACACCGGAAATGACTGAGACTTGAGTTGAACTGACTTGCATACTGATTTGCATGAAAACATGAATATAACATCATCTAAAACGAGCAGTGGTGAAGGAAAATAAATGTGTTGAGTTTAAAAAAATACAGTATAAATGAATCATAATGGATTATGAGGTCCTATTCATCAAGCCCAAAATGAAGATAAACTAAATCGTACAGTATATTACAATACAGGATGCCTACAGTAGTTCTTTAAGCGAACACTGAAATATCTCTAATTTACATAGCACATTACTCACATTGAGGGAATTCATTTTGCTCTGTTTGCAAACTATGAATACAAAAGCTCCATATTTGCACTGGCAGCTGAAGCGGCTGTAATTCTGAGAAAAAGAGCTGAATTCTGATGCTGGAAGTGAGGGAGATTGCAGGGAAAACCATCCTTGGTTCAAATTCTATCTGTTTTATGTCTTAATCAAACGCTTCAAGTGCATCACAGATATTTTATAAATTCAGAGGAAAAGCAGGTCTGCCGAAAATAATGAGGTCTCCTTCAGTGCTCAGTGCTCATAAATGAAATCAAGCAGAACGCCAGGAGAATTAGCCCGTATAAATGCACAAATTTACAAAACATACATACACTAAAAAAAAGCTGGGTTGATTTACGATTCATTTTTTAACTGAACATTTGGGTTTCTCCATGTTTTACCCAAAGTTTGGTTAAAACAACCTAGCATTTTTAGTGTACAAAACTTTGTAAGAAAAAATAAAGTTTGAATTTATCAGAAAACATGAATAACTGAATGTCCACTGACAGGTTTAAGGTCAGCTTCAAGGTCTGGTTAAACTAAAACACCAAAAGCATCATACAGTATATGTAGTTTTTCCTGTCATAAATGAACTAAATGCAACACACACTGACATGCATTAAGGTGGTGAATGACGGTTCATTTTTTACTGAAAGGTTGAGTGTGTTTGCTGGAGAAAAGGTCAGGACTGAAAAACTTATTGTTACATGTTCTCAGATGTGTTTCGTAACATATTCATATATATATATATATATATATATATATATATATATTTATATTTTTTTTCCGGAAATGGTTGTTTATTTTATTTCAAGAGTTTACACTTAGACATTGCTTCATAAAATAATAGGTTTTGTCATGCTGTCCCGAGAGAGTCCCTGAGCTCTGAGATAATTCAACCCAGGGTTCTCGCCTGGTCAATGAGCATGTAAGGGGGTACTAGATCAGGTAGCTCTCCCCCTGGTAAAGGAGGAAAATGAGGAGATGGGGTGGATGGGGGGATTCTTCAAAAAATTGAGGATAAGAGAGTAACACTAGACGGGCTATTTATAGTGAGTTTGGATTAATCCGATTGGCCTACTAATAATTGCAAATGAGAGACTAGCCGCGATCAATCATCTCACGTGCTCCTCTCGAAATTAGTTTGTGAAACTTCACTTATTTTCCCACTTCATGAAATCTTCTGTGCTTCATAGTGGCTGTGGTTTTGTTGACATTTTGCATGTATCCAGCAAAACAATTCTGATAAAAAGTAAAATATGACTTTGTGACTAAATTTCATCTTTTAAATGTAAATTTTGTCTGTTAAATATTTTTGAATTATTCTCAATGTCCCCATTTTGACAACTGAACTCTAGAGATAAACTCTATTACTAGAGATGCTACTGTACAATCAGAATTTTTTTATTCTTATCCTGATAATTCAAGCTGAATATACAGTACTGTAAGATGTTGCTTTGATTAGTTTATTTATAATAATTTTGAATAATAATGTTGTGTTTTTTATTGAAATATAAAAATACTTAAATAAATAAGCACAACAAATACTCCTTTCGATATTTTATACTAACATTTATCAGATGTTTAAAAACAGGGTTTATGCACTGTAAAAAAAAGAAATCCTGGTTACCTTATTTTTAAAGCTGTATCAAATTAACCTTATGAGTCCATTGAACATATATTATGTTAAACTGACTTAAAACAGCTTGTGTAACTTAGAACATGATTAACATAGTTTAATACATTACAATTAACTAAAAACATATGCTGTCAGCACTAATTGATCGTATATTGTTTTACAGTGTGCAAAACATACATATTAGTATGCTTTGTTTAATAAAGTGCCTCTAAGACAATGTCAGTCTAAATAAATAAAAAATCTGTATGTTTTGTGGTGGTTTACAAGGACATGCTATGTGTTCTTGTAATTCAAAACGATTAAAAATCATACTTAATGGGGTCTTTTCACTTTCCTGTGAGGGTTGGGTGTAGTGGTAGCGGTGGGGTAGGCCCATATCATATGTTTTTTTTTTTTTTTACTGTATAAAATGCATTACGCCTATGAAGAATCCTTGTAAACCACAAATACCAACATATCTCTGAGTGTTAAAGAAATGACACCTCATATTCTGGATAGACAGTCAGCTAATCTATGATGCTAGTTCCTGTTACAATAACTAATGCTGCAATAATTCATGTTGTTTTGACAATTTGTTGTTCATTATGAGAATATTTGTGCACATAAAAAAAGAACTTTTCATTCAACAGACAACAGCTTTAGCAAAATATCACAGTTCTCATATTACTGGCCTTGTGACAGTGACTGAAAAATGTATTTATTTCACTAACCATGACTATGTTTTTTTTTTTTAACACATACTGTACATGCTGCCTACAGATAATTAAAGCATAGTCTGTGTTTTTCAGTATACAGTATCATAAAACTTATATAGCAAAATAAAGGTGCCATATAGTGCACTGATTCAATATGTAAAATGTTTTCTTATATCTACATAGCAGCTAAGATATGTGGCTTAGGTATGTTCAAAAATTCTGTAGAAATGGTTTTAGCATCAGGAACTAGAGTTTGACTATTTTTGGAAATATGTATATAACACTTATATTCAGCAGTCTACATGTGTTTGTTGCCTCATTACAAACATACTATATACTACAAATTTCACAATTTAAATATTCAACTAATAAAATATACAATTAAACAGACCTTATTCCTCTTTGGGGTGGTTCTGAATACATTTCTAATCTATATTTTAATCATATTTTACATTTCTAACCAATATTTTTCATTGTGATGTGAACAGATTGCTGGCTGAGAACTGCTCAAATGTAAAGACGTGGCTCGGCCTTGGCAGGCTTTAGTCTCCTTGCCTCTCCTGTGTTCAAAGTAAGAGTCCCACATACATACTAAATTTAATTTAAGCTCAGATAAACTTAAAAATAAGGGGGGAAATATCATTGTAATCTCATTAGAAAACATTGTTGCCAATCAAACAAAGCCATGTTTGATTGCACATTAATGATCAAGGAGTGCAATGTAACAGTGTGTGTTTTGTACCATTTGGTCTCATTTTTATCAGTATTTTACACTCATAGGATTTACACGAGGAAACTTTATATTAGATAAAGATACCAGATTGCAAATATGGCAATAAAAACCTTTAAATCTGGACCAAAAAGAGAGAATGTCAGGATTCTTCCACTTCGGTCTTATTAATTCGTGTTTTGGTGGCAGAGTCCAGACACTAGTCCTGTCGTGTCTATCTTTGTATAAGCATTGTCTCGTCCTGGTGTTTGTTCTGTCTACAGCATGTTGCTTCATTCCCAGCATCTCAGTCTAGTTGTTTTCAGTTTCGGTTGGGGCTAGGATGGAACATGCACATTGCATGTGTGAGTGCACGGTAAGTGTTTTCACTTACCATGTGCTCGTGTTCTGTTTGTGTTGTGTTTAGCATGTGGTTCATGTTTACATGCGGCGCATGCTTTAGTGTTGTGTTTCATGTGAACACGCGGTTAATGAGTTCTGTCATTGGCTACGTGTTCTAGTCCTGATTTACATGAGCACATGGCTTGTGTTGTGTTTTTGTACTAAGTGCTCTCCTGTCTATTGTCTAGTCCCACCCTCCTTGTTAACCCATTATTGGTTTATGATCATCTGTTTGTTTGCCATTTTTTTTTACTTTATAATATTCTCATGTCTGCTGTCCTGTGCCAGTTTGTCTTCTTGCTTTCCAGTGTCCAGTCCAGCCCTGTTCAGTCCAGCCCTACTCTTCCCTGCCAGCCCAGTCAAGTTTGTTTTAGTTATATTTTTCCTCCTCTGGGTTGTTTTTGTTCCTTTATTGTTTTATTTTTATTATAAATAAAACCTATTTGAGTTCCTGCACTTGAGTCCTCATCCTTCCCCACTAAAAAATGTGACAAAGACAGTTATTGGTGAGTATCTTCATAGACACAGTTAGTTATGTCTTAAGTTAAAGTAAACACATTCCCTCGGTTTCACAAACAAGGTTTAAGGCTAGTCTTGGATTAAATTGCATGTTTGAGCTGTCTCAACTCAAAATAACTTGAGTGAGATGTCTTAAAATATGTCAGTGTCATTTTTTGTCTACATGTGCACACCAGTAATGTATTTTTCTAAGGCTGTTTTTATAAATGTGGCTTAAATAGCCTAATTTAACTTAGGTCTAGTCCTGGCTTAAGCTAAGCCCTGTTTGTGAAACTGGGCCATTATGTATTAGTATATTGGATTTTTGCATTCATGCTTTTAATGTGACTGAGGTTTTAAGAAATAAAGGGCAGAAAACCATACACTGTTCTTGACTAACTTTTGTAGTGTTACTAAATATCACTCTGGCTTTAATTGAGCTGTTTAACATCTGATTACTTTCAGGTTCAGAAAGAGAACTCTCATGCAAACTAGTTTAAAATAGTTTGTTGTCCACTGTGAAAATTGTATGCGGTTTATACAGGTTCGAAAATATTTTCAGCATGCTTTAGGACTATGGGCTCTATTTTAACGATCTAGATGCAAAGTCAAATGCGCATGGCGCAAAAGCATTAAGGGTGTGTCCGAATCCACCTTTGCTATTTAAAGGACGGAAAAATATGCTTTGCGTCGTGGTGCATGGTCTAACAGCGCATGGTCTAACAGGGTTGTGCATATTTTCTTAACGAGTTATGGGTGTGTTTTAAAAATCAAGCAATCAGAGTTTAACCTCCCATTCCCTTTAAGAGTCAGTTGCGTCGCACCATGGTGCATTTGCTAATTGCTATTTACATGGTGGACTTGTAAGTGTGTAAGTGCAAAAACTGAATGCTTCACTAGCAAGAAAATAGTTAAACAGACCATCTGCAGCACAAGGATAAAGAATGAGCCTCTTCCAATCAGCCTCTTTACTTTCTCTTTCTCTCTTTCGTCGATAAGGAAACGGTGTTGTACGCACTCCACTGAAGAAATCCATTAGCCTACATATTTAATTTAGTTTGTTAAGCAGAAAGATTTTTTTCAAAACTATTTTTAAATTTAGTTCTAATTTCCAGCAAACGAGTAAGTGAGCAATAATAACGAAGTGTACTCAAAAAACTTTTCTATCCGAACACACGTCCTATGCCCCATATGGTCCAAAACCTGACAGGTGGACAAATCTAAGCTTGTTTTTAATAAAACAAATATAAATATGCATTTAATAAAAACTACTACTAATAAAAATAATATTATACAAAAGCAAGTTGTCATAAATAAACTGAAAAAAGCCCAGAGATGAAGAAGGCATGTAGGCAGTGTTTTTTATATTTATGTAGAAAATAATAATTTTGGTAATATTTTAATCCTTTAATTAATTTATTTTTTTCATTTGTAAAAATATTTGTGGATTGCTGTACATCCTGTGTGTATTAAACAATGTGTATGTGTTTAAGGCACACAATTAACACGCTCTGCGCTGGACTTTAGACCTGCTTTCAGTTGGTCTATTGCACAGTCTATTTTAGTTCTTCAAAATAGCAACACTCCAACAATGCTCCTTAACACACCGTCTTTCTAGACCCGCACACCCATGAGTCCACAAAATGGCACAAATGGATTTGCTATTTAAACAACGTGGCACAAAACAGGAAAATTAGGGTTGGGCTGGTCTAAAAATAGCAACACATCGTGGCAAACACGTCTTGCGCCTTATTGTGCCAGGTGTATGATAGGGTCCTATATGTTTAAAGCGTTTTTTTTTTTTGTTTTTTTTCATACTAAACACAATTTGCATTTATCTGTATTTACTTCTTCAATATGGTAAACGTATTTTGTAGCTCCAGTTACATACAGACATCCAATTAGATTCAATGGTAGATTATAACTAATTAAATACCACCAGGACAAAATAGTACTTTAGAGTACTTTTTTATAGTACTCTTTAAGAGTACTTTAAGTAGTCTTGATTATATTTTACTCAAGTAATTTTTGTCAGTATTTGAATATTATTTCAGCTTAACAACAGTACATTTACTCTTTCCAACACTGGCATTTTGACTTTATCGCATCTACTTCAGCTACAAGAGCTGAGAACACATTTCAACAATTTCAGTGTAGGCAGTATATTTCCACCTCCCCTAAATACTTCCACTGGCTGAATGCACATAAATCAGCTTTTCTGATAAACATCGCACAAGCACTACTTTTAGTCGATGAAACGCAGGTTAAAGTGTTTAGAAAGGCCAACAATCAAATGGTGTTGATCGGTTTATGCTAAAGCCATTTTTGACCTTACTGTAATAAAAAAGAAAAAAGGTGTTATGTGTTTACATGACCACACACATTGCTGGCTTATTAAGTATAATTGGTTTATAAGTGTGTATGTAAACACACTCTTGTGCACCAATGTACACGATCCTTCACTTCAGGACATTTGCCAATGAATTGACTTTTCTCATTTGTTAAATAAAATAAAATAAATCTGTTTCTATAAGTGAACACAGGTCACTCAAACAGTAAGATTAATACATCTATAGTAAACAATCACATTCTTAAAGCATGAAGGAAACAAATTAACTACAGGGGAGATTCAGTACAACAATGCAAGGGTGCAAAATGCCAAGATCAATGCAATGCAAATATACATTAAATAGCCTGCGTTAAAGCTGTCTCGGTTAAGGCTATGAGCTGTTGTTAACGTAGGTAATTACAAACATGCTTTTAGTAAATGTCACATTTTCCCTTCTCAATATGAGTGTCTGCCTCAGCTGGAGTCAGGGAAATGATGAATGCACTCGCTCTCTGCATCCAGCTGGCAACAACAGGCAAAGCACTGCCAAGATTAGCCATCGTAAAGAGAGCAGTCTTGTTGCTAAAACAAGTAAATTTGCCACCTGAAGCAAACGTTTGTTTATATATATATATATATATATATATATATATATATATATATATATATATATATATATATATATATATGGTAGATTAAATACAATGTACTGATAGATAAATTTTTATTAAACAAGATATTATGCACTAATTGTCAAAAGTTAGCAGAATGTAGAAATGATTTCTGAAGATTCATGTGACTGGAGTAATGATGCAAAAAATGTAAGCTTTGAAATCACAGGAATAAATTATATGATTAAATA
The DNA here is from genome assembly GCA_903798195.1 of Danio kyathit. NCBI lineage: Eukaryota > Metazoa > Chordata > Actinopteri > Cypriniformes > Danionidae > Danio > Danio kyathit. Next base: position 36,257,941 of record LR812539.1, read on the forward strand.
TATTCAAATAGTTATTTAAATAGCTTTACAACCCTATGGTTGTCTTGTCTCATCTTTTAAAAGCCATGACAGACTTCCCTGGTGGCCTTCTTGTTTTGGTCACTTGCTATTTGTTTGTTGAAACGTTTGTATGTTGTATAGTGCAGAGTTTTTGAATGTGTTGAAGTTGTGACCACTGAGATTTGTGAGTACTGTTTGTTTTGTTTATAGTACTTTGTTCCACTGGCTTGTTTGACTTTTTTGCCTGCTGACATTGATTTTTGGATTGCCCATTAAATATGGTTGCCTGTTTTGTAAATAGTTTGTAAATAGTGTATATCACATTATGATTGTAAGAAGTTTGACTCCATTTTATTTGTAAAATCTTTTGACCTCTGTTTTTTGGTATAGTTGGGGTAGTGAATTGTATTTTCTCTTCTTTAATTTTGATCAGGTAAGTTACAGATTTAAAGGGCACCTGTGATGAAAATCATAATTTTTAAGCTGTTTGTACAAAACTGTGTGTAGGTATAGTGTGTCCACAGTCATATGGGGGTGATTTGAAAACAATAAGTCTCTTTTTTAAATTTCCTGATGTTAAAATAGCATCCAAATCCCTCCCATTTTGAGGCCGACCGCAACTTGATGTAGGAGTGCAGTTTCCCCGCCCACAGAATTGATTGACAGCTGCGTATTAACATGTCTCCGTAGTAACGCGTATAATCATATCAACAAGACAGGACGTGCGCAAAGCAACTGGGAATAAAAGATCTGTTCAGTTTGCTAAGATCATCAATCATCATCAAATGTGATGAAGAGTGAGTTTTACAAGTTTAAAATGTTTTAAAACAGTGCATGTTTGTAATGAATTACAGTGATTTACTTCAGCTTTACTTCATCACAGTACAATTATAATAGAATATGCTTCAATCCCGGTTTGTGGACGTTAAATCAGGTTTATTTTGAACATTAACATAACAGATATCCACACAGAAGAATATTAATGTGTAGCCTGATCTCACAAGGAAACTTAAGTATTTTACATTTTGTCAGTTTCGTGGCTAATTCGTACATATTTGTATGAGTTGAGTCGTACGAAAATGTATGACTTTAAAAAGAGGCGTGGCACCCAATCCCACCCATAACCCCAACTGTCATTGGGTGATGAGCAAATCGTACTAAATTGTACGAATTAGATCATACGAATTCATACGAATTAGCCACTAAATCAAAAAGTTACATATTGCGTTGATCCTGTCATATTTGTGTGCAAAAACAGTACAAAGCTAAACGTGCAATCTGAAATAAATAATCTGATGGGTGTTTTGAGCTGAAACTTTACAGACACATTCTAGAGACACAAAAGACTTATTTTAAATCTGGAAAAAGGGGTAAACTATGCGCCCTTTAAAATAAAAGGATTTTGTTTGTTATTTCCTAATTCAAACCCCAATAAATCTTTGATTTCATTTTCTTTGTCTTGTCTTTCATGTTGTGCACCATCGCTAGACGGTTCGTAACATGAAATCGGGGGCTCGTCCAATGGCTGTATACTCTATTAGCTGAATTTACTTTGCTTATTTATTTTTGCATTTGTTTGCCTGGGGTTTTTCTTTTGAAAAGGGATATTAAATACTTGTATTGGCATGGCATCCAAATTTTAACTTGATAAATTTTAAGTTGCACCAACAGAGGAGCGATTAGAAAAATGTCACAAATATGATTTGTTTTTAATTGCGAATTTTTTTAATATAGTAAAAACATTTTACGTTTTACTGTTTTAGCTGTACTTTGGATAAAACAAATGCAGGTATGGTTAGTAGAAGGGACTTAGGGTGCTTTTACACTTGATTCAATTGCCTGGTCCGAACACAAGTCCGAACACACCCGAGTTCAGAAGAAAGCGCTCACACTAGTTAAACGTACCAAACTCTGCCATCAAACAAACCCAGTTGTAGGGCTGCACGATTCTGCCTAAAATGAGAATCACAATTTTTTTTTGCTTAAAATCAAGATCACAATTTCCTCACGATTCTGTAGATGTGAAATAAAGGTTAATATGAGTAGGCTATTATTATTATTTTATTATTATTTATTTATCAAACGTGTTAAAACAACAATAATATTAGCTCAATGTGTAGGTCTACTGTTGGTTAAAATGCAAAAAATTTTATAGACTTGAAATAGTGGACTTAAATATGTCCTGGTCAGTAATTCACAGTAAAGTGATGACGTCAGAATACAACTATTCATAATTCTAAAGTTGAATTATTATGTTCGAGACATATGCTTGTCATTTGTCATTGACAACATTATTAGACCATTTTTTTCACTGGTAAAATGAGACAGATGTCATTATTAGATTCCTGCTTGCATTATATTCAACATTATGTAGGCTACAATAGTTATACTGACACTGGTAAACATTTATTTTCAAGCACAATACTGTGTGTTCGCTATGAAATAAAAAAAACATATCAAATGCTTGTTGTAATCATAACTCTAAAATGCGATATGTTTATTTAAATGTGTGTGCCATTTTCTCTTTCACTGCAGTGCGGTTCATGTCATGATTGCCGTCAATTTGAAAAAATAAAAATTAAAAATTAAAACATACACGCAAATCATACTTCCCGCGCAGCTCCCAAACGATCGCTCTGTGCAACAAACTGTACATTACAACTTTATTACCTGTTATTCACAGCCTATGCAGGTTCTGTTCACTAAAGTAGGCATCACTGGTGGGCATGTGCGTCCTCTCGATAGTAAACAAACGGTGACTCAGCTCATGTGTGATTTCGCAGCCATGAAAACATACATTACATTAAGACAGAAATGACACTTTTGGGTGGATTATACCTTATAAATAAAGTATGTGACACATTTAATGGCATTTGGAGGTGTCCATGTTGCTGAGCAACATATATAAAACAATGTGAAGACTTGTGCGACAACCTTTATGCTTCTTTACTGACCTTGCAAATATAATTGGCTAAATCAAAGAAAAGCTGAATTAAGATTGTGTGTGGAGTCGAATCGAGATTGTGTTTTTTTGTCGATTAATCGTGCAGCCCAACCCGGTTGCGGACCAAAAGTGCTAGTGTGAAACTACCCTCAGTAGAAAAGAGAGAGAAACATTAAAGTCTTACTGTTCTTTGACTGGAAGTGTATTGGAAACAATTAAAATACCATTCGAAAACAATCTGGATCACTTTTTATGAATTCAAAGTAAAGTCAAATTAAATTTTAGTTTTATTGGGTACACTACTGATTTCATTTATTCCCAATTTTAAATAAAAAAATGTCATTTAGAGCTTTTATTGACAAAGTTACAAATTGGGCGAACAAACAAAACAATAACATTGTTTAATTAATTTAGCACACACTTATAGCAATTCTAACTTCAGAAGAGTAAAGAGATGATTGGGTTATTCCATCAAATAAGGATAAGAACTAAACAAAATGTTATTTTGACCAATTGTCAAGTGTCTCAGCTCTTTTTTTCATACCTAGTAAATCCAGTACAACCGAAGATTTTACAAATATAAATTATTACATTTTTAAAGTGTCATTTTCCCTCATTGGTGTATATATTAGTAAACAATAATATTATATCTTTATAATGTTAGGGAAATTATATTCCTATGCACATTTTACAACTGTATGAAACTGTAATTTGTTGTGGACTGTAGCAGTATATAGATACTGTGTGTAGGTAAAAGGGATGAAATTGTGCAGCTTTAGTCCTTCTTGGTGTTCAAGGTTTCAATTATGCAATCTACAGGTGTGAAAAAGTATTTTTTCAAATGTGACTGAGATGAAGCAGCTCTACAAGTATAGGAGTGGGATGAAAATTGCTCTCAGACAGTGTGAAACCCTCATAAATAACTACTGTACAGGAAGTGTTTGTTGCAGTTACTGCTAATGGGTGTGTTAACTAGTCACAGAATCTAAGAAAGCAATCTCATTTTCACCTCTCACAGGGCCACTGGGGGGGTTTTAACTCAACAGTCTTTTTTCCCTGTTCATTCTTTATTTTCAATGAAGGATCATTGTTAAGTGTTGATTAACAATTGGGCAACATTTTAGGTGGGGAAAAATGAACCAGAGAGGAACAAACATGCAATGCATCCATACTATTCATGCATTCTCAGAAAAGCGGCTACAAAAGCTATCAATGGGGCAATGCCTTTTTTAATGATACATCATTGTGCAGTGCATGAAGGGTGCATATTGGTTACTTAAAAGTGCATATTAGCACATAAAAGTGCAAATACTTTTCCAAAAAGAGTGTGGAGTATACAAAATTTCAAGATATTACATATTACATCTATCAAGGTTAAAAGAAAATGCTGTTTTTTTGTTGATGTGTGAACAAAGCGTTACTAAGCGCACAAGATCCAATTGCTTCTTCTTCACAACTGCTGGTTTAAGAGTTCACACTTAGCTGATGATTGATTATAAAGCTTGTTTGGCATGCTGTCCCGGGAGAGAGCCCTAAGCTCATAAGATCCTCAAGCCCGGGGATCCCTCCCGTTTGCAAGGCGAGAGGGAAGTTTGAGCTCAGGTAGATCTCATGAACTTCCCCACTGTAGTAGCTAATGAACAGATTGCTCTTAAAAGATAACTTACTAGGAGCATGTCAATGGTGCCGATTTGGATTAGTCAATTAACTTAAGTTGCATGTTTTTGGACAGTGCGTGGAAACCAAGGAACTTAGGGGAACCACCGAGAGCACTGGGAGAACGTGTAACTCCGCACAGAAACGTCGGCTGGCTTGGTAAGGACTAGAACCAGTGACGTTCTTGCTGTGAGGCAACAGTGCTAACCACGGGGCCATTGTGTCACTCATCTAGAAAAGAAGGAGGAGTAGGGGTGGAAGGGGGGATTCTTTAAAACAAAGATGGCTGTTATATGGAACTTAGGGTATTTATAGTGGCTTAGGAATCGTCTGATTGGTGAATCATAAATTGGATAATCTGGGATCACTTATAAGCAATCATAAGCACATGATTCTCTCGAAATTAGTTTATAAATAAACTTCACTTAGAATGAGCACATAAGACAGATTTGGTTTGAATACTTTAACAAATAGCTGTTACAACAAATCACACGAAATCTGTGTTAACATTTTAGCATTGCAAAATATATTGATAAAGTGGATTAAAGTGGACTGTAAATTTATTTATACACTGAACGTTTAATTCTGCTTCTGGGTGGCATTGATGCATTTACACTGCAATTAGAATTGCACAAATAATACTATGAGATTTGTGTTTTAAGATATAATTCTGGATATAGAAATAAGAAATGTGTGGGAGTGGGGTTGGAACTAGAACTGGCATTTTTTGATAGAAAGTCCTAATCATTTATTCAAACTATTTGTTCAGAGGCTGATTCAGCAAGTAATTATTTTTCACTGAAAGAAAAAAGCAAAAAAATAAATGTTTGAATAATTTGTTTAGGAAAAATAAATTTCCATTTAATTTGTTTGATTTCAAGAACAAATTGGAAAACAAATACACTTACACTAATTGGTATGCTAATGTTCAATTTAAGCAACATTTTAATTATTTATTTTTATGTGGATTCTTTTGAGTCAATAGGTGGAGTTGTGGTAATGTACCAATTGGCAGGCTTTATAGTTTACAGCACAAGTTCAAAGATCATTTTAATTGGAAATGTACTGCATCTGATATCTACTGTACTCAAACAAATAAAAATGGCAAATTCTAGGCAAAATAAATAATTATATCTGTGCCACTCAAATCCTTTCTTGCACTGAAGCACAAAACGCTCTTTGGATCATTCACAAGAACATGAACGTCATGTTTCTACAGTTCATGCAAATTGAGTGCTGCTGTCTTTAAAGCAAAAGGGGGCACTACATATATCAAGATTTATGTTAATATTAATATTTTAGGTTAGCTTTTCACTGCTGACAATATAATGTGCAATGTTAAAACTGAATACTGAATACAACAAAGAGATACATTTTCACACACTACACTTTTTGGTCTAATCTTTTCAGAAGAATGAAAGTTATCTGAAAACTTCAAACAGTGTCAACAATGAAAACAAAATGTGCTAATGTGATGGTAAAGCATGCTAAATCATGATAACATTGTTATATGCTAAAATGAACATACGAAGAGTTCAGATGCAAAAATCTCTGAATGCCATCTGAAATGTTCTTCTTAAAATGAGAATTTTCATCAGGCTCCTATGTGTAGGTTCAGTAATTTCACTTTTATGGCAAAAAATAAGTTCTTTTTATGGCCTTTAAAGTAAAATAACTCAACATAAACAACGGAGGCTGAGAAAAATGCTTATTTTTAACTGAAATTTCAGGCGGCACTTAGAGGTTTTTGCATCTGAACTCTTATTCTAACGAACTGTTAAATCATGTAACCCCCAAACTAACAAAATGCTTTATACAGTGGTGTGAAAAGTGTTTGCTCCCTTACTGATTTTTTGTCACACTTTAATGGTTCAGATCATCAAACAAATGTAAATTGTAGTCAAAAAATAACACAAGTAAGCACATCATGCAGTTTTGAATTGAAGTGTTTTTTTTTTTTTGTTTTTTTTTATTAAGAGAACACAAACACAAATGCTTATATTCCTGTGTAAAAAAAGTGTTTGCCCCCTAAACCTAATAACTTTGTTGGCCACCATTAGCAGCAATCAAGCGTTTTGATAACTTTCAATGAGTCTGTTAAGGAGCTGTGAAAAACTTTTGGCCCACTTATGTTTGCAGAATTGTTCCAATTTAGCCACATTGGAGGGTTTTCAAGTATAAACCGCCTTTATGAGGTCATGTCTCCGCATCTCAATGGAATTCAGGTCAGGACTTTGACTAGGCCACTCCAAAGTCTTCATTTTGTTTTTCTTCAGCCATTCAGAAGTGGACTTGCTGGTGTGCTTTGGATTATTGTCCTGCTGCAAAACCCAAGTTCGCTTCAGTTTGGGGTCACTAAGAGATGGCCGGACATTCTCCTTCAGGATTTTTTAGTACAAAGCAGAATCCATGGTTCTATTTATCACAGCAAATCTTCCAGGTCCTGAAGGTACCATCACCACTATTTACTGTTCTATGATGTTCTTTTTCTGAAATGCGATGTTACTTTTACGCCACATTATAATGGGATACACACCTTCTAAAAAATTCAAATTTTGTCTTGTCAGTTCACAGAGTATTTTCCTCAAAAGTCTTGGGGACCATCAAGAAGTTTTCTGGCAAATTGAGACGAGCCGTTATGTTCTTGTTGCTCAGTAGTGTTTTTTTTTTTTTTTTTTTTGTCTTGGAACTCTGCCATGCAAACTATTTTTGTCCAGTCTCTTTCTTATGGTGGAGTCATGAACACTCATGAACACTGAGGCAAGGGAGGCCTGCAGTTCTTTGACTGTTGTTGTGGGGCCATTTGTAACCTCTTGGATGAGTTGTCGCTGCCTGGCCACTCTTGGAAAGTTTTCCATATTTTCACAACTTGTAGATAATGGCTCTCACTGTTTATTGCTCCAAAAGGTTTAGAAATGGCTTTATAACCTTTTTCAGACTGGTAGATCTCAATTAGTTTAGTTCTCATTTGTTTTCATATTTCTTTGAATCTCGGCATGCTGTCGAATTTTTGAGGATTGTTTGGTCTACTTCACTTTGTCAGGCCGGTCCTGTTTAAGTGATTTATTGATTGCGAACAGGTGGGGCAGTAATAAGACATAGAAGTGGCTAGATAAATTGATCTCAGGTGTGATAAACCAGTTAAATAATGTTTTAACAGGGGGAGGTGGTGGGCAAACACTTTTTTACACATGGCTATGTAGTTTTGTATTTTATATTATTCTAAAAAAAATCATTTAAAAACTACATGATGTGTTGTATTATCTTTGATTGATATTTTAATTTGTTTGATGATCTGAAACATTAAAGTGTGACAAATATGCAAAAATAAATCAGTAAGGGGGCAAACACTTTCACACAACTGTATGTATGCACGCATGCATTTTTAACTGCTTTCATAGAAGCAAAAAAATTGGTCTTTAGATAATTCACACACTCACACACACAAAAGATGATCATCAGACTCCAGCTCATGCAAATTGAATGCTGTCGTTTTTAAAGCAAACGGGGACACACTAAATGATCATTTTAATATTAATATTTTCAGCTTTTCACTTTAAGGCTGCTAATATAATGTGTAAAACTGTGTAAAGCAAAGAAAAATATTCACAGACACTCTTCGATTTTTTGTCTCCGCTGAATACATTTTCAGTATACAGTACAGACATCAATCTCCTCTTATATGGCAGAAGCAAAACCTACTTTTATCTTTTTAGAAGAATGGAAGCTATCTGAAAACTTCTAAGAGACATTTATTTTGTTGTCAATGTCGGCAACAGAAAGCTAGCAAAAAAAGGGCAAAAAGCAAAAGAAGAGCTAAAGCATAACCACTAGCTGACAAATGTGTTTATTTTCAAATAAAAGCTCCAGCTGTCATGAGGGTGGGCACAAGGCTCTTGCTGAAGGTGACATTTTCGCTGCGCTGAATTAGAAATGTTTGGATTGAAAAGATGGGAACTCAACAAAGTGTCTGGAGTTGAATCAAGGCACCATTACAGTGCGACGAATTCAGGCAAAGTAAACATCATCGGGACGCTGTTGCTACCATGACACATTACTGTTTACCAAAACATTTTCCTTCCAATTAGCAGCTTGCGCTCATTACTCTAGTTTTGGATGAATAGGCACATTGAATAAGGTTATGACAGTATCGCATAGGGAAGTTTCACGAGCGATGAAAGAAGAGCTGTGAGGAAAAAAAAGGAAAAAACACTTTCCATCTGTTCATGTTTCTGTTGTACAGACCTTTGATATTGTTAGAGCCCATCACACCCTCCCTATAAGACAAAGTACTTGTTATTTCAGGATATCAATCTTTCATTTATCAAAATGTATTAGTACATGATTCATTCCACTAAACAAAAATGCTGTGTGACAATGTGTTGGATACTAAATGTTATTAAGGTGGAAAAAAAAAAAAATGAAATTGTTCTAGATATTGTCTCAAAGTGGTATAGTGACGAAAGAAAATATTTTGGAACAAAGGATATTGGATAATGCACAGTCTAGACTGCATTAGTTAGATAATGACTATCAGTAATGGACTGGCTGCATGACATTAAGATAAAACCCACATATAGACCGTTTTCACATATCCGGGTTTCTCAGTAGCGGAAGGCGTCATAGTTGGGTAACTTAGAGTGCAGTGAATCGGAGAGTACAGCAAATCATTTATTTACAATTCGTTTGCTGAAATAATAATAATAAAAAAAACTCCACGATGAAGTCATCAAGACTTTCAGAAAAAGGAAAAAAAAATTGTGTGAGACTGATGACAGCAGTCAGAAGAGAGAATAATGTCAAATTTACTCTCAGCCCCA
>LR812539.1:36272360-36539049 GCA_903798195.1 Danio kyathit
TCAGAAAAAAAAAAAAAATGTATATATATATATATATATATATATATATATTATAATATATATATATATATATATATATTATATATATATTGCTTAATGGGGGCTAATAATATAATAAGTCACAGGAGGGTTAGTAATTGTTGACAGCAGCTACAGTACATAACAGGACCAGAATCTAAGCTGAAAGTTTTAAAGTCAAGTAAATAAATACAGCAAAAGTGACTAAAAAGGGAAAAAAAAGTCCTTTTTTCCAACTGATCAATCTCACAACGTTTGATCTGCGAGCACAGCCAGAGGCCGAGCTAAGAAAAATGAGCCTGGCCTGCATTAGCTTCTCTGTGTAGATCTGCTGCTCACATGACAAAAGCTAGAAGCAAAGACTGCATGCAGGCTCATCTGCTCCTCGCGTTCTTAACTTCTGATTTATGAGCTTCTAGGTAATTTTTTCTCTTAAATGGTTAAAGGTGCTATGTAAATAAAGTCTGTGGAAGACTACTGTCCTGCATCCTTGCTAGTAATTAAGGTCACTCATTAGCACCTAATAATTAACAAGCTGGGTCGAATACCCCCACCCCCCACCCTCACTGTAATTAAAAGTGTCTATTACACCTCAGAGCCCACAGGGGCAGAGTCTTCTTTCCCTGCTGTCTCTCAGCTTGACCTCAGCTGACTCTGAAGCCCAGCAAACTCTCTAATCCACTGAAACAGACACGCTCAGTTCTTCTGAATAATATTAAAGAAGTGAGTGTCTTCAAGCCAAATGAATCCAAAAAGGAAGAGAAATCGATTAGATAGATAGAATGACAGAGAGAATAAGAGAGCAAATGAACACAAATAACTAAATTTTGAAAACAAATAATATAAAAGATAGAATGACAAACAGATGGATGGAACATAGAACGATAGAGTGATAGAGCGGATAGGATGCATGCGTGATGATGGATGGATGGATGGATGGATGGATGGGATGGATGGATGGATGGATGGATGGATGGATGGATGGATGGAACGGACGGATGGATAGAACGGACGGAGGATGGATAGAACGGACGGACGAACAGATGGATGGAGGATGATAGAACGGATAGGATGGATGGATAATAGAATGGATAGGATGGATGAATAGATAGCTGTATGGATGGATGGATGATAGAACGGATTTGATGGATGGATGGGACGGAGAGATGGATGGACTGACAGACGGACAGACAGACGGATGGATGGATGATAGAATGAATAACGAATAGGATAACTGTATGGATGGATGGACAGATGGATGATAAACAGATAGAATGGATGGATGATAGAATGAATAGGATGGATGGATGGATGCATGGATGGATGGATGGATGGAACGGATGGATAGAACAGACGAATGAATGAATGAATGAAAGGATGAAAGAACAGATAGGATGGATGGATAATAGAATGGATAGAATGAATGAATGGATAGCTGTATAGATGGATGATGATGAACAGATAGGATGGATGGATAATAGAATGGATAGGATGGATGAATGGATGATAGAACTAGATGAATGAATGGATGATAGAACAGATAGGATGGATGGATGGAATGAAGGAATGGATAGGATGGATGGAGGAAACGTATGGAATGAATGGATGGATGGATGGATGGATGGATGATGGATGGATGGATGGATGGATGGATGGATGGATGGAGCGGATGGATAGAACGGATGGGATAAACAGCCGGATGGAGGATGATAGAATGGATAGGGTGGATGGATAATAGAATGGATAGGATGGATGAATAGATAGCTGTAAGGATGGATGGATGATAGAACAGATATGATGGATGGGGACGGATAGATGGACGGACTGACAGGCGGACGGACAGACGGATGGATGGATGATAGAACGAATAGGATAACTGTATGGATGGATGGACAGATGGATGATAAAACAGATAGAATGGATGGATGATAGAATGAATAGGATGAATGGATGGATGGATGGATGATGAATGGATGGATAGATGAACAGACAAAAAGACCACAGACTGATAAAAGGATGGATGGATGGATGGATGGATGGATGGATGGATGGATGGATGGATGGATGGATGGAACGGACGGACGGACAGATAAACGGACGCGCAGATGGATGCACAGACGGATGGATGGATAGATGGATGATAGAACAAATAGGATGGCTGTATGGATGGACGAATGGATGATAGGATGGATGAATGGATGAACAGACAAAAAGACCACAGACTGATAAAAGATGGATGAAGGATAGAAGGACAGACGGACGAACCGTTAGTTGAATGATAGAACAGATAGAATGGATGGATGGATATAAGGATGGATGGATGGAAATATAGAAAAATGGGCAGATAGAACAAACTATAGATCAAACATACTACAGAAGGAAGGATAGATAGCTATAACGAACAATATACTGTATTGATAGCCCATGACAATATCACAGGGAACAACCAGCTTTTATTAATAGAAATAACATTGTTAATATGTGTAAAAATATCTAGTCAGAATTTAATGTATAATTAAACCATGAGAAATAAATCAATTATTGTTACTATGTGTTCAATATTCGATTGTGCTGATCAACAACCCACTATATTTAAAACATAGACATCTTTTGCTGAATAGGCTTCATGGCTGTCAGTGTGTTTAGTGCTCTAGTTTGCTACCGGTTTTGACTGCTCATCTTCAACTAGAGACCTGTACTTGCAGAATCCAATGCAACCTGGAATACATTTAATACTAGATAAATGTTATGTGCTTTAAGCCGAATACTGCCTTCCAAATGAACTTGTAAAATATGATTCAAGTTCATTTACAAGATGATATTTACTGTCATCAAGGCAAAGACTAAAGAAGTTAGTTATTAAAACTATTATGTTTAAAATCTTATCTCTGATAAACAGCACTTATATATTTAAAGCACAAATATTTAGAAAAGAATGAAACATTTTACAAAAGGACTAATAACGTCAACTGTATATGTACATATTTTTCACTTATTATTTTTTTATAAACAAATTAGAAAACTGTTTTTTCTTCATAATTGCTTTTTGTAATCTGGCATTTTAATGTTAAATTCAGACCTTGATCATTCTGAATGATTCTTTAATAAAATAAATATTTATCTTAAGATGGCAGTTCTGTCCTACAAATGATTTAATCATTAAACAAAAGCACGAAAACTCTGATTCTGGTTAAAGTGCAAAGTTGTAAAGATGTAAATGTACAGCAGAAGAAAATGTAGTTGAAGAATTGATTTGGAATCTGATGGTGACTCCCAGAAACAGAATCAGATCATGCATTTTATGTGTATTAAAATTGTTGGCAGATTATTTAATAAGTTAGCGGTAAAGTACATCCAGCAGGTTATTATAGCAGAATAAAGCATGACAGGCTTATCGGCAGCCCAACACCAAGCCCAAGTCCGAAGAACTTTATTTTTTACCTTAAATCCTGGATGTACTTTGTTTGGACAGGCAGTTTATATTTATACTACAATATACTTCTTATAAATGAATCAATTAACAGTATTGTTTATATTCTTTATTTTAAATGTAAAAGTAAATAACACGAGACGCAAGTGCTTTTTTGTATCTATTAATACAATAATTGTGACAAATGATTAGTTACATCCAACCAATAAAGCCAGAATATCAGAACACATGGCTAAATAGGTAGATGGTAAATCTATATGTGACATACTCTTCATGTCAGTCCCCAAATTCACTGCTAATTTTTGCTCCTCTTTTCCTGATATAGTCAATTCTACTACAGTATAATAGTGTAATAGTGTTGGCCACAGCACTTCTTTGCCTCTAAATCAATTATTCGTCTTGAAACAAATAGGTCAGTGTTTAAGTGAAGCACTTTTAAGGAACTTGGCACCAGGTGCTGGTGTTTTAGGTGTCAAATACATTTATTTGAAACCAGTCAAAGACACCAGCATAAAAAAACAAACAAAAAAAAAAAAACACTAAGCACTATACAGTAGGCATTGAACTCATTTATCTTTGGACACAGCTTCACTCAAGATCAAACACAATGCAGAAAAAGTAGTTAGCTCAGGCCTTATTAGACAGGATAATTAGACAGATCGATTTTAGCTTCCAAAATGGCTATTTAGAATAAAATGAGAATGAGTTTCTCATGAAGAAATGAGTTATATGGCATTGCTAAAAGAACACTACTTTGTGTATTTGCTGTAATGCAATGTACAGGCCATTCCAATGTGATTATGTCATTGACCCATGAACATTTCCTGCCTGTTATCAAAGTATTTCATAACTGTAACAAGAGGCAATTCAATTACAACTTAACGTTAAAACAGCTGTCATAACCAGGGCTTGACATTAACTTTTTTGATCACCAGCCACTGGGGCTAGTAGATTTCCAACATTACTAGCCACTCGCCATTTTCACTAGCCAACTTTTCTTGTTGGGAAAATATATTTTATATGCATAAATTTGACTTTGACATGCTAAAATGACTTGCTTTAGATGTTGTGTTATGTCCACATGCCTCCTAATTCATTTAACTGCTTGTGTGTATTGTGTATTAGTTTGCTCAGTGTGCATGAGCAAATGGGTTGTGTCGCAATGCAATCAGTTTTTATTTCACATGACTTTTCAAGGTTCAAAATTAAGGATTTACCAAATTTATCTCTGACCACACCAAATAAGTATTTCTTAACCACAATTTTTTAATGTGTCAAAACAAGGAAAATATAGCTGTATAGGTGCACTTTTTAATTCAACAAAACCTTCCTTTAAACAACATTACACTTAAAAAAAAAAGAATTATTGTCATGTATCTAAAATATCCACAGTAATCTGTCCTGGCTAAAAGTCCCAGATCAGCAGTTAACTACACATAAACGGGGAGTAATCTCTAATTAAAGCAATGTTATTGTACAAAAATATAATCAAACCATATTAAATACAAAATAACTGTAAGCAAAAGAAAGCAGGTGAAACATACCGTGTTTGATAATGAAAGGATGATCATGCACACACGGTTAATACAGGCCTGTTAATAATTTGTTCAAAGAATAATTAAAATGAAAGCAGTGACCGCTGCTGCTTACAAAAAAAATGTGTTTTTCTTTTTAATCTTGAGCTCTTAAAAGCAGCAGGACTGTGGGTGCACGATCATCACTCTTTGTCCAGTCTATTTCAAAGGGAACTGATCGCACCAGTTGCGCTTCCTCTAGGCACGGTTGCTTCGTGCAAGTAAACGGGAGCGCAAGCTTTTTTTTAACAGTCACGCACATCACATCACCTGTGCACGTGAGTGAAAACCTCTCGTTCGGTATTTACCTGCTTTCTTTTGCTCGAGCGAACAGTTATTTTTGTCAATCGTGCTGCTTCTCGAATCTAAGATCACATTTGCACGAATATTGGGCCACGCTTATTGTCGAACCCTGCTTTTAAGAAAACTACAATTTAAAAATGATTTCCAACCAGCCAAAGTGGCTAGTGGAGGTGTCTGTCTAACCCACCACCGCTAAAATCTACCCGCATTTGGCGGGTGTTAATGTAAAGACCTGGTCATAACATTATTTATCAATATGTGGACCTTTAGGAATTCTCTGAAGCTATGGAAATTAAATGTGTAAAACAGGAAATATGTTAGGACCGTTGTTATTATCATTTACATCTCTCAAAATAGTCTATTCACACAGATAAAGCTTTAAAAACACACCTTTTTTTTCCATATACCATACATTATTGTTGCTCATCTCTGATCTGCCTGTTTGAAATGCGCAGATTTTTTTGAAAAAAGCATGGTGTGCTCTAATTGGCCAGACATCTAGTCTATTGTGATTGGCAGAAACCTCCAGCATGCAACAGAAATATTATGCCCTTATCAATGCCAGGTTAAATCTGATCCAGAAAATTCAGATTATCGAGCTGTTCAACATACTTGATCGTCAAGTGTTTTGTCTTATTGTTGTTTATATTATGCATTTTTTTGTGTAAATAATAAAACACATTCAGTCTTTGTGTATACATTTAGGTGGTTTTAGAACAATATTCCCTCAAAGTGGCAGTTGCAGGGGCGATAATGAATGAGGTGTTTTAGGTAGGCTTGGATGAGTCTTAAATTTGATGGAATACCTATTTGAGATTGTACAGATATTACGGTATATATCCATGAACAGCTTGTACCAGTTCAAAGAGAAAGGAGAATTTAAAATGGTGTCATATGGCCGCTTTAAAATTAGATATTTCCGTTCTTACAGTAGCTTGTTGGCAGCTCAGCAACATGCCAACACCAAACTATACTGGAATGAGTCTTGTCTCCAGAGTGTTGTTTGTGTGACGTGCTGAGTTCCAAGTCAGTCTCTTATGAGGATCCATTATGGTTAGGACGCCGTCTTGGAAGGCAGCTGTTTATGTAGGCATTAGGCAGTGAGGCAGCTCACTAGGTTTTGGAACAGAGCCAATTTAATCTATAAAAATCATGAGACTAAACAAATGCAATGCATTACAGCATTCTGGTGTTTGTTTGCCATCTACAGATCATGAAATAAAATATAAGAAGTAATCCTAACTGATTTGAGAGGAAATCTATAGATTATTTCATATAAATGTCCATTAACTTTAAAGGTCTCATAAAATTAAAATAAAACATTTTTAGATGTTAGTTTCAGTCTGATAGTTTTAAGTGTATCAGCTATGTGTGTATTAGCTGCTTTAACGCAAAGACAAAATTTGCATTTAGAAAATTTAAACTTATATAAACACCTAAAGCTTGCAGTTTATACCCTCCTCCTAAATTCGATCAACAAAATTGTTTTCACATCAGCCCATCCTGCAGTTTCTCTTCAAATCTTGACCTAACAAATAGTATCTGTAGTATCTAACATGCCCGGCCCCTTCAAGATGCTTCTCATTTCCTTTTCGTTTGATGCGCTTGAGCTCAACCACTCTCACTGGCAGAGCTGTGATAAAAAAAAAAAAAAACACTATTGGCTATTCTTTTAAGGGGAGGAGATACAGCTGAAGTCAGAATTATTAGCCCCCTTGAATTATTAGCCCTCTGTTTATTTTTTTCCCCAATTTCTGTTTTAACGGAGAGAAGATTTTTCAACACATTTCTAATCATACTAGTTTTAATAACTCATTTCTAATTACTGATTTATTTTATCTTGATGACAGCAAATAATATTTTACTAGATATTTTTCAAGACACTTCTATACAGCTTAAAGTGACATTTAAAGGCTTAACTAGGTTAATTAGGTTAACTGGGCAGGTTAGGGTAATTAGGCAAGTTAATGTATAACGATGGTTTGTTCTGTAGACAGTCGAAAAAAATTAATAATAATAATTTTGACCTTAAAATTGATTTAAAAAAACTGCTTTTATTCTAGCTGAAATAAAACAATAAGACTTTCTCGAGAAGAAAAGACATACTGTGAAAATTTCCTTGCTCTGTTAAACCTCTTTTGGGAAATATTTAAAAAAGAAAAAAAATTAAAAGGGGGGGCTAATAATTCTGACTTTGTCCCACCCTCTCTTTAATTTTCATTTGCAATTACGTCAAACATCAAATAGAAAATGCACAATTTAAAGCACTTCACGGGACTTTTAAGCTGTTAAAGCAAACCTTAAAATCGATACCACACAGATTTCCAAAAAAAACTAAACAAAAAAAAAAACAATATAAAATGTATCTTCTGTAAAAAGGTGTGGGGTGTTTTTTGTTTGTTTGTTTAGAAATATTCTAAATCACAAAGGCTTCACTTATCTGACCAAAAATAAAGTAAAAACTGTGCTATGAAATACTTTTACAGCATATATTAAAAGTGTAATTAATAATAATGCAATGATGCACAATGGTTCTGCTGTGGCACAAATTTAACAATATTAACTCATCATTTACTCAGGTGTTGTATAGAATCAATTTGCACTCATGCTATTAAAAAAAAGCGCTCAGCACTGATATTGAACTAATATCTTACTTAAATATATATATATAGGGCCCTATCATACACATGCTGCAATCAGGCACTAGACGTGTGTGGAGCGATTTGTTGCTATTTTCAGTCCAACGCAACCCTAATTTTCCAGTTTTGCGCCATGTTGTTTAAATAGTAAATCCATTTGCACCGCTTTGTGGACTCATGGGTGTTCCGGTCTTGAAAGGAGGTCAGTTTATTCACAATTTGCTTTTGTATAATGTTATTAGTAGTAGTAGTAGTAGTAGTAGCATTATTCATTATATGCATATTTATGTTTGTTCTAAAAAAGTAAGTTTAGATTTGTCCACCTGTCGGGTTTTGGATGTGTTTGGATAAATATGTTTTGTGACCACACTTTGTTATTATTGTTCATTTATTAATTTGCTGGAAATTAGAACTGAATTTAGAAATAGTTTTAAAAGCAAATTGTTGCGCTTAACAACTAAATTAAATATAGGCTAATAGATGTCTTCAGTGGAGTGTGTACAACACTGTTTCCTTACTCACGAAAGTAAAGTAAAGAGAAAGTAAAGAGGCCGAATGGAGGAGGCTCATTCTTTATCCTAGCGCAGATGGTCTGTTAAACTGTTTTCTCACTAGTGAAGCGTTCAGTTTTTTCATTCAGTTTTTCCATTTACAAAGTCTGTCATGTAAATAGCAAATGTGCAACGGTGCGATGCAACTGACTCTTAAAGGGAATGGGAGATGAGACTCTGATTGGTTTAATGCACGTTATGCTCAAAACACATCCATAACTCATTAAGAGAATAAGCACAACCCTGTTAGACCATGCACTATGGCGCAAAGCATATTTGTCAGTTCTTAAAATAGCAAAAGTGCCTTCGGACACACCCTTTATGCTTTTGCGCCATGCGCTTTAGACTCTGCCCCTAGATCATTAAAATAGAGCCCTTAGAGATATAAATATGAGACAAAAACCTCATAAATGCCATTTTGTCCCAATATCTTGAGTTTTAAGGGCTATTAACTGTGTCTGTAGGCTTTATCATTCAGTGAGTTGTTGTCCCCTAATGGTGCTTTAATTATCATTTTTTAACATTTAAACAACTAAATTAATCTGACTATTTAATTAACTACAGTACATTCTGATTATAAAAAGTATTACACTGCTGATACTGTTACAACGTCCTTTGAAAATGAAAGACATCACCAGACCAACACGAGAGATTTCACCTGAAGTTTTCCAGATTGTTTATATCACTCGCATAGGTTCTCAAGAAGCTTACCATAAAGTCAATAAGAGCATCATTTATATGAAATGAAAAATGCATGCGTGCGTGTGTGATCATCATCACATGGGGCACTTTGATATTTTAATGAAGACGTACATCCTCATATGAGCTTGGTGAACCAATCATTAGCAAATCCTGCAATTAGCGAACCCTGCTTATCTCACAGAGGCCTGTAATCACTTGAAGTAATTAAGATTGACAGGTCGGTTCGGGAATCAAGGAATCAAGCTGCCTTCTGTTATTGCCGCAGACAGGGAGTGTGCTCTGTCTAAATTTGTTAGATAAATACGTCTGACTGAAGTGTTTTTGCATTTCAAGCGGCGGAGCGCTAGACTACTCTTCTAAAAAAAAATAATTGCAGTTTTAAAGCTTAGCCTGACTACACAGCAATTCAGCGAACATGCAGATAAAAGAACGTGAAGTGTATATATAGTGTAATGACAGTTATCAGCCGCCACAATGAGTCGCTTGAGCTGAAAGAAGAGGCAAGAAACATTTCAAACGGTACATTATTTGCATTTCAAGTGCACAGCCATAATACAGAAAGGAACAATTAGGACATTCAATCGGCAGCTTTCAATCAATCACTTAAAAAAAAGAAAAACAACAAAAAGACTCATCTTTATTTCTTTCTTTTTGTATTAATAAAGCCAAACTAGAATGACACCAGAGCTCTGGCTCGGTGCATTCTGGGTACGGTTTGTGACCGCACAACACCAGGACCAAAACAAACATGTGAGGGAGAGAGCGAAAGAGAGCATTACCTGCTGCAGGAGTGGCCATCAGAGGAGCTGCTCCTGGGGCTGGGCCAGTGGACAGGACAGGGGTGAAGAGACGCACATGGAGAACACACAGATAGCAGAGAATGAAAGGGCACAGAAACCAACGGGACATGAAAAAAAGGGAGATCAAATGAGTTGTGGAAGCAAGGAGGGGGGGGGGGAGGAAATAAAACGAGGAAAGGTGGGGAAAGGGAGGCCCCATACCTTGGCTCTTTAACGTCAGGTGCGCCAGACCTTGAAGGAAAAACAGGAAAAAGGAAAAAGAAATAAGAGGGTCATAAAAAAGGCACGGGCGGAAAAGAAAAGCATTGTCACAACGTTTGACTGCAGTTTGTGACAGACATCCCGAGGCAAACATGGATGCCAAATTTAAAGGAAACCAAAGGGGAGGAAACATAAAAAAAGAAGAAGGAGGAGGAGGAGGAAGGTAAAATAAACACACAGGTTTGTTTGTTTTTTTTAAGGGAGAGGGAAAATAAAGAGGGAAAGGGTAAGGAAAAAAGCATTTCAATTGGCACAAGCACCCCAAAAAAGGCACTTGGTCTCAAAAAAAATGCTTTTTCTCCTAATGGAGCACATATTTAGTGTTTGGCAGATAGCATTTCTTTAGATCATACGCTTCTATTCTATAGCAGCTACACCAATAAATGTTGCATCCCAAAGCCACAGGCTCATAAAATAGCAAAGAAGAGAGAGATCACAAAGCAGTGGGGGGAAATGTCTCATAAAAAGCAGATAAATTCTCCCAAGCGCACAGAAGCAACCGGTCCCAGACGTCTATCGTCTTACTAACAGACAAAAGCCTGCGAGTTGATTTCGGCACTGTAATAATGTATGCAGCTTGACAGCTCAATACCAATCAATTACACACACCGATGCGGGAGCCATTATCCGGCAGTTTGCCTTCTGTAATCACGGTTGCAGTAGTTGCTGTTTACTCCGACTAATGCGACCCAGAAACGCACAAGACAATCAGAAGGAATTGCTATGCAAATCTAGATGAGAGCAGAGAGCAAAATGGTGGGGTCAGGCGCTTGTGTTTGGTGTCAACAAAACTGGAAAAGCAAAAACACGGCAATGAGATCACAAAGAGTGCATCAGCTGGGAGCTCGGTGAAAACCCACATTACTGCATGTTGTGAGGAATACGATTACCTTTAGGATTGGCGCACATTAGCTGTGAACGCTCTCTGGTGAACTGAGGCCATATTTAATTGAAAAGGGAAAATGTTTCCTTCGAATTCCAAATGCACCTCCGAGGAATCACACCATTCCATTCCTGCTTGCTTCTCTCATTGCCTACGCGTTTCATTTCGCTGAAACAAAGGCATATTATGATTATAGAGAGCAGAGTTATAGCGTCATTGTTCTTGCTGATGTTCCTGTGTGATTCCTTGACAATTACTGTGGTGCCGTCGCTTGCCCCGCTACTTCTATGCTGCACTCTATTAGGGAGATAACGCTGCTGGAGAATGGATCATTGTAACTGGGAGTTACTAGTCATTGTGCAGCCAATTCCATTAAAAAAAAAGAAAGAAAATATCACAAATGAAGGGAGTGAGATGATAAAGATGGTTGGGTTTTTGAGAACGGAGTGCGAGCTGCAACTCGTGGAGAATTACAATATATGTGAAACCGCAAGGGATACATAAACAATGATACACAGACAATGTCTACTGAACGGCACAATGGAATTATCCGAGACTTGTGCATGTGCTTTAAAATGAGAGCCTTGGGTTATTGTCTTTGCTTATTTTAATATTCATATAATATGCATATTTTAATATAGCCTTTGATCTATTAAATACAGTATTATGCGATTATTTAAGGCATTTTATTTTCAAAATCATTTATCATTTAATCACATACTTCAATGTCATTTTTCACACAACATCATATATTATGGCCTAATATCATATAAAAATATTTTAAAAGAATTTGTGACAGTTTGAAGTCAAATATTATATTATATTATATTATATTATATTATATATTTATATTATATTATATTATATATATTATTTATTATATTGGGGCAGCACGGTGGCGCAGTAGGTAGCACAATCGCCTCACAGCAAGAAGGTCGCTGGTTCGAGCCCTGGCTGGGTAAGTTGGCATTTCTTCGTGGAGTTTGCATGTTCTCCCTGTGTTGGCGTGGGTTTCCTCCGGGTGCTCCGGTTTCCCCCACAAGTCCAAAACATGTGGTATAGGTGAATTGGATAGGCTAAATTGTACGTGGTGTATGTGTGTGAATGAGTGTGTATGGATGTTTCCCAGGGATGGTTGCAGCTGGAAGGGCATGCGCTGTGTAAAAAATATGCTGGATAAGTTGGCGTATTCATATTCAGTTCAGAATAAAAGGGACTAAGCCAAAAAGAAAATGAATGAATATTATATTATATTATATTATCTATTATATTATATTTATTATATTATTTATATTATATTATATTATATTATATTACATTATATTATATTATATTATATTATCTTATTAATTATATTATATTATATTATATTATATTATATTAATTATATTTATTATATTATATTATATTATATTATATTATATTTATTATATTATCAATAAGCTATTGCAGCTAACAAATAAGTTTCATCAACGAATAATTTCAATTTCTAGAAGAATTTCAGAAAATGGGTAACTAGCATTAAACACTTTTAATTTGCAGGCATATCCTGCAGTGTGATTTGCGGTACTTCATCTAAAACCATTTTAAACAGTATTTAGTTAATTATTTTATAATTAGAATTGTAATTCATGCTGCTTTTTTGAGCTAATATTAATTGAGAGCGTACATGGACAATTAGTACGATTAAAATCATCTGTCACACCGCAGAGACATTTTAAAGAGATGCATTTTTCAAATGCCAGTGAAGACAAATGGATTAAAGAAAGAAAGCTGAAAACTTAAGAACCTGAAATGAAGACCAGCACATTAAAATAAACGCTCCTTTAAAGAATAACAAAACATTTAACTAGAAATCCATTTATAAAAAAAATAATAAAAAAGTCATTGAACTTGCACCTTCTAAACAGAAGTACATAATTAATGGGCTGCTTAAGAGGAACGTACTTCAGATATTCATTAAATCAACACAAAGCAATCCTTTTTAATCCAAGCTTTTTCAAAAAAGTAACACTAAATCAACACATTAATTAAAGGTTTTACATTCAATAACTTCAAAACATGAACATCATCAATGAAGCAAACCAAGCTAATATCCATCTATATGGTCCCATATACAGTATCTTCTCAATCAATTCCACTATTCATCTTTGAAAAAGTACTAGTAGTTATCTGGTTTAGGGAGGTAACACCTTGTGCACATATACTAAAATGCGTCACATTTGAAGATGATACATCATTTATGCGCCCCTCACACTTTTAGACACATAAAGAGAACTTCTTTTATTTATAAATGACCCCATATCCAGACATGCATTTCTTCTGCATGTGTTTTAGCAGCTTTTTCTTTCTTTCCACCACCTGAAATGGTGCTCTTTTGCCTCATTCGTTCTAATTTCAGACACAAAAGCCTATAAAAGTGCCTCTCAAGTCCTCTCCACGATTCATCCGTCACTAGTCACATCTCAGCTGTCGCATCTGTTTCGTATAACAGTTTATGCCACAGTGACTTCTCAAATTTGAAAAATGAAGATGAAATTACCTACAAACTGGAACGTAATGGAGTACAGCGAAAAGCCAACTGCATCAACAGATAGCAAGGGCACGCAACCAACAGGGAATTAAAAAGCAACACACACCTTGTTAACAAATATTTAAAGAGCGTTCAGTGAAACACAAAAAGGTTGCGGAGCCACTCTGCTGTGAAATGGAGGCATTTACACTGTGTTTACATTCATATTTCTTGCTCAACAGCCTTAACTAAAAGGAACAAGCACACAGTCAGAAGTAATTATTAGATATTAATTAATTTCAGTTGTATGCTTTTATTATGTTTTTATTGCTAATCTGGGTTGCATTAAGATTTTGTTTTTCAGGTAGAGAATGGTTCCCACAGAAATGAAAATGATCCTATAATTTACTCACCCTCAAAGCCATCCTAGCCAACAAAATTGAGTTACATAATACATAAACTATGAATTGTAAGGAGGTTGCTGGAAGCTCGTGATAATCCTCTAGTTTTAAATAGGGATATTTTTCTTACAAAAACCCATTGCCTATAATATTGTATCTTATTTCACCCATAATGAAACAAGACATATATATATATATCGTCCAGCCTCCTAACCCTTCACTCTTGTGTATTACTCTGCCCACATACAATGACAAGCAGAGGACAAATCTTGCTGCTGTTGGACAACATAATGTACTTTTGAGGCTTATTTATTCGAGAATATAGTTGTTTAGGTTGCAACTATGCAGTTTATTTATAAGGATAGTGCCTATTTTAAAATATTTTTAATTTTGGAGCATCAGATTCAGTGCATCGGCCGCTATCAGCCTGAGCAGACCAAAAAAAGTAACAGTTGATGTTCCATCACAAGATAGTGACAGAGACCGCATAATACTGTAAGTCCTTAGGAGAGAAAAACTGCATTTTCTCAGTGTAAATTTCAAACGACAGCAGAACTAATTATTATAAATCAGGTAAGTGACATTCAATATCTCTCTTTTGTATTTTGTATTGCTGTATTTATACCACAAAAAACTGGTAGTGTTTGCTTTGCTCTGGCTTTTTTGGGGTTAATTAATTGTGATATCCTGATTGCAACAGAGCAATACTTGGAAATCGCTGTAGACTGATGGCATTTCATGCCGTTCAGCTTTACAATCTTATAATGTCAGAAAAACCACCTGTTTTGTCATCACTTTAGATGTCACGCTAGAGAATCATTCAATACTTGCTCTAATGACGTTGGTGAAGTAGCAACGGTTTCTGCTGTTCTGACGTCAGCTGCAGATGTGAATGAGTGGCGGAAGAAAGTAGTTCCTCGTACAAAACGATTTTTGAGACTTTCTGTCTCTTTTAATTTAATTTTTTATACACACGATTATGCCTTTGAACTGTTGTATAAACACATTATCACACTCTTAGCATTGTGATGTGGCTGTATATCATCACTGGTGTTCAATTACAAACTGTAAATAAACTGGTATTTATTCAGAATTTGTGATATGAACTGATCACATTATTTAGAAATCATGTAAACACTATGCTTGAGGGTATAACTTTATTTTCTTGGTCCCTATTGCACATTTGTTGAATATGTTAAGAGAAAAAATTTGCAAGTACATGTCAGCTTACACTAATCAACCCCAACCTTAGAGACTACTTATACTGTAATGAGGATTAGTTGTCTTATAGTGTCAACGTAAATTAAACTCAAACTGATTCAAAAGGGACCATCACGTTCGGAATAAACTAAAACAAAAATCATATATATATATATATATATATATATATATATATATATATAATATATATTATATATATAATATATATTATATTATATATATATATATATATATATATATATATATATATATATATAAGCAAAACCAACTTCTGATAAACAATAATGAATTGATATTTACTTTATAATTACCACAGGAATAAAACTAAGAAATATCCTCAGGAAAACTTGAATTGCCGTTAAACGGCTTTACCGCAGAGCAATTACTTTACACAATCAAATATAAGTGTCACTGTCACTTGATGGTGGATCTGGTGAATAGGCTGTCGGCAATATTGATTTTGAAGATGCTGGAATATGAGCCAGATGCTGAATGAACTGGGTAAATTTGCTCTGACTGTGACAGTGATGGTAAAATCATCTCTTAAATGAAACCCTCCCAAAAGGCAACAGTATGTGATTTATTTGATTATTTTGCAATTGTTGCTAAAATATCCAGAGTGTTTTTATGCTATTGCAGCAGTCAAAGATCTATCAGAGTTACACATATTGGTCAGGGTTGCTAAAAATATGCTTAATATGTAATAAAAAATGTTGCTGTTATGTCATTTCAACTTCTATTACATGAAATGCTTGTATTACATTTTAAAACGTATATTACATTTTAATATGACTTTAAAGTGGAAGGGAAGAAGTCAGTCAAGTTTAAATAAGTTTTAACTGATTTCCACTTTAATGAAAGAAATATATAAACAAACACATTTAATTTAACCTATAGAATTTAATGCAGAGCATATTGAACAGAGAGGTAAGCATTCATTTTAGTCCAATCCAGCTCAAAATGGTTCTGTTTGATTCATAAGAGATAGCATTGTCAAATGTCAAACGCCACTATGAAATAAATGCTTAGGAAATAGACGGAATACATTTTTATTTATTCACAAATTTATTTATTGTGATTATTTCCATATGACTGCTCTGTACTTTTGACCCACCTTGATTGTGTTTTTTTTTTATAGAAAAAATTGCTGATACTTAAATTAAAGGCTGATTTAATACTTCTGCATTGAGTGATCACAGTGACCCACGGTGTATGTCTTCCGCGTAGCTGTGCGTTCATACTTCTGCGTGCTGATTGTGTTGCTCTGCAATGACACTTCTGAAATGTTAGCTGACAGTTTTTATGTTCCTCTGTTTCGTCGTGAGTGCTTTAATGCTACATACAGTACAAGTAGGTAAACCTCACTCACTCAGAGGCAGGAACTGGCCAGAACAACTTTACATGCAAACACCTTTAAATCATAAGGTAAAGACAAAACAAAAGTCTCCATCTGGAGCTCCTCCAAGGGACTCGACACTCGACACGCTCCATCAGGCTCACTGCTCTGCCACAGCCTTTGGTCTCGCCCCCACACTTATCCACCGCTACAAGCTGACCAATCACAGAACTTGTGCAACTCGTTGTCACTTGTGTTAGTTACATTTCTTGAGAGGTGCGCGTCGGCATCAGCCACGATGAGGGTATGCAACCATGTGAAGGCTGCACCAGACCATACATGTGCGCTTGGCGCAGAATAATAAATCAGCCTTAAGGCTGTATCAAGTGATCGCCTTGACCCACGGTGCATGCCTTGCACGTAGCCGTGCATTTATACTTTTGCATGCTGTTTGTGTTGCTCTGCAATAACACTTCCTAAACACTAGTTGGCAGTGAGGTTTTTCTGTCCCTCTATGTCGAGTTTTTTCGCTGGTGTTTTGTTTTTCTAAACACTACCTTAAATGTACAAGTAGCTCAAACTCAGTCATTCAGAGGTGGGAACCGACAGATGTGCAACAACTTTAATCGTAAGGTAAACACAAAACAAAACTTTCCATCTGAAGCTCCTTCACAGGACTCGACACTCGTAAACAATTGCTCTAAAGGGTTTGTTGCAGTTCTCTTCCCTGCCCACACTCATCAGCACTACCAAGCCGACCAATCACAGAGCTGCGCTATGTCAGCCACGGCGAGGGCTATGCAACCACGCGGAGGCTGTGCCGGACCATACTCGTACACTTGATGCAGAAATATAAAACAGCCTTTAAGCATTGCGTGTAATCTTGGTACTTTTGCACTTGTTATTATTTTTTTTATGGAAAGGCATTCATTCTTTTTAAATAGTTAATTTATGTATGCGAGTGTTAATTAAAATAAAACTTTGTTATAACGAATTTTGAACAAGTTTTTGTTTTTGTTTGTTTTTTTATTAAAGTGGAAATTTAGAAAATAATATGAACTTTCCTTATAAACTAAGTTGAAACATGAATAACTTATAGCGATGGATTTATTAATCACATCATATTTTACGGTGCATATTTATAAGTTAATATAACCTCAACTGTGCTTTTAAAGTATGGCAGATACACTTCGGATGGCTAGAAAGGTGAGTGAATTATGACACAGTTTCATTTTTTTAATGTAATTTTAAACTATTCCTTTCATTAGGAATAAGATTTAAATAGCTGTCAATTTCACTAATTTGTAAAAGGGAACAATTTATTCAGCTAATTTAAACAAGATACACAAAGACAGGCAGTAATGGCTGACAAAAAAGTCTCACTTTGCCTCCCAGCGATGCACATTTTAATATGAAACAGGTAGAGTGGCTGAGCAGAGTTAGCCTTGAGGAGTTGCCATTTTAAAGAGGAACGTATGCTTGATGTAAACATTTATTTTGTGCAAATGCGAGGCGTCACTGGCAAAGCACTGTCTGACGTGGAGAGAGGCCTTCTGTGGACGTCTGCATTGAAATGCGGTGCCCCGTCTGCGTTGGCATAGCAACAGGCTCCGTGTTTCCCTTAATATGACGTTGTGAGCACAACTGAACCCACTCCTTTCTGTTTCTTTCTGTCTGCCTGCTTCACTCTTATACTATTCCCGCTCTGTTTTCATAGCCGTTTCACCTCTGCCTAGCTTGTTTCTTCTGGATGAAAATGGTTCAGTTTGTGTAAATGGGTCAGTAAGATGGACATAAAAATGCTTACCTCGTAAATTGTTTGCTGAATTCATTTTAAAGCGTGACACTGCAGGTGAATAAGGTAGGATAATAACAGACAGTTATCACCATAGTTGATTACGTACGTATATAACTGCATAACTTTAGAATACAATTGCTTTAAAATGTTATCTTTTAAATATGCACATGTGGCTTTATTTACTTAAATATGCACTTGCTTGCATACATTTCTAGCACAAAAATCGGATAAATTAAAAAAAAAACAAATAAAATAAATAAATAAAACAAATAAATAAATGTGTTTTTTTGCCTGCAGTGTGTCACTTTAAATTGGTCAATGACATGGCCATAAAAATGCTTATCTCGTAAATTGTTTTCTGGAAGTCGGAGATATATTTTAAATGGCAATAGAGTATCGAATTGCATGCTGGAATAATAAAAAATGAGCAAATAATAAAAAAAGTAATTAAATAAATAAATAATTCAAGGCAGGCAATCAAAAGAGCTTGTTTAGGTTAACGTGTTTCCATTACAAGGAACGCTTCAGCCCATAAAAAATATATTGCAAAACGTATGGGGTGATTTAATATGCATCTCTTGGTCAATGTAGGAATTTCAGCAGACACTCCACTAGGAATATCATTTATAGTATTGCCTTTGCTGATTTATAACATTCATCTAAACAGAAAAAGTTATTGCGGGATTTACTTCACATAATTCCATCCTCATATTTTGGCCTTTTCTTATGTTGCTGTGGCAACCAGACAAAATTATACTTCCTAGCTGACAGAAATTTATAGAAGTCAGTTCCTGACACATAAAAATAAAGCAAAAAAACAATGAAGAAAAAAAAACAGAATAGCTCAAAACTAGAACTCAACCACCCCTCATCTTGTTATTTTATTTTCAAAACTTTATTTGAAGAATTTCACTTTTTAAATATTCGGAGATACTACTATAACCCTCAGTTTGACTGAGATGTCTCAAAGTATCTCCTTAATTCAAGATTATTATTGATTTACTTTGATATATATTTTGTTTAAATCTACAGAACAAATAGAATATTTTTAAATGAAACTTTAGTCCTTGGTGATTCATTACAATGCAAATCATTGCTACGGGTACTTTGACGGCCAAAAAACAATAAAAAAATAAATAAATAACATATATATATATTATATATATATATATATTATATACATACACACAAACACACACACACACACACACACACACACACAACACACACACACACACACACACACACACACACACACACTGTGTGTATATATTATATATATATATATATATATATATATATATATATATATATATTATATATATATATATATATATATATATATATATATATATATATTATATTATATATATATATTATATGCACTACCGGTCAAAAGTTTTTTTTTCTTTTTTAAGAAAGGTATTCTATTCATCAAGGTGGCATTTATTGAATCTAAAGAAAAATGTTAAACTGTTAAATATTTATTAAAACTTGAAATAACTGCTTTCTTATTGTATGTAGTTTTAAATAAAATTATTACTCCAGTCATTATTGCTTTTATTACTATTACCATAAATAATAATAATAATAATAATAATAATAATAATAATAATAATAATAATAATAATAATAATAATAATAATAATAAAATGTATATTAGAGTGATTTGTGAAGGTTCATGTGACTTTGAAGACTGGATTAATGAAGCTGAAAATTCATTGTTAAAATCACTGGAATAAATGATTAAATTAAATTATAAACTACTTTTGAACAGTTATTTTGCAGTGCAATAAAATTTCACAATTTTACAATTTGCTATGTATTTTTTTGCTGAAATAAATGCAGCCTTGGTGAACAGGATAAGCTTATTTAAAAACATTTTAAAATCCTACTGACCCCAAACTTTTGACCGGTAGTGTATATAAAAAAAAAAACAAGCAACAAAAAAATTAAGTTGATGCTCCAGACTAGAGTAAACACCATTTGGTGGGTTGAGGATTAGAGATAATGATGTTGTCAATAATGTTCAATTTCTTGCACAGGCTAATCTTTTTACTCCATAAGACCTCAATGACCTTGTTCTGAAGTGGGGAAGTGCGCTCGTGTTTGCGATTGTTTTAAAACTTTCGATTTAGTTGCATAAGGAAGAAATGATTAGGAATAATAAATGGCAGAAAACATTCAAACTACTTGCCCTACAAACAAGTGTGTTCATGACTATTCATAAACAGTGGAATAATATAATAAGAATATATCAGTTTGCAACATCAACCAGCATAACAAGCTGTTTTTAACATCTAAAAATCAATGGAAGTGAATGAGACTGAACGCTCGAGAGAAAAACATTCCATTGGCTGCACCCACTCCTACGTGAACAATAAGGTCAATAGTCAAGAGCCATATGTTTTTTTAAATATTTTTTTTAAACTGCCAAAATGTCTGTAGCTATTGACTTAAATTTAAAGAACCAATAAGAGCCACAGCTAAAAATCTACATCAGGGATGGCCTGAAGGTCATTACATAAACAAAAGTGTTACATCTTGGGGTAAACTATTCCATTAAAGAGATTTTAATACACATACAGTGTTATTTAAAAGAAACTACTTTAGATACAAACATGATTTGACAAGTTTCCTAATAATTGTATGTATTTTATACAAAACTATTGGTTAGTATTAGGGCTGCACAGTATATAATACAGTATATCGTTTCAGCATTGATATCGCAATGTGTGCATCCGCAATAGTCACATCGCAAAGATGCACACATGGCGATATCAAATGTTGAGTTGACTTTGCAGTGTAATTTATACATTTACATATACAAAACCATAATACATGCACTGTTCAGTTCACTTTAACCTTTGCTTTGTTGCATTTATCTATGCTTGTAGTTTGTTTATTGCATGTTATGCATGATTCACTCCCCTACATGATCATCCCACTCAATCAAAATTAATACATTCAGTAACACTTTAGAAACCAATTCTCACTATTAACTGAATGCTTATTAGCATGCATGTTATTAAGATATTGCCTGCTTATTAGTTCTTATAAAGCACATGTTCTGTAAGATCTTATACTACATCCCTAATCCCAATACCTAAACAACCTTAAGAACTATTAATCAGGAGCAAAGTTTATTGAAGCAAAAGTCAAAATGCTTTGCCAAAGTCAAGAACTGAACTTTAAAATAAAGTGTGAGCAAAATTATTTCCAAGTATAACAATAAAAGAAAATTGAAATATTGGAATGCAAGATTTTTTCAATATTGTGCAGCCCTAGTGTTACGATCGTTGGGAGTTTGGAATTTTGTAGCTTTCTCCCTCTCTTTTACCTCTCTCGAATTCCTCTCTCCTTGTCTGTCATTCGCTCTTTGTCTCGCCCTATCACCTTTTGTTCCGCTTTTCCTTCACCGGTATCTGCTGATTGATGTGTGTGGACCAATTAGGCTTTGTTCCGCAGACTTTAAATTTGACCGGCACACCTTGTTTGTTCAGTATTGTGAGTGTGTGTGGGTTTGTGTTGTGTACGCTCACTTCCGTTTTTGTATTATGACTGCGCCGCTTTTTGTGTATTATTTTAGGAAGTGTACTTATTTGGAGTCGGTTTCGGTAGATTTCGGTTTCTTTTTCACATTTTTATTTTCTTTAGCAAGTT
This sequence comes from Danio kyathit, assembly GCA_903798195.1. NCBI lineage: Eukaryota > Metazoa > Chordata > Actinopteri > Cypriniformes > Danionidae > Danio > Danio kyathit. Next base: position 36,294,453 of record LR812539.1, read on the forward strand.
TAGAGGGGATCTTGTGTTCTAGTTTATGTGGCTGTTGGTTATGTTTAGTTCTTTGCTTTTTTTCCCCTGTAACTTTCAGTTTAGTTATGTATCTGTGTTTGTTTCTATTTTCAAATGCACTGGACAAAGCTCATACATGCTCTTTTGTTAGCTTAATCGTTTTTCCTGATAGAGGAATAAATGAATTAAGCGCTAAGATTGTCTGTCCTTAGTTATTTCCATTTATTTTCTTGAGTAATAATATAATTTTGGCACAGCACAGTGGCGCAGTGGGTAGCACAATCGCCTCACAGCAAGAAGGTCGCTGGTTCAAGCCTCAGCTGGGTCAGTTGGCGTTTCTGTATGGAGTTTGCATGTTCTCCCCGTGTTCGCGTGAGTTTCCTCTGGGTGCTCCAGTTTCCCCCACAAGTTCAAAAACATGTGGTATGGGTTAATTGGGTAAGCTAAATTGTCCGTAGTGTATGTGTGTGAATGAGTGTGTATGGATGGATTAGTTGGTGGTTCATTCCGCAGTGGCGACCCCAGATTAATAAAGGGACTAAGCCAAAAAGAAAATTAATGAACGTATGAATAATATATTTTTCTAAATGTTACGTTTCTCTCCCTAGACACCTTAATAAATCATAACACCTAGTTAGTATACAGTATTTCCTAAAGCATCTTAAAGTGAGATATTATCTTAAAACAATTCATCTCAAGATATATTTTTATTTTATATACATTTTTTGTGTTTTTTTTGTTTTACACATCAAATGCACGACATTCCAACATGTCTTCTCTTTGATAGCATGCATAAACCTCAGTTTAAACAATCAGACAGTGTGAAAAATTGTGATGAAATTTGTAGTGCACACTACAGGGTGTATATCTCGCATGCACTGCACTCACATAAGATGAAAGTATACTTTGGGCTTTAGATTTGAAAAAGAAAGCAGGCGACTGTCAGAGTTCCATAAGCTACTGGTGCAAAGATGCTTTGCAAATGTTCAGTCTATAAAACTCTGAGCCATAACAGATTCTCTATCTGCTGCATATCAAACCCTGATCTCTGATTAGCTCCTGCACGCCGCTGAATAAGAAACTTGTGAATATGCGGAGAGGGGATTAGTCTGAAACTCCTGGAGGCTTTTCCTTCAGATGGAGGATTATGTCAAGGTCATTGAGGTGCGGGGAGGATTGGGCATGGCAGTGCCAGCTGTACCCTCTCGTCTGACGTCCTCTGCTCTCTCTAGCGGGGCGCTGACGGTCATGGTCATTGCGGTCAAGCCTGTTTAACGTTGCTGTAACTTGAGCAAAAGTTGTATGCAGAAGTACAGTGGCAGAGAGGGCTCAGCTTTCATAAAATTTAATTTAAAAAAAAACTAAACCAGATAAAGAACACATCAGCTTTACAAAATTAACACATCAGCTTGACAAAACTGCAAATAGCTCAGAATGTTTCAAGGGATCCCAAAAAGTGACAAACCTGTTAAAAACATGCTTATTTAACTACTGCTAGCATGCTCTGATCAGGGTTTGCTTTAAGCATTCTTCTGAAGTCTGTGTGAAATCAATATTTACAGTGTTTATTTTGCGATCGCACATTGTTTAGGTGAACAATAAATCAGGGCAAGTTAACAAACTCAAAACACAAAAAAAAATGTTTTAGTAATCTTCAAAGTCTGAGTATTTGCTTCCACACTTGGAATGGTGGTCTTTATCTGTTGAGGTCAGTTTTATGACTTCAGCTCAACATTTACTCAATATTTAGCTTCAGTTGGAAGTTGTTTCAACATACTGAAACAAAAGTCTCAGCAACTTCCGCTTCACATAGACTTTAAGGTATGGGCTCTATGCAAAGTTAGAGTTATAAAGCCAACGATAAACTTCCAGTGAAAGCTTAATGTGACTGTTTTCAATTTCACAAGGTTGTTTTTACAGCATCGATGTTGTAATGTAATTACAATACATTCTGTTAAATAGACTTAAGCATTCATTTAGTTGTTCAAGCGTAAAACGAGATGAAAGACCGTTGTAACCACTAGCGTCGTCATTAGCAACAGGCTAGCACAGAAAATCCTTTGAAAATACTGGGGTAAAATGAATATTTTTAAAGACATGGCAGGAGGAAATGGAATTTAATGCAGTGCATCTTGTCCAATCTGAGACCCACTTCATATTGTATTTCTAACAGGCAGTGAAGATCGCTATTTTTTTCAGAAATCAGATCTTAAACATGTAATGGAAATTTTGTAATGGAAAGACAGTTCACTGGAAGGCCTTGGGCTGCCTGGCTGAAAATTAAAAGTCTGTGTGCATATAGCCCATTCTGTTAACAACAACAACTGCTACTACTACTACTACTACTACTACTACTACTACTACTAATAACAATAATAATAATAATAATAATAATAGTTCGGGCGATGCAGTGACGAAGTAGGTAGTGTTGTCGCCTCACAGCAAGAAGGTCACTGGTTCGAGCTTTGGCTGGGTCAGTTGCCGTTTCTGTGTGGAGTTTGCAAGTTCTCCCTGCATTCGCGTGGGTTTCCTCCGGGTGCTCTAGTTTCCCCCACAGTCCAAAGACATGCGGTTAAGGTAAATTGGGTACGCTAAATTGTCTGTGGTGTATGAGTGTGAATGAGTGTGTATGGATGTTTCCCAGAGATGGGTTGCGGCTGGAAGGGCATCCGCTGTGTAAAACATGTGATGGATGAGTTGGCGGTTCATTCCGCTGTGATGACTCCGAATTAATAAAGGGACTAAGCCGAAAAGAAAATGAATGAATAATAGTTTGTGGGCATCACGGTGGTGCAGTGGGTAGCATGATCGCTTGTGTGGAGTTTGCATGTTCTCCCCATATTTGCGTGGGTTTTCTCTGGGTGCTCCAGTTTTATGAAGGTAAATCAGTTGCGAAACCCGAGTGCTTGCAAATCTAAATGTGAGAACTTGTAATAATAATATTTGTATGTGTAGGTTGAAATGTGCACTCACAGCTCTGATGTGAACAGCTGAATCCCTCGATTTGCACACACACACACAATAATCAACACACTTGTGTTTTGAATTTGAATTTGCAGATTAATAGTTGTGCATTTGTGAAATGTCATTCACAAATACAAAATGACAGACACAGATGTGCATGTCAAATTTGATTGCAGTTTCATTGTACAACCACAAGTCGGCACTCACAACCTCTCAGATTTGCCAGTTCAACTACAAATCTCCCGCTCTCTGACTTTTGCTACACATCTGGCGTGATCTCTGTAGCAGAACTGATTTGTGCACTCGTAGATGCAGAGGCGCGAGCAGCGCGGGGTGGGGGAGGGGCGAGGCAGGGGAAAGCGGTTTTATTGGCCTATGCCTGACCAATGAACAATGAACCAATGAAGTAAATATATATATATGTTACTTGTAAAAACTACAGAACCACAGAACCTAGCACAGTTCTTAGCTTAGCTAACAGTATTGAACATCTAGATAATTATTAAAAACAATAACTTACCCTCTGATTGCTGAGTGCTGACGTACAGAAACGTCCCATCTCATTGGCTGGCTCTAGTCAATACTGACTTTGCTGCTCTTTTATTGGTATATAAATTTTCGTAGAGTTAATGATATTTATTAAACATCTTTTGAGAAATTAGTGGGAAAAAAAAACGAAATAATAAAATAATCATAGTAATTATTCTTCTGCAGCCGAGTCCCTTTGGCTACCGGCATTGTTCATTGGTCAGGCATCGGCCAATAAAACCGCTTTCCCCTGCCCCGCCCCTCCCCCGCCCTGCGCTGCTCGCGCCTCTGCATCTACGAGTGCACAAATCAGTTCTGCTACAGAGATCACGCCAGATGTGTAGCAAAAGTCAGAGAGCGGGAGATTTGTAGTTGAACTGGCAAATCTGAGAGGTTGTGAGTGCCGACTTGTGGTTGTACAATGAAACTGCAATCAAATTTGACATGCACATCTGTGTCTGTCATTTTGTATTTGTGAATGACATTTCACAAATGCACAACTATTAATCTGCAACTTCGAATTCAAAACACAAGTGTGTTGATTATTGTGTGTGTGTGTGCAAATCGAGGGATTCAGCTGTTCACATCAGAGCTGTGAGTGTACATTTCAACCTACACATACAAATATTATTATTACAAGTTCTCACATTTAGATTTGCAAGCACTCGGGTTTTGCAACTGATTTACCTTCATACTGTTTCCCCCACTGTCCAAAGACATGGGCTTCAGGTGAATTGAATAAGCTAAGTTGGCCATAGTGTATGTGTGTGAATGCAAGAGTATATGGCTGTTTCCGAGAGTTGGGTTGCAGATGGAAGGGCATCCGCTGCGTAAAACATATGCTGGATAAGTTATTGATTCATTCCGCTGTGGCGACCCCTGATGAATAAAAGGACTAAGCCAAAAAGAAAATGAATTAATTATTAATAGTTTGTTCCGTACAGTTGTACTGAGAGTAACTCCAGTAACATAGCATGTAATTTCTCAGCTAATTGCGTAATTTGGGTGGACTAATTAATTTACAATTAAACTAGAATGATAAAACAAACAATCAAGAAAACAAACGAACCAATTCCACTTCTCCGACAACACCACTGACCAGTAGCAACAGAACAATAAAGCAGGTCTCAACCAGATTGGTCACTTTTTAGGATCCCCTTGAAACATTTGTGTTGTGGTCTGCGCTACTGTACTTGCAGTAAATTTCTGTTGTTTTGTGAGGATTTGCAATGTGTTTCTGTTTTTGCAGTGCATTTCTGCATTTGGTTTGTAGTGCGTTTCTACAGGATATTTGCAGTGCATTTCTATATACTGTATGTGACCCTGGACCACAAAGTTGCACGGTTATGAACTCATAGTATGGCTCAAAACTATTGATTTTTCTTTAATGCCTAAAATTATTAGAATAATAAGTAAAGATCATGTTCCATGAAGATATTTTGTAAATGTCCTACTCTAAAAATATCAAAACTCTACACTAGTACTATGCAATTCTACAAATTTTAATAGACAATATTAATATTAAACTACAGAGGTGATCATTTAGACCATTTCTAATTTTTGCAAATTTAATAACTTTGTTAAAATCCCACATATGTATAATACTTGAACTTTTTCTTAATATGTGTATATTTCTTTCTAACATTGATTAACAAAACACAAAAGAGCTATGAATATTTCTACCCATTACTACCATAGAATTACCGCATGCATTTCAGTAGCTATGTTTCCATCCAAAGATGCAAATTAAATGTATGCGCAAAACTGGATTATCGAATAAAAGACATACGGATAAAACAGCCTTTCCATTCAATGAGTCAAAGAGAACAAAATCGTCACTTCCTGATTAACTGGCACAAAATATCAACAGTAAAAACAGAATTTGCTGCTAGGAGAAGATGTGTGAATCTTTTCTTTATTTAATAAATTACTTGCTCCTCAGAAGACAATGCTGGCAGGTAATGAACGCGTGGTGGCGTTTGAAGACATCAGATGCGGAGCACAGACATTCTAGACAGATCTGGAGGTAATTGAAAATACAATAACACTAATACTGAATATTTAAGGCATTTTAGAATGACCAAAACAACATTTCAGATGTTTTACAATGTGGTCATCCTGCTGATTTTTCCATAACAAAGTCACATGACTTTTTTAATGCACATACTGGAATTTGTTTGGTAAAAGTGTTACCTTCATAGTTTATGCGCATCTTTTTTTATTGAATAAAAAGTTTATCCTACTCAGTTATGCACATATGTTTTTTATGCACATTTTCAAAACTTATGTGCATCTTGGTGTATACATTAACCGTTTTTTAATGTGCATATGCAAAATGTGCACAAACATAGTTGGATGGAAACATAGCTATTGTCTGCAAATTTTCCTATGACTTTGAATATGCATGCCTCTGTTGCCTAGCAACTTCCTGCTAACAAAATCATAACTTTACTTCAGACTTGTATTTCAAATTAACATTTTCGGTGGCATGAAAAAAACCTTGCACTCCTGCTTGTGAAAGTAAAAATAAAGTAAGGCGCAGGCTTTCACTGACGATCTAGTAACTCATACACATTTATAGGCTGTATTACCAACATTATTGTATTTATAGGGTAATGACTTCATAAAATATGACAACAGACATTCAAAGCTTAATATTCATATATCAATAAAAGCTTGAAAATGTAAATATGAGGTGACAATATGGCGTCTTATATGAGAACAGTCAGAATGTTAAATGTTCCAGTGTTAAAAGGTGATTTTCTCTGTAAATTGATTTTTTGAACCCTCAGATTTCAGTTTTTACATACTGTAGGTTTGGATAATATAAGACTTGTGTGGTCGAGGGTCACATTTTTTGTGTGCTGTGAGGATTTGCAGTGTGTGTTTTCTTAATTTGTTGGTGGGTTTTTTTAGGTTGCAACACTTTGAGCTCTCTCGGCCACCGTACAGAGGATTATATTCTGACACTTGAGACTGGTAGTGATGCCGAAGTGAGCAGTGGTGACATAAGAGCTTTTTCCTCTAAGGATGGCAGAGCTATGATAAGGCTGTAAACATCCTGAAGTTGGCGGTATGCATGAGAGAACAGATCGACATCCCAAAACATGCTGTCTGCGTGCACATCGCTGCTTCATATGACCTCAAAATAAAACAAAACAAACACAAAAGTATAATCGGCATCCCGCAGGGATGGTTGTAAACCCTGGCTAAAAGTAATTCTGGGTTTCCATCAGTTTTTCAGTGCTCAAGCTTCATTCACCGTGGGCCAGTAATTAATCCAGGTTGCAAAATTTCACACTGCACATTTGTAAACACTCTTAGTTAAGTATTAATGCTCGTATTTGCATATATGTTGCATATTTATAAAGCTAATAACACTGACTGAACGAAAATAGCTTGTATAGCTTGTTAAGGCTCATTTAAGAAATGTATAAAAGCGTAAACATGCTGGAAGTAAACACCAAATCTGTAACTGCATACTATAAAGTGTTATTACATTAAGTAGTTTGAACCTATTAGGCAAGTTTATGAGGACGGGGTCAAGTTCAACCAAAAACAGCACTATTAATTAACTTTTATTAATCTAGGAGCTAGGTAATTCATAACTGTGTCATTGTTCATTCTTCAATGTTCATTAATACGATACATTAACAAATGACTGTTATTTTGTTATATCTTGTATAATTTGTTCATTCGTAAACAGGTACAATTCTAAATTTGTTTGTGCAGAAATAATTATCCTATAATACAGTTTAAGAAAAACAATAGCACCAAAATGATTATAAAATGCAGAGTTGATGCTCAAGAGAGATCTTTTGCTATTATTAGTGTGTAATACTATCTAACCCCGCACAATGCATGAATGTGAACATGTTTATATGTAATACTTTAGCATATTTTACTGATTAATTCCAACATTTTAAGTAGGCTTTGCAGAAAACAATTCTGCAGCTTATTTTTTGTATTATTAATTACATTTTTGTATTAATACAGTAGTAAACACAAATTTTTAATACAAATATTTCATAATAAATGTCTTTACAGTCACATTATTCAATTATACTATATTTGATATTATATTAATATATACACTCACCAGCCACTTTACTATCATCTCAGACTGGTTTCTTCAACATGAGTTTACTGTACTCAAATGGCATCCACAGTCACCAGACCTCAATCAAATAGAGCACCTTTGGGATGTTGTAAAACGCGAGATTCACATCATGAATGTGCAGCTGACAAATCAGCAGAAACTGCATGATGCTATCATGTCAATATGGACCATAATCTCTGAGGAATATTTCCAGTACTTTGTTGAATCTATGCCACGAAGAATTAAGGCAGTTCTGAGGCAAAAGTGGGTCCAACCCGGTACTAGTAAGGTGTACCTAATTAAGTGGCCAGTGAGTGTACATATGGATGAATTTAGTTTAATGTGATGCTTAAAATGCCTAAAATATTTTGAGCGCTTCATTTTAACAAACTCTGCATGCTTCCAAACTGCATGAACTGTAATTTTTGACTAACACCAAACATCAAAATCAATCTGTCCAGGTCTAATCTTGTATTTTCAACAGTGATATATCTTTAAAAACTCATCTGACCTACCACAAAAAAATATACTTCCACATGCCTGCTCTCTTCTCCAAAACCCCCATCTTCCCGTGCCCACCCAAATCCCCCCGTGACAGACTTTTAATGCTGTACATATACCAGATCTGATGGGACTCCTAAATCGAGCTGTTTAGACGTCACACTATATTCCAAAGAAGCCTGACAGGGAAAAAGCAAAGTGGTTGCGAGTTGACTTGAATGAGTGTCATCTTTGTTTTCATGCGTTCTGCACTGGAAACAAAGTGCTGACATTGTGTGAAAGCTCTAATCCAATAAAGACACAAGCACTTGCTTTATATGGCACATCCCTGTCCAATTCTTGCCATTTGATGTTCGCGCAGCCCTAGCACTCCAGCACTTCACAATAGAAACGGACGATGATTAAAAGTCTAGGCTAAAAAGCTCATGTCGTAAAAGACAGCCTCTGTCATCCACCAGCGTCAGTGTGGTTTTTAAGATAACCTTCTTCTGTTGAGAGCGAACACAATACGGACACCGCCAATGATCACAGGCCTTCAGTAGCATCAGTGAATGTACATTTTAAAAGGAACACACCACTTTCTTTGGAAATAGCCTCATTTTACAAGTCCCCCTAGAGTTAAACAGTTGAGTTTTACCATATTTAATCCATTTAGATGATCTGTGGGTTTGGCAGGAGCACATTTAGCTTAGCTTAGCATACATTATTAAATCAGACTAGACCATTAGCATTTAGCGCACAAATTTAAAGAGGTTTTTGATCATTTTCCCATTTAAAACTTGACTATTTTGTGGCTACACTGTGTACTTAAACTGACAGAAAATCAAAAGGTCCTATTTAATAGGTAGATATGGCTAGGAACTATCCTCTAATTCAGGCATAACAATCAAGGGACTTTGCTGTCATACCATGGCTGCAGCAGACGCATTGATATTACACAGTGTTGTTACCTCGTCAGCTAGCTGAGCACTATTTTCAGGTGCTGTATAAATATCACTGCGCCTGCTGTAGCCATGGTGGTTCCTTGATTATTACACCAGAATGAGAGTAGTTCCCTTCCATATCAGCCTAGAAAATAGCAACTTTTCATTTTCTGTTTTCCTAGTACTAAATATTACTACAGAACTCTCAAGCTTAAATGAGGAAAAAATATTGAAACTCTCTTTTTTATGAGTGAGATGCTAATGGTCTAATCCAATTCAATGAATTGTGCTAAGCTAACCTAAAAATGCTCCCACCATATGCAGAAATCAGCTAAACAGGTTCAAAAATTGTAAAACTCAACTGTTTAACTCTAGGGTACTTGCCAAATGAGCTTATTTCCAAAAAAGAGAAGTCTCTATTTAACTACAGCAGACCTTTTCGCAATACACTGTGCCTTTTTTGTGCAATTTTCCTTCTTGCGATTTTAATTTTCAGTCTGCAGACGGCAAGAATTTCTTCAGCGTGTCTCCTAACAGTGTTTTAACATCTCCTGAATAATGCAGTACATCATCATTTTCGAGCCCAGACACCACATCAGCTGCGAGGCACGATATAATACATTTTAAATAACCGAGGCATCATGGATCTCCCCGATCTGAGGGACATTTTTCATCACTAGCTTTTGAAAATCAAGACTGAGTTGATGAATTTTCCGCAGGCCTCAGACGTAACCCATCAATCCACATAAAATATCGAGGTCCTTGGAGCTAAAACAAAAGAACGGACATCACAAACCGTGGCGTTTGCGTTTTATCAGGTGTTGGGGGGAGGGAAAAAAACATAATATATACTTGGGATCTTCTCCAGCATTCAAACTTGTGAGTTGTGAAGTGTCAAGCCTTGCAGGATTCATCTCCTACGCTTCTAACTGCGAGGTTCAATTTATCTTCCCCATGAGCTGTGTATGGCAGAGCGGTTTTGCATGACCACTGCCAGCTGCCTTAATCCTAGCCTGGGTTGCACTTTTACGCCGTCTAATTCAGCAGATCTAATTCAGAGATCATTTAAAAAGCTGCAAGGCTGGAGCCCCAGCAAAAGTGGAATCCTGCACAACATAAACGCTCCAACCGTTGAGCGTTTACTCCTGCACGCAACTCAAATACATATGAAACAGGCCTTGCTGAGTGACTTTAGTCCACTCGAGTCGGTCAGCAGAACTGCAGTACAAACTGACAATGCACCACCATCAGCTCTAGCAATTCAGATCTGAAAAGATAAAAACATCAGTCTTACCTCCCAAAACTTGTTGGAGAACTGCGACAGGAATGTTGGAAAAGAGAGAGAAAAAAAGAGAATAATAAATCAACACGTGTACATGTAATATGCCATTTGTCATTCACTGTTAATGAGCAGAATATAAATGCCAGTGCTGAAGATAGTATTTATGTACAAATAATTGCTGGGTGAGTATGAAAATATCATGAGGTTTTTGATTATGGCTCATGTTTAGGCAAATCTATCTTGTTTGAATGTCAAAACCATACAATCAATTAAACCATGTTTTGCTGCAAAAAAAAAAAAAAAACACAAGGCACTATAAATATACATTCAAAGGGGACCTATTGTGTCCCTTTTTACAAGATGTAAAATAAGATTCTGATGTCCCTACAGTGTGTAAGGGTGCACTCACACTACGCTATCCGAACCGTGCCCAGGCCCGTTTCTCGGATCGTTTGAGAAGGGTGAGTGCTCTGAATCGGGCTCAGGCACGATTCACTTGGCCGGCCCTGGCCCGAATGGAAGAGGTATGCCAGAGCGCGATTCACTTGGGCTTTGGCGCGGTACGCTTGTGTGTGAGTGCAAAACGCACCTGAGCCCAAAACTGAAAGCAGGACATGACTTTTAAGGGACTGTTTCATATGGATTAATTAATCATTCTTACTGTTCAATGAACGCAAACTGTCGTAGATTATTAAAGACGCAAACCCCTCACTGCACCTTCAGCAAACCTCCTAATTCCTGCAGCACGAGGACTTTATGATTGTTTATGAGCGTCAAAATTGGCTGAGCTGTTCGGCGAAATATTCGACTGCGTGTCACTGCATATCAAACGACTTAAACGATATAACTAAAGAGTGTGCTGAGCGAAAGCGCTTACTGAACAGCGCATCATCGATGACGTAAGCATGCCCAGGCACGAATGTAATGTGAGTGCGGGCCATCAGGGGAGACGGGAGGGGGGACAAGCGTGCTTTGGCCCAGTTCAAGGCAACTGTACATAGTGTGAGTACGCCCTAAGTAAAGTTTCAGCTCAAAATACCACACATTTTTTATAACTTTTTAAAGCTGTCTCAGAGGCATCACGGTGGCGCAGTGGGTAACACGATCGCCTCACAGCAAGAAGGTCACTGGTTCGAGTCCTGGCTGGGTCAGTTGGCATTTCTGTGTGGAGTTTGCATGTTCTCCCTGTGTTAGTGGGGGTTTCGTCCGGGTGCTCCGGTTTCCTCCACAGTCCAAAGACTGTGGCTATATGTGAATTGAATAAGCTAAATTGTCCAAAGTGTATGTGTGTGAATGCAAGAGTGTATGGGTGTTTCCCAGTGTTGGGTTGTGGCTGCCCCTGATTAATAAAAGGACTAAGCTGAAAAGAAAATGAATGAATAAATGAATGAAAGCTGTCCCTTTTTAGACTTTAATCCAAATTGTGCAGTTTTGGTGACTGTCACTTTAAATTCAAATGAGATTGTGCTCCCAGCCCTCTTTTCGAAAGAGAGTGGAGCTATAAACACCTGTTTGTCAACATAGCAGCAGATTTATTCATTCATTCATTTTCTTTTTGGCTTAGTGCCTTTACTAATCAGGGGTCACCACAGCGAAATAAACCTCCAACTTATCAGCATATGTTTAACACAGCGGATGCCCTTCCAGCTGCAACCCAGAACTGGAAAACACCCATACACTCTTGCATTCACACCCACACATACACTACGGCCAATTTAGCTTAAATAATTCATTGCGTATGCTCTTCCAGCTGCAACCCAGTACTGGGAAACATCTATACACGCTTATTCACACACATACTGTACACTACGGCCAATTTAGTTCATCCAATTCACTGTGGGGAAAACCGGAGCACCCGGAGAAAACCCACGTGAACACAGGAGAACATGCAAACTCCACACAGAAATGCCAACTGACCCAGCCGAGGCTTGAACCAGCGACCTTCTTCCTGTGAGGCGACAGTGCCACCCACTGTGCCACCGTGTCGCCTAGCAGATTCAAAACTCTAATTTAAATTTTCTTTTGATAAACACTCAGAGAATGTTTTTAAAAAGGCTCAGCAGTGGTTGAGTTTGTTGAGAAAACTGAGAAGTTTTGATATTGTGAAGGACATTTTGATTGTCGCATATGAATCACTTATTAAATCTGTCCTCACGTTTAATACTGTAGTCTGGTTTAACTCACTCTAAAAAAAATTAACTTTTAAGATTAGTGAATATAGCGAGTAAAATAATTGGTGAGGGACAAACACCTCTCACTGACTTATTTACTGTATGGCAGCAACAAAAAGAAAAACCTCCACTATCGTGGAAGACTCTTCCCATCCTTCATGCCTGTAGCCGGGGGTTCGGAAGACCCACCCCTCACTGACAAAGGTCCAGAATTTTTCCCAAACATGAGCTCATTTGTCCTATTTTGACTACCATCATAGTGAAAATAACCCATCAAATAAGGCTTCAAGACCAAGCAGATTCCTGCTGTGACGTCAGATAATCAGTTTTGGCCAATGCAAACAATTATTTTTTGTCCAACATTCAGATGTCCAAGAAAACATCTGACATAAGGGAAGTCATCTTTCGCTACTGTATTGTTTGAAAAAATAAATAATAAAACATTTGACAAGTAACTTTTATTCTGTAAATCTTGAACCTTATTCTTGAAAGAAACATTATCAATAAAAAAGTGTGAAGCATTTTTACAAGAGAGGCTAGAAAAATTGTGATGGTCTAAATTATTATTATTATTATTTTAATATTATTATTATTATTATGTTTTGTTTTGATTATTATTATTATTATTTTTATTTTTATTATTATTATTATTATTATTATTATTTTTATTATTATTATTATTATTATTATTATTATTATTATGTTTTTTTTTTTTTATTATTCAAATGGCCAAATTCTGACTGAGGAAAAATGAATGTGCTGGCCAGTTTGTTATTTGCTTAATAAATTACACTTGGCTACAGTTTTTAATTTAAAACTTGTTCTAATGATATACAGTATGATGTAATAAATTTATATTTTAAAAACAAATATTTGTAATATTTCTTTATTCTAAATATTTAGGAAATATTTTTGGTACATCAAAAAATGTGGTTATGATGACCATCCTAATTCAGCTAAAATAGTGCTTAAAATGTCACCTATATTCAGTATTTAAAACTCATAATTAAATAGATGAGGCGATTAACTGCAAAAAGGTCCACTTTTTAAGAAAAAAGAACCATCCCTTTCACCAGGCTGGCTACAAGTCTGTCCTTTATATGGTTGCTTTAAGTTACTTCCATCTGGCAGACAGTATAAAGTCCCTTTAGCAAAACAGGCTAAATATAAGCAGACATTTATTCCCATTGCCATTGTTATTTTTTAAATAAGTTCTTAAAATAATTGTGTAAGTGTATTTATGTTTTGCTGTTGTGTGTGAGCCTTTGTCTAAAGACAATTTGCTAACCCCTGTGGGATAGACATTAAAGTTTATTGAATTGATGGTGGATGGCTGCTTCTCACTCAGGGCTGTTAAGGCTAATGAGGGAGAGATTGTTACCAATGGGCGTGGCTTTTCCCCTTTGATGACATGTACAAAGGAAAAATGTCAATCAAAGTGTTTCTACAGACTGTTTTTATAAAGTGTGATTATAAAAAAAATGAATTTATTTATGTTATACCATTATGGCTATATTCACACACTGTTGCCACACAACTGTGTTCAAACCCCTTATAGAAGTGATTTTTGCATAGTAGATCCCCTTTAATATAAGTTGCTTGCTAATCCTACATGAATATTCAAGGTGTGGGAGCAAAACATAATGTGGATACAAGGAAAAAATCCTATGCATCAGTAAGAAAAAGCATATTAAGTAACTCTGAGGGTAAATGTCTCTTTTTAAAGTGGTTAAAGTATTACTCAAAAGCGTACAGGAGATCTTCGAGGGCATGCGAACAGAAATACCAGCACTTGAGCGTACAGTAAGTACTTACAAATGTTGTTGGCAGAAACTTTAAAAAGCTCATAATTGCATCCTTGGGAGCCCACTGTAGATTTGAGTCTGACTAAAACAGGATAAAAATTCACGCACCACTTGTTTGAGTCATAAATCAACTCAAATGTTATTGTCATCACTGCAGATGACTGTTTATAGTAGATGTCTAGATGATTAGACTCATGGGAGCGAAGACGCATGTTGCTTGTGTTGTTTTCGGAGATACAGAGATTACATCTATAAATGGGAGTTTCTTCAACTTCAGGAACTTTTATTTCCCAGGGGTTGACTTTTATTAACACTAACAGATTTCAACCTTTTTTTCTTTCTTTCTTATATGAAGGTCATTATAAAACTGTCTCCAAAACAACTCTGCCTCCAAAGATTCCTATTCCTACAGTATACACTGTACAGTAGTAGGTCAAAAAGTGTTCATGTAGTGTTTAAAGTATCCTGGTGACCTACATTACTATGATAAAGACCATTAGATCAACAGTTAGTGTAAGTCATGATATATATGGTATTTTGTCCTGTATATTTACACAATTACTTTTTTTTTTTACATGTACTTTTTCTGTAATTGTACATAATTATTATAACGCATTAAAAATCACTAGGGTTTTTTTATAGAGCAAAGATCACAATGAGATCATATTTAGTCCCACAATGCAATTCGAAAGCACACATTAATGGTAAAACAACTGTGAATCCTGGGGAAATTAATTATCATATGTTTTTACACTGCATGGCAGATTTCATTCGTACTGCATGCTTATACATTATATAGAAAGTGCCTTATTTTTAACTCATACAGCATGTGATTTCATACATGCCTCACGGTTTTGTTCTCAAATTCCTTTTAACATTACTTTTTTTTTTTTTTTTTGGAAAACCTGTTATCAACAATTCATTCATTAATTTTCCTTCGGCATAATCCCTTTATTTATTAGGGGTCGCCACAGCAGAATGAACCGCCAACTAATCCAGCATATGTTTTATGCAGCGGATGCCCTTCCGGCTGCAACCCAGCACTGGGAAATTATCAACAATGTTCATCCTGAAATCTTAAAGGGATAGTTTACTCAAAAATTTATATTCTGTCATCATTTACAGTATTCCCCTGTTAGTAGTTCCAAACCTGTTTGACTTTCTTTCTTTGGTTGAACATAAAAGATCTATTTTCATTGAATCTAGCCATGTAACTTTTAGTGCTAGTTCTACCAGGAAGACATAATATCACGTCACTCATCAAGTCAAGTCAAGTAGAGCTTTATTGTCATTCGGTTACATGTGTGGACATACAGAGGAACGAAATGTCATGTCTCGTAGAACAACAGTGCTGCATAAATTAATCATAAATACAAACACGACACTGGACATAAGAGCGATTTAAAAAAAAAAAAACTATGCATAACTAACATACATGTATACTATAAAGTACTTAACTTAACACATAAGACAGGCACAACCAGTTCTAACCAATAGCCACGAGGCACAAGGAATACCTAAAGTCACGTCACTTATCACAATCAGTTCCAACCAATAGCCATGAGACTCAAGAAATATATAAGCTGTCCATTCATTTCATTCATTTGGTTGCAGGTAGTGAAGCGGACGTTCACTCACCATCCTCCCCACCACCACCAGGTTGGCCCTATCCAGGGGGGTAAGCTCAGCCCCAGCCTTCGTCCTCGGCACCCATAGATGGATCTACAATCTTTCGATTCAAGCTACAGATGGGGCCTACACCAAAAAAATCCTATGTTTTTTTGTTAAATCATTATATTTTGTCAAATTATCCTCATCATTCATTCATTCATTTTCTTGTCGGCTTAGTCCCTTTTATTAATCCGGGGTCGCCATAGCGGAATGAACCGCCAAATTATCCAGCACGATTTTACGCAGCGGATGCCCTTCCAGTCGCAACCCATCTCTGGGAACATCCACACACTCATTCACACACATACACTACGGACAATTTAGCCTACCCAATTCACATGTACCACATGTCTTTGGACTGTGGGGGAAACCGGAGCACCCGGAGGAAACCCACGCGAATGCAGGGAGAACATGCAAACTCCACACAGAAACGCCAACTGACCCAGCCCAGCCGAGGTTCGAACCTGCGACCCAGCGAGATGTGAGGCGACAGCACTACCTACTGCGCCACTGCATCGCCTTATCCTCATCAAATAAATGTAATTCAATATCATATTCATCTCGCTGGTCGTAGAACTATTGACCATTGACTCCATAGTATTGTTTTGTCCAACCATGGAAGTCAATGGTTACAGGTAGGGATGTCCAGATCCAATCACGTGATAGGAAATCAGTTTCAGACTCGATCGGAATCAGATGTTACCTCCCGATCAGGACTCAAATATATATGCATGTATGTGTATTCAGATAGTTTTTTGAACACATCTAATAGTTATACGGTGCCACAGAGTAAGACTTCTTTCTTGACTTCACTCAGAAACAGCAACACATGCGGCATGACATCATTTTGTTGCAGAGACGCTATTGGTTAAATGCCGGCAAAGTAGAACATGGAAGCAACTTGAAGCGGAGTATTTGTGCGGTCTGGAGGTATTATAAAGTTGATGACGACAACATTGGCATAGCAAACTGTGAAATATGTAAACTTGGGATTGTCTGCCGGTATTTTAAGTAGAGGTACTATTTGTTTTATATTAGATTTGTTTTCTATTTACTGCTGGACTAAAGTCAAGAAGCGAAGAATTGATGTTATTTATTACTTGATTGTTCACAGAAGTGCTCTGTTTGTTAACTGAGTTGTTAAATGGTAAAATAGGGTGAATTAGATTTTAAAAAAATAAGGAACATCCTAGATCTGTTTCTTCGTTCTTCTTTATGCTTTTTTTATGTATTATAGAAGTATCGGATCGGGTTTCGGTATCGATTGATACTCAAAATCAAATGACTCGGACACAGACTCAAGGGCAAAAAAACCTGATCGGGACATCCCTAGTTACAGGCTTTCAGCTTTCTTAAAAAATAAGTGAAGAAAGAAACACAAATCTTTGGAACAACTTTAGGATGAATAAATAGTAACATTTTAATTTTGGGGTGAATTATCAATTTAAAATATTCAAATCTGATTTTATGAGTATCACAAAAATATATATTACTAAGTGAAAAACATGACAATCTGAACAAAGGGTGAAAATCTGTTTTTACAGTTTATGCACTTGCGACAACAGTGTCAGTGCAAGATCATCATATTAAGACTTTTGAAGTGTGAAGAAAATGTGTGAAGAAAAACGCACTAAAGATCTCCTCATAAACAGCACTTTATGGTTATGCTTCAGACGACCTGATTTTAAATCCTGGTTCAGGGACCTTTCTCAATCCTAAAATAAAATGTGTCTGTGCGAGTTCTTGCTTTCATTATTTATTAAAGATAAAGCAATACCACAGTGGTAAGAGTGCTGCATTTCAGCACATTTGCAAATGTCAGGTTCATTTTATGCAATAGTTTGATAAACATGAAGTCAATCTTAAGTGACTTACAGTACAATTTTGGACTCTGGATTTTATTATGGGAGTATATTTACAGAAACCATTAGCATAACATTAAATTAGGGGTTTCACAATATCTGTATTGACAGAAATCTTGATATTTAAACAATGAACTATTGTTATGTTAATTAAGACATTCACAAACATACCAGTATTATATAATATGTGATAATTGTGACATTTTAAAATAAGTAATAAATATTGAAAAAAAAAAAAAATCGGACATTTCGATATCTTTTATTTATGCGATCATATTCTGCAACCAAGTTCACCAGGCTCACCAAATTTATTAAAACATTTAAAAATAATAATAATAATTTAGATTGACTGATATAATTCTACAGAGAAGTGAATCCTGCATAAAAAAATTAAAATAAAAGCAAAGACAAAATGAAATATGCTGTGCTTTATGTTTTTTTTTTTTTCTGGGAAGTCTAAGTATTCAGTAACATATATGATATAATGAAATGTAAGAATAACACTTCGTGTGTTTCACTGTAACTGATCTAATAAAATGTATCTTTACTATCTTCACTAGAGTTAAATTGTACAAAGAGTACAATTTTATTGTGCCTGAATGCTTTAAACTCAGTTTAAATGCTCACATTAACAGATCTGAAAAACATGTGCCAATTATTTCTTTTACTCTATTATGGTTAACTTTCTGCAGTAAAGACACAAATCTCAATTGTTGTGAAGTGTGGCTCCAAGTCAACTATAATTCCAACTGAACATTGGGACCATTGCGGATGTGCACATTGCAAGATCACTGCTGAAACAATATATACTTTGCATCCCTAATATTTATGATAACACGACATTATAATGGAGCGGAGAAACTAAACTCTAACATGCCATTTGTTTCATTCATACTCTACACGCCTTGCACAAAAAGTCCACAAGCGAGAATGAAGAATAATAAAACCTGATGAACACCGTATTAAACTTGTATGAACACAGACATCCAGCTATTGATGCAGCTGAATAAAAAAGAAGATAGAACTGTTTTGACTGATGAAATGAGAGCATCAACGTTGATGTCAACATTGGGATGTGAAAACAGAAATCATAGGAATGGTGAAAGCATATGGCATTAACAGAAATGAATTTCGTAATCAATTGAAAGTGTTTTCAAGCAAATAAAAAAAAAATCATTATTATATCTTATTATCATTATTATATAAGCTCATTATATCACATTTGAAAGCAAGGACACTGTATTTTGTCCTCTCTGGTAGTTTTCATATGGATGATAATTCCGTAAACAATATTTGTGCAATGCTAATCAGCAAAGCCTTAATCTCTTTATATAATAAAATAAAACTTCTCATTTGTAATAAGGTGGCTGTTAACAGATGAAAGCTATTTTAAACACTCAAGTTAATGCTATGTATGCTAATGTTGAAATAAAAGTATGTTGAAGCTCTCCTACAATTGACATCGTATTACAATAAAACAATGGCTTTTTATTATAGTAAGCGTAATTGATTCTTATACAGTACATGTCAACAGTGAGATGAATTTGACTTACCATAACATTATCTATGATTTCTTTCTACATGATTTCTGTAGATATATCACAATATATCATTCAGGACTTTTTTGGCCATGCAAATTGTGAAGCATTTTCGTTGTATACAAAGCATTAAAGCAATTTTTCTAAAGCCATCTCATGGCAATTCATATCTTTTTTGATTTTGTGGCTAAGACGTATGAATTTGTACGATCTCATTTGTACAATTTAGTATGCTTTACTCATCCCTTCATGACGTTTGGGTTTAGGGGTGGGGTTGGGTGCCACGTAGGGTTGGGCCGATAGACGATGTCATCGTCCATCGCCGATGGCTGATAAACTTCACGATGCTGAGCCGGCATCGTGATCCATCGCCCCGCCCCACATGTATATTGATATATAACTTATTATTTGCATGTCATCTTAATAGCAATAACGGTCTTTTCATGAGCTGTGTTATTTTATACTTATAGCTGCTGTTTGCACGGCTGACAGCATCGTGAGGATTAAATACATCGTGAGGATTATACAGTACCTCTCGCGCTAAAAATGTGTAGATTCAGTGGCAAACGCTGTTACCTGTAAACCCCGTCCCACAGACTTTACAGTAAATGGCTTTAGTTATTTTCATAGCGGACTTGAAGCCACTGGAAGTCTTTTATCCACTCTTGGAAAAGTGTAAATGGTGGATTAACATTCAGCACATGATCACTAATAGGATGTGCCATTATTTAACTTTAGGTGGTTTCTAAAACTAAATCTGTCAGTGTTATTTTCATTCTCTCATCTTCAGCTGATATTAACCAATGCATTCGAGTCAGTTCTAGCGCAGTGGGCCAATAGGAAGAGCACAAAGGCGGGGCAAGCATTGCGGGCTTTTGTACTTCAGCAAGTTCACATGACAACTGTTTTAATCTGTTCCTGAGCGCTGCGTTTGGTGTCTTTAGGTGCAAAGCTGCATTCTGCATAAATGTCTCCTAAATCAGCGCACGTGGTGAGGATTTTGCAGTGAAAACAGGTCGCATGGTAAAAATGTATGCACTACCACAAATGCTTTCAAATACATATTTTAGGTCGCATAAAATATCAGGCGCAAGTGTGACCAAAACGGTCGAGCCCTAGCATCTTTACTTGTTATTATTTTCTCATAATAATAGTAATAAAATAAGGAAGTTATCATTAATCACAATACAAATTACAGTGAAACTCCAAACGAACTCTTGTCTCGTCTCGTCTCCGCCACCAGCTGTGGGGAAAAGCCATTATAAGGACACAGATCACTCCGCCTGATCATGCCAGAGTCCCACGGAAAAAAAGTGATTGACAGGTGGTAATTTGTGTATAACTTTATTTATTTATGGTTTGGTTATGGGTAAAGCAAAGACCATGTGGGTCAGGTAGTGAAAACGATAGGCTACAATTATTAAATTCGTTATGAATTAATTGATATTTAACAACAAAGACCCCCACCCCACCTACGACGACGATACCATCGTCCATCGCCAATGTTCACATTAGACATCGTACGATGCCAAATTTGTCAACATCGTCCAACCCTAGTGCCACGCCTCCTTTTTACAATTGTACATTTTCATATGACTGAACGACTGAATTAGCCACTAAACTGACAAAATGTAAAATAGCTAAACTTCCTTGTGAGATCAGGCTGATTTTTCACATGCAAAAAAAAACATGCTTGAATACTATCAGCAGTATAAGATGTTAAAAAAAAAACAGAAAACACTTGAAAAAAAAAAAATCACATGTATCCCCTTCAAGGCACACATTTTAATAGATGTACATAACAAAGCCAAATATTAGCTAGTTAATATGTGTAATACTAATCATGTGTTCAGTGAGTAAATCAAATAATTATTCGAGTGAATAAAATAAAGAAGTAATTTGGGACTCATTATTGCCACAGCTTGAATATGACGATGTCGAAAATACTTCCAGTGCGAGTTCTCCAAAAGGGCCAAAAGGTCAGATGCTACCTTAATGACATACTCCAGACCACGGGACAGACTCAGGCAAACGCAGGGCCTAGCGAGACACTCGATGGCCTTTACTGTGAAATAATAAGAGTCAAGGGAGGACGTCAAAGGCTTGCGAGGTGGAGCTTTTGTGTGTGCGTCTGGATGGTCTGGTCACTGCGAGTCAGATCAGCGTTGCCACTGTGATAATGAGGAGAAAGTAGCTGCGAGAGGATCTGTTTGCAGCTCTTAAAAGGTGAAGGGCAACAATACGCGTTCTAAACACTAATGAGAACGCATGGCATGGCCATTGAAACCCTACGGCCAATTAAAGAGGAATTTTTTAGCGAATGTTATTTTGCGATCATCATTATGTGGCCATGGAGACGCCGGCGCGTAAACGAGCACCCAGGAGAGAGAGCGCTGATCTATTATCCGTTTTCCTAATCTCGGTTGCTCTGTGGTTACAAATTAAATCCGATGTTTCCAAGCAAATCTTAATGGACTGCTTTATCAATGAAGTAGTAATTCAGACTATGCCTGTCGGATACCACAGGTGCGTTACGTGTGCATTAGCAACGTTCGCGAAGGGAAGCTGAAAGCACAACAAAAGCCGGGACAAAAGGCGACACAAAACCCTCAGCGCAAATGCTGCTCGATTGCCTGGAGCGAGACAGTAAATCTCTTAATCACGCTGTGTTTGTGGGAGCTGCTTTGCTTGGCTCTGGATATCAGGCCATGCAAAACTGTCAGCCGCCCATAAATCACGAGGGCCGCTTTAACCTTTACAAGTGCTCTCCTCGGCTCCCTCAAATTGGTCACGGCAACAAAGTCCCGGAGAATTGTAATGAATCGAGCATGGCCATGAGAGCTGACACGGTGACAGCGTCTGGAGCTTCTCAAAAAACGAGCGCGCTAGGATAGTGCCACGCGGGTTATTAGCATGATCTCGGCCTGTCGCTTTCGGAAAAAGCCAGAGTGGCATGTAATCTGTCTCTATTTAGTGAAGTGATGCTAATCCCTCTCTTGATCTGAATCAGGTCCTCCAGTGTGAACTCTGTTGTCAAATATGACGAGGCATCTCCATCAACCTCCACTATAGAAGAAGCGTGTTCATAGCAGTTCTTTGTGGAAATCAACTAGGGATGCTAGTTGCGTTAATTATATTTGATGGAGAAAATCGTTGGGAAAAACTTCATTCTTGATTAACTGCATCGGCACTCAAAAAATTGCTGTTTGTTCAAGCTACTCAATTAAAATGAGCTCAACCAACAAAATGTTCTTTGGGGGGGACTACTTAATTGTTTTATGTTAATTTATTAATTCATTCATTCATTTTCCTTCAGCTTAGTCTCTATTTCAGAGGGCGCCACAGCGGAATTAACCAGCAACTATTCCAGCATATGTTTTACACAGCGGATGCCCTTCCAGCCACAATCCAGTACTGGGAAACACCCATACACACTTATGCACATACATACACTATGGCCGATTTAGTTTATTCAATTCACCTATAGCACGTCTTTGGACTGTGAGACTGATAGCACCCAGAAGAAACCCACGTGAACATGGGGAAAACATGCAAACTCCACACAGAAATGCCAACTGGCCCAGCCAGGACTCGAACCAGCGACCTTCTTGCTGTGAGGCGTCAATGCTAACCACTGAGCCTCCCTGTTTTATGTTCAATCCACTTAAATTAGTAAAAACTAATAAGTTAACCTAATTCATTTTATGTTGTCTTAACACGAATCAATTGTGTGGAACTTAGCATTTCTTACAGTGTGTGCAATTAATATCTTGATTCAAGCTTTTTTTTTTACATTAAATGTAGAACATTTCTGTAGTCAGGCACCGCCTTATCTTTCTAATCTTATTACCCTTAAAGGACACACTTTATTTTGATGGTCCGTTTGTTGAATTTAAGGCCCCGTTTACACTAATGCGTTTTCATTTTAAAACGCATAAGTTTTGCTACGGTTACGCCATCCGTCCACACTATGCCGGAGTTTTCGAGCCCCAAAAACGGAGCGTTTTGAAAACGCTGGAGAGGCAGTTTTCATTCTAAAATGCTCCTGTTCCATCTCAGTGTGGATGGGGGAAAACTGAGACATCTGAAAAACGAAGGCATGGCTGCAGACATTCGCTACCTGATTGGGGCTTTTAGATCATTGCATATCCTTCCCTTATTTGTCAAGCCCCTATCACATGACTATAACACTACCGGAAGACGGCAGACCAGCCTTCACTGTAAACAACAACATGGACACAAATGGGAGCGTTGTTTGCACTATTGTCTGTTTTAGGTGCCATTGTGCAGTTAAACTCTGCCTTTTTTACTACAGCAGCTGCATATATTCGCAAGAGGCAAGCTATTGTTCGAGCACTCGCTAATCGCTCGCGTTCATCGTTCAACCAGCGTTTGATGACTAACAAAAACCAAATGCCGAGCGAGACACATGCTTCCTGTTTATACTTGGACACGCATGCCCAGAGTGCGTGGATAGTCAAGTGACATACGTTTTTGGTGGAGTAGTGTGGACAGAGATAAGTTTAGAAACACTAGATGAAACGCTAGTGTGGACGCGGATTGTTTTTGATCTAAAACGCCGTTTCAAAATGAAAACGCATTAGTGTAAACGGGGCCTAAGTTACATTGCATCTACATGCCAACTAATTCTTATTAGATTATAAGTAGACTGTTGGGGTTAGGGTTAGTGTAAGTTGACATATACTTGCAAAGTTTCTTATAGTGAGTTAAATGTCTGTTTAGATGCAGTATCAACAGATATTAAGCAGACAGTCTACCAATACACAAATGGACCATCAAAATAAAGTGTTACCCTTTTAAAAAATCTGATGGGCAGATGCAGGTGTTTAAGGTTGTCGAACCAGAACATGTTAAAAGTGCCTAGATCCAAACTATAGAAAAAAGGAGACCGGGCTTTTTTACTGTAGTAGGCCCTAAAATTTGGAATGGGTTAGCTACAGTATGTCTACTAGAACAGTCTGTAATGAATCCTTGTTTAAAGAGAAACTCAAACTTCATCTCTTAGAAAAAGTTTTTAAATTGGGATGAAATTGATTTAATTGTGCCTATCTTTGTTTCTGCTGTATGCATTCGATGATTTTGTGCTATGCTGGTTGTACTGTATGCTGTTTTATATGTTGTTGTCTATTTTTGATAATTTATAACCCAAGGTACAGCACAATGGTCAACAGCAGTTGTTTTATTGAGCTTTGTAAAGTAAAGTAAAGTAAAGCAAAGTAAAGTAAAGTAAAGCAAAGCAAAGTAAAGTAAAGTAAAGTAAAGTAAAGTAAAGTAAAGTAAAGTAAAGTAAAGTAAAGTAAAGTAAAGTAAAGTAGTCTTTGATGACAAAAAGATTTAAGTCACATTTTGGGAAGGGATGCACAGATATTAAGATTTTGGCTGATATCAAAAATCAATAAATCTTTCAACTCTTGGAATTAAGTATGGGTAGTTGACAGCTAATTATGTAATTACTTTTTTTTGTAAAATGTTTTTGAAAAAAAAAGGTTTTATTTATGTAGTTTGAAAATCTGATGTTTGAGAAAATATAAGAGTTTATTTTGCTTTTTTCTAAACTGTACAGTAAAAATAGTGTAACAAAGTAGCAAAAAGTAAGAAAAACAACCCTTAATAATATACAAATAGTTTGAGAGTGATTTATTTTCATTATTAAACACTTATCTGACATATAGTGTCATTTATATTATATGAAATTATGAATAGTACTTTTTTCTCCACTACTTGTCAGACCTGCTCGACACTTTTAACAAATATGTGTCACACCAAAGAACAACAAAACTTAATTTTAAAGTAGTTCCAAAAATGTTAAATATGCAGAAATACATTCATATACTTGTTTTTATAGGGTAACAAATAGCCCACTGTTTTAAGGACAACATTGGAGAGAATGTAAAAAAAACATTTTAGTACTGAATTAAAATAAGTAGTAATTGATATCATTGCTTTAAAAATGGTTTAATTTATTTATATATATATTTTTTTTTTGTTATACAAAAAAGAAATTAAGAATAATTAACAGGTTAATCGACTGTTGAAATAATCATTGCATCTCTAAAATCATCTTTTCCTAAATTGGCCCAGCAGTAAATCAATAATCCAGGTGTCTGCTCCACAAAACAGCTTCTCACCTCTGTCATTGTGATACTGACAGCTCGTTATGCTGCTTTCTGTTTTTGTAACAGGTCTGTCTGATCTTCCTTTATAATTGTAAGTGTGAGAGTTATGCTTTTTAATTAGGTATTAGAGAACACAGCGGCTAAAAATCACTTTCTCTCACTTTCACTCTTCCTTCAGTGCTGTAACGATTTTCCCAGTCAGCTTCAAGAAATACCTGCAGACTGAAAAAGGCTTTAAAGGCTAAAAGCAAAATACGATGCAAAATATGTGATAAAATATTGTGGTACAATAATGTGGAAATTGTGACATTCATATAATAAAAGAAAAACTTACTATATGTTGTCCTCAGGGCTTGATAATAACTTTTTTTGATCACCAGCCACTGTGGCTAGTAGATTTCCAACATTACTAGCCACTCGCCATTTTCACTAGCCACAATTTTGTTGCTGGGAAAATACATTTTATATGCAAATATTTGACTTTGACACGCTACAATTACTTGATTTAGATTTTGTGTTTTGTCCACATGCCTCCTCATTCATTTAACTTTTTGTGTGTCGTGCATGAGCAAATGGGCCATGGTTTCATAGTGTTGTATTACAATTAGTTTTTATTTCACATCACTTTTCAGAGCTCAAATTAAGGATTTA
Source organism: Danio kyathit (assembly GCA_903798195.1). Lineage (NCBI taxonomy): Eukaryota > Metazoa > Chordata > Actinopteri > Cypriniformes > Danionidae > Danio > Danio kyathit. The sequence goes on from LR812539.1 coordinate 36,320,585, forward strand.
CCAAATTTATCTCTGACCATACCAAACATACATAAATTATTATTTTGTATCGATAAATTTTAAATGTGTCAAAACAAGCAAAATATAGCTGCATACTATTTATTTAACAAAACAAATTTAACAAATTTAAAAAACAAAAACAATTGATATTTAAAAAATAACTGCTGTAGTGCATCTAAAACTATGAACATTATTCTGTCCTGGCTAAAGGTCCCAAATCACCAGTTAACTACTCATAAATAGGGAGTTAATCTCATATTAAAGCAATGTTATTGTAAAAAAAAATGATAAAACGTATTACCAATAATACCTGTAAGCAAAAGAAAGCAGGTGAAAAACATTCCATGTGTGATAATGAAAGGATGATCACACACAAGTTACCGCTAGGCCAATTAATAATCTGTTCAAAGAATAATTAAAGCGAAAGTAATCGGTGCTGCTTACCAAAAGACAAATCTGGAGCTCTTAAAAGCAGCAAAACTATAAGTGCAAAAGCAGGGAAACGGAAGCGCGCACGCGTTTTAAACAGTCGTGCGCATCACATTACCTGTGCGCGCGAGTGATCATCCTCTCATTCGGTATTCAGCTGCTTTCTTTTGCTCCCGCAAACATAATTAGTTTTATCAGTCTTGCTGCTTCACGAATCTAAGATCACATTTGCATGCATATTGGGCCATATTTATTGTCGAACCCTGCTTTTAAGAAAACTACATTTTAAAAATAATTTTCAACCAGATAAAGTGGCTAGTGGCGGTGGCTGTCTAACCCACCACAGGTGAAATCTACCCGCATTTGGCTGGTTGGCGAGTGTTAATGTTAAGCCCTGGTTGTCCTTATATTTCTTTGATGTTTTATCCAATTATATACATATACACAGACTATATATATATATACACACACACACACACACACACACACACACACACACACACACACATTCCTAAATATTAAGAACAGGAATTTAACATCAAAAATATTAAGTCTCAAAGTTACAGGAAAAAGTACTGGCAGCTCATGGTATTTGACCAACCCAAACAATATATATTATTTCAAACTACTTCATACTGTATGTCAATAAAAGTCACTTTTCTATTCTTTTCTTAATATGAAGAGTTAATGAAGCATAACTCACATAACAAGGTCACACAATTCAATTTGAAAGAGTAGATACACTGAAAATCAAACTAATTATGTTCAATTATTGAATTTTGTTTTATTTTATTTTTTTTTCCTAAATTCTGGGGGGAAAAAAAATCTGCCTTCGGAATTAGTAAGCAGCAAGCAGATTAAATCACATGTAAACCTGCACTTACATTCTGTGGAGGAAAAACCATGAAAAGATGCACTCTAGAGCAACACCCCTTTGTCTCTGCAGTCTAGATTTATTTTCCACTATAAGGGTTTTGAAAATGCAAAGCCACACAGGCAAACCAGCAAATGCACTTGAGTGCACAGGGATGGGATTTAGGGGTGTCTTTCCTGGGTCTAAAAGCAAATCTGACAAGCTCCAACAAGCTCCTTTTTATTAAACAAAGAAAGCAAATGCAAGCAATATCTAACACAGAGACCCTTTCCCCTTGGAGAAGGAGAGCTAGCATTCATTTTGACCTTGCAAAGACCTGACGTCAAAATCAGGTGGCGTGTTGACAGATCATGCGGACCTACTGATAACCCAGTGTCCATTGCATGAAGGAAATAAAGTGGAGGAATCATAAGGGACACTGAGTTGGAAAATTACGTTTTATGTGAATTCTCATCCTCGTATGCAGATTTTTTTTCCCCCTGACACTAAGGATAGATATTAATATCCGGGGTCTACAAATCAACATTTGCCAGGAGCCAGATGAGAGTTTTAAAAATACATATGTGATAAAAATTACATTTGGTGCATTTATGAAACAGAAGAGAACTATAGCAATGCTTCAAAACGCAATATTGTTTAGTGTATTTATAAAACCACAATGACTGTTTTGCAGTGATTTACAGTTGAAGTCAAAATGATTAGCCCTCCTGTGAATTTTTTTTTCTTTTGTCAAATATTTCACAAATAATGTTTAACAACGAAATAAATTTTCCTATAATATTGTATAAAATTATTACAGTATTTCCTATAATATTTTGTTCCTATAAAAATTCATTTGTTTTATTTTGACTAGAATAAAAGCAGTTTTACATTTAAAAAAAAAAAAACATTTTTAAAATCAATATTATTATCCCCCTTAAGCATATTTTTTGAATGACTTGCCTAACTATTCTAACTTGCCTCATTAGAAAAAATCTAGTAAAATATTATTTACTGCCATCATGGCAAAGATAAAATAAATTAGTTATTAGAACTTAGTTTTTAAAATATTATGTTTAGAAATGTGTTGGAAAAAAAAAATCTCCGCTTTTTGCCCTTTTTTGGTTACCCTCAGTCGTTGCGATGACATGTGAATAAAAATTTATATGGTTGGCCACGCCCACTCGTAGCTTCATTTGCAAACTTCAGAAACATATGGGTGACGTCATGGATACTACGTCCATATTTTTCTTACAGTCTATGGTTGAGGCTCATGATTGTCACAGTCTATAGTATTACTAAGTCTGAAACATTTCTCTTCTTTATCTTTCTGTAATTGAATTGGGTGTGATATGTTTTGTGGTCAGTGTCTACTCGTGCATATGATCAGTTTCTCTGGGCTGAAGCAGACGATAACTGAGCGCTGCGGGGCTTCACATGACATTAACACGAAAACAGATTTCATTCACGCCAATGGAAATCATATTTACACTATGTATCCCTATACTGTATAGTATTACTCACTAAATAAAAATGGACACCATGTGTAACACATTTACTTTTGAATCTAGTAATGTGTAATGTATTATTACAGGTTAATAAGGAATTCAGATCAACAAAGTTTGGCTACCATTTATTATTTTTATTTTTATTTTTTAGGCAAACCCTCGGTTTGAATGCCTTTTGTCATATGAATAAATGACCAATTTCAGCAGCAGCAATACTGTTTTTTATTGGGGGCGTGATGTATCAAATATTAGAGAGTAGGGTTGTGCTGAGAGGCGATAGATTCGTTTATTGATGATAAGCAGAGATATCGAAGAATGCCGAGACCTATGACAATTTTAAAGACAATATTTTGCTCGTTTTGCATTAATGTAGACCTATTACATGCTTTAATTACATTACTGAATAAATTATTATTATTCTAATCATTTTAATACATCATTTGAAAGGAGAGTAAATACATTTAGAAATTATTAAATAAATGAGCAAATAAATAAACATAACACTGCCACGCCCCCATACAATAATATTGTGTATAGTCAATCTCAAAGGGGGATGATATGGTGATCTGAAAATTTTGTATACCCCCCAACACTATTAGATAACATTTGATTGGTCAGAAGATTTGATGAGAAACTGATAGCAGTGATATCGAATAATTTGTTGATTAATTTGTTGCCTGTTGACACATTCGTTCATTTTTGAACAGTGACAGGCTGTGACACAGTTTTGGGAAAATATAATTCCTGCACCTTGTTAAAGCGCGTCTCTCCATAGAGTTTTCTAACTGGTGAATGACATGATCTAGTGTTATATTTAATCAGTGCGTGTTCGCGTTTTCATGACTTAAGGAGGCGTGGCTTTGGACAGCAGGGGAGGGTCGTCATTAGAAATTAAACATTACAAAATATATTCCCTTTAGTCAAAAACTTAAGTGTTGCCCACTGATTAAACATTGATGAAAAACTCCACACTGATGAAGGAAATCATTCACAGAGTTTGTGAAGTACATGAGGTCGTTTCTTCATGCAGAATAGATTTGGGGACTTAAATTAAATTCAGCTGCTTTATTTTAGAGGTTTAGTAAATGCAGGTCATTTTTGAAGGGGGAAAACGGTGTATAGAGAATTCTAGAACAACACAAGGGTTAATAAAAATGTGAATCACAAAAGGTGCTGTATCTTGACTGCATATTAGCCAGAGCAAAGATCTGAGAGAAACAGATCTGTGCAATCGATAAGAAAGCAACAAAGTTTAACAAGATATTACTGACAGCTGCTGCATGATACAAGTGAAATGAATGAAGCATCAGTGATTACCGTTTTATATGGATGTATTGCATCTATGACGACATATGTAAGTGCCAAATCAATAGAGATCTTTTTTTAATGTCAGACTATGCAGCCCATTTACAGTTTTCAAAGGGCAGTACAGTTTAAAGGGATTAAAATGTTAACAGCAATTAAGAACCATGGAAAATGACAAGGTGTGTGACAACTATGACATCCTTGACCATGCCAAAAAGAGCAATTAAATACAACATAATTCAGCCTATCAGACTAACTGCCAATGAGTAACAGTGTGTTCTTTCTGTACACTTTAATACACACATAACTGTCGAAATGTCTATTTTGGCAAGTATTACTACAAACAGTTTGAATAATGTCTTAATTGAACAAATAAAACACATTCTAGTAAATTGTTTTCAACCCAAATTTGGGTAAAATATGGAAAAACTAAACTTGGTTAAATATTTCAAATGAAATATTTCATATAATATAATATTCCAACTGTTTGATTTGTCCATTTTTTGACAACCTGATTTTTAAATGCATGTATTATTATTATTATTATTATTATTATTATTATTATTATTATTATTATTATTATTTATTTATTTATTTATTTATTATTTTATTATTATTTTATTTTTTAAGAAACAGGATCCATGCATTGCGGTAGGATTACTGTAAATAACAGAAATAAATACACTGCAATCTGTACTGTTAATGGTAACCAATTAACAAATTTAAATGAATAAATAAATAAAAACTAACTTCTTAATTAATTTAAGCACTGTTCTTAGTTATTACTTTTGTTCTTTTTATGCATTTATATAACACAAATGACTATTTTATTTAATGTATTCTACCAGTTAAAGCATTTAGAGTTTCATAGTTGAAAAAATATAGGACCATTAAAAACAGTAGATTCTCACAGGTCATAGCCAAGTTTGGTCATATATTTTAGGCCTCAATCAATCATAATAAACAGTAAATGTAAAACTGATATTTGAACGTCCTGTATTCCAGTTTATTTGGATTTTTTTGGAGGATATTGTTTAAACAGAATTACTTGTAAATCCTTTATTTTTCATTTATGAATGTACATGGTGCAGCATGGTGGCTCAGTGGTTAGCACTGTTGCCTCACAGCAAAAAGGTTACTGGTTCGAGTCTCGGCTGGGTCAGTTGGCATTTCTGTGTAGAGTTTGCATGTTCTCCCCGTGTTCGTGTGGGTTTCCTCCGGGTGCTCTGGTTTCCCCCACAGTTCAAAGATATGTGGTATATGTGAATTGAATAAGCTAAATTGGCCGTAGTGTATCTGTGTGAATGCAATAGTGTATGGATGTTTCCCAGTGATGGGTTGCAGCTGGAAGGGCGTCCGCTGCGTAAAACATATGCTGGATAAGTTGGCAATTCATTCTGCCGTGGCGACCCCAGATAAATAAAGGGACTATGCCGAAAAAAGAATGAAATATTTATTATTATTATTATTACTATAATAATTATTATTATCTGTTTGTAGTTTTTATTATTATTAATATTATTATTATCATTATTATTTTTTTGAGAAACAGGATCCATGCATTGCGGTAGGTTTACTGTAAATAACAGAAATAAAAACACTGCAATCTGTACTGTTAATGGTAATTGCTTTACAAATTTAAATAAATAAATAAATAAAAGCTTACTTCTTAATTAAGCACTGGTTATTTCTTTTTGTTGTTTTATGCATTTATATAACACAAATGACCATTTTATTCAATGTATCCTCCCAGTAAAAGAGTTTCATAGTTGACAAATAACATTAAAAATAAACAACATTACACTCGCAGATCACAAGTCATAGCCAAGATTGGTCAAATATTTTAGACCTTAGTCAATTTCTATAAAAAGTGCATGTGAAACAGATATCTGAACTTCCTGTATTCCAGTTTATTTGAATTTTTTTTTGACATTTTCAAACAGATTAGTTGTGAAGCCTTTTTTTCATTCATACATTTGTGTGGGGCAGCACGGTGGCTAGCACTGACGCCTTACAGCAAGAAGGTCGCTGGTTTGAATCCCTGCTGGGTCAGTTGGCATTTCTGTGTGGAGTTTGCATGTTCTCCGTGTTCGCAAGGGTTTCCTCCTGGTGCTCCGGTTTCCCCCACAGTCCAAAGACATGCGATATATGTGAATAAACTAATTTGGCCGTACTGTATGTGTGTGAATGTAAGAGTGTATGGGTGTTTCCCAGTACTGGGTTGCAGCTGGAAGGGCATCCGCTGTGAGAAACATATGCTGGGTAATTTGGCGGTTCATTCCGCTGGGGCGCCCCTGATGAATAAAAGGACTAAGCCAAAGGAAAATAAACGAATCAATTTACGCTTTCTTTCTTTTATAAAATATAAATATGTATCTACAGAACTGGGTACATTGCAAATTGTGTCAAGAACATGTATTGGTAACCTTAAGTGCTAATTTTGGAAAACGTAATTAATAATAAATAAATTACAAAAACTTATGAAAAGTATATACTAAGTATACAAGTATCCCTAAAACAAAACAAAATTTCACATAAAAATAAACATTTCTTTTATTATTTACTCCTGATTCGGTCAGCGGTTTTGAGCGCACGGCCCACTGAAGGAGAAGATTATCAATAAAAAGCATCTTAAATTTCAGCCAGCTCCTCACAGGAAGCTATTATATACACGCTTTCGAAAAGCAGAGCCTGCGCCGTACCTCAAAATTAACACGGCAGCTGAAAAGAAGCCATGTCTTGTTTTAATTACTTGCTGAATTGTTGCCTAGCATGCAAAACCATTATTTGCCTTCTTGTGCCCTCTTGCCAAGCGCTGTAAACTATGCCACTGATTACCACACCACCAGCTATTGGCAAAAATCACAATCCCTGAGTTGGGTTGCATGTAACAAACCTCACACTCGCTGGCGTTTTTTGGCCTCAAAAGAAATAGAAAAACTGCACAATGGCAGCAGATGCCCGTCTGAATGGGAAACACAGACTTGCTTGCATCCTTTGGCACGCGCGGCTCCATGTTGAGGGCGACCCAGACTAATTTGTGTTGATAAATAAGACAGACTCTCAGTGTACATTATTTAATCGTGGAGAGCGGATGGCCTTGTTTTCACAGTTCCCTGTACACTTCAAGAAAAGCCTCTGCGAATTGAATCTCTCGAATGGAGTAAAAAAAAAAGAAAAAAAAGAGAACAATCCAGCGCTACATGAAAGGGTTTTGTGTTTAATACAAACTAGACCTCTTCAGCGCTTCACTCTTGCTTTTATACTGTGGAAATAATAATCAGTAGACTGTACTGGTGGGCGATGTGACCAGATGCTTACAGTATATTGGCATATGAGTAATGTTATATGATGGTAATGGTATATATATGCTGTAATGCAGTTATTTTTGCAACATTGAAAGCACTGTAGTTCAAACTGTAAGGCATGCGTATTGTCAAGGTCGTTGTTTTAGATAAAAGCATGTAACAAAATGCAGAGATGAAATGAACATACTTCTATAAAATGAGGTATAATGTGTGAATGTACAACAATTTACCGTAAATATATGGAGACATATATGGAGACATATATGGAGTATACATATACTAGGACGGGCGGTATGGCAAAAATGCAATCTTGATAATTATTTTCTATATTAAACGATAATAATATATATTTCAATATCAGTTGTTAATGCTTCCAGATTTAAAAGAGTACCCCAACAATAACTAAAGCCACAAAATTGAAGGGGTCCATTAAATGGCCATATTTTCAGCCAATAATTTTTTGTTGGCCAAAAATTCAGTACATCTCTTATATCAACACACTTTTAGATTCCCATTGTTGTACATTTCTTCTGTGTGATTGGCTCTTAGATAATTTTTTGAATAATTTTCTTTTCAGCTTAGTCCCGTTATTAATCTGGGGTCACCACAGCGGAATGAACCGCCAGCTTAACCAGCATATGTTTCACACAGTGGATGCCCTTCCAGCTACAACCCATCACCGGAAAACGTCTATACGCACTCATTCACAGACATACACTACGGACAATTTAACCTATACCACATGTTTTTGGACTTGTGGGAGGAAACAGGAGCACCCAGAAGAAACCCACGCCAACACGGGGAGAGCATGCAAACTCCACACAGACATGCCAACTGGGGCTCAAATCAGCGACCTTCTTGCTGTGAGGCGATTGTGCTACCCACTGTGCCACCGTGCTGCCCACTCTTAGATCAATATACAGTAAAAAAGTCCAGAAAGTGACATACATTTTATCACGATTCAATATAATATCGTTTATCAGCCCAGCTCTAACATATACTGGATATATATATATATATATATATATATATATATATATATATATATATATATATATATATATATATATATATATAATAAAATAAAACAAGCATCAACAAAATATGCAAATGAAAAAAATATGGATGCATCTATAAATGTACTGTAAAATAAATGTACTGCAAATAACATAAATAAATAGCAATAAATAAATGGACAAATTTTACAAAGATTAAAAAAAAAAATGTATAAGTGAGTAAACTGGTAAAACATATAAATCTATAAATGCCTATTTATAAAATGAATAAATAGATCATTCAAATGATTATACAATGGGTAAAAAAATAAAATAAATAGCTAAATTGCTGAATAAAAATGTATAAATGGAATAATTACAAACAAAAAAGATGTTTACACACAGATATACAAACAAGTTGAAAAAATGTGATTAAAAATAGTAAAAAAAAGAAAGAAAGAAAGAAAGAAAGAGAGAGAGAGAGAAAGAAAGAAAGAAAGAAAGAAAGAAAGAAAGAAAGAAAGAAAGAAAGAAAGAAAGAAAGAAAGAAAGAAAGAAAGAAAGAAAGAAAGAAAGACTGGACACAGCTGTATACACTGGAAGCGCCATCTGCGACACTTTGCAGAGTATATTATTTTTGCTTGCTCTGTTTTTTTTGCTTGGTGTCAGATTCTTCAACGAGGATACACCGCAGCAAAAACCATACAGCAAAAGTGTACAAATAAAAGCCCACTTTCGTCATCCACAGTCCACTAATGAGGAACACTTGTGCCTGTGTGCAATTCTGCTTATGTGCTTTTTAAAATGGTAAGAGTATTGATTTGAAGAGCTCCCAGCAGGCCTGGGTTAATGCTGTATATGCACAGTACAGTCGACAGAATAACACACTTCTTTTTAAAAAAAGATTTTTAGCCATTTATCATTGAATACAGACAATATATATTGCTGCATTTTTACAAAACAAATTTATTAAATGGTTGAATTCTTGACAGCATAGGTCTCAAACTCAATTCCTGGAGGGCCGCAGCTCTGTTGTGCTCCAACCCCGATCAAACAAAGCTCATCCAACTAATCAAGGTGTTCATGACTCTTGAACACCTCGATTATTTGGATCAGCTGTGTTTGAAAGGGTTTGATCAAAACTGTGCAGAGCTGCGGCCCTCCAGGAATTGAGTTTGAGACCCATGCTTTACAGCAATGTGAACATTGTGAAATGTAAAGTATTATTCTTTCTGTTTGGTCAGGTTTACATTTCTCTTTAGTGTGCAGATTCACTTACGTTTGTTTGTGTTTGTGGCTCTGCATATGGTGTACATATATGCTGTATTGTTTTTATTTGTTGATTTGTTTTATTTATTTATTTATTGAACGTAAAGCCTAACCAGGGATGAGGGCTGCAAATTAGCTTCATGCTATATTCCCTATGTACGCAGCATTGGTTGTCTTTGTACAACAATATCAAGTGGATTGTTCCTGTTAAATAAACAAACAAACTAAATAAATAAATAGATAAATAATTAAAGACACAGTATGTAATTTCGCCACTAGAGGGCTCATATTCACAACAAACAAAGGTGTAGTTTGATGACACTGTGACTGTATGTGGATTCATGGAAGTTGTGGTCTTCATTACATTCTACAAAATGAGACCCCTAAAGCAACTGCTGATGATAGAGTAGCGCAAAGCAACACCAAACAGCAGAGCTTTTATGATGCCACAGTTGATTCAGATTACTCCAGTCATGACCACATGTGGAAGAACCAAGGCTGTTTTATCATATTAAACATATTTTATGGTTCAGTTATAATGCTGCTCTGTGCAGGCCTTGACGTATTTTTTGCTTACGCCAGTCGCATCTTTTTCATTCTCCAATCAAATAAAAGCAGAGGCGGAGTTTCCATTGAGGTGGCAGCAGCGGTTGTGCTGTCAGGACGACTACAGAGACTTTTAAAGTTGGAGGGGAGACTAGTGTGGTTGCTCTTTTAAGTTATCCAGAGCTGTATGATTTCACAAATTATGAATATAACAAGGGCGACGCGGTGGCGCAGTAGGTAGTGCTGTTGCCTCACAGCAAGAAGGTCACTGGTTCGAGCTTTGGCTGAGTCAGTTGGCATTTCTGTGTGGAGATTGCATGTTCTCCCTGCCTTCGCGTGGGTTTCCTCCGGGTGCTCCAGTTTCCCCACAGTCCAAAGACATGCGGTACAGGTGAATTGGGTGTGAATTAGTGTGTATGGATGTTTCCCAGAGATGGGTTGTAGCTGGAAGGGCATCCGCTGCGTAAAACATGTGCTGGATAAGTTGGCTGTTCATTCCGCTGTGGCGACCCCGGATTAATAAATAGACTAAACCAAAAAGAAAATGAATGAATGAATATAACAAAAATATTAAATATTACAATTAAAACAATTTCAACAGTAGCACTTGCATGCAATTCACAGCTGATTCAGTGGCTGCCTAGCATCATAAAAAGCGGAGCGCACTTCTTTTTTTCTTGACAAAAAAAAGGCAGTGCAGTGGTCTAGTGTTCTCAGAAAGGAAAAGCATTCGGTGTGATCGGCCCCTAATAGAACACCCTTTCCCTGTTTTCTATATAACCAAACCCAAAATCAAGGGCATATGATATCATAAGCAATTCGACACAGGGCACAGTCTGTATCAAGTTTAAATATGTTTATTTCTCATTTTCTCTTTTATTTCATTATAGATTATTATCATTCATAATAATTCATTATTATGCTAATTTGAACATTCTTCAATACAGTTGGGATAATGGAAGTACAAAAGTCAGCAACATATAACACTATTCAAGTGTTTTGTTTTGTTTTTTGCATATTTATTATAAAAAGTATACCTTTAAACTATATGTGGGTATAGATTATTTTCTTAAATCTAGATTAATCTCACTGTAAGGTTGGAATTAATCTAGATTAATCTAGATTAAAATGGCTCATTTGAATTCTGCCGAAGGCATTTAGAATATGTGTGCTACCCAAATAATGACTAAAAGTAAGTCTTTGAGAAAGGGTTTCTCAAGCCAGGTGGCGCATTAGACCAGGGCCTCATCTCCTGTTTTCAAATGCATCACAAACTGCTTGAGAAACTGCTCTATTATGATAATTGGTGATGAAAATAAATGATGTTCAATAAGATGTACTTGTGTTTACGGTTTATTCAGTTAAACATGAATTTTGAACTGTAGGCCTACATAAGCTCGAAACAGCGATTTTTGATTACCTTAATCCCACTAAACTCATAACTGAACTAAACAGAAATGGAATTAAGACATGTGGAGTATGCATATATTAGTGGCATTATTGAAGTAAACACCGCAATCAAACTATTACCATCGTGTAGGACTTTTCGCCATATTTTGCAACAAGATCCACACACGTGGCTGTCACGTGACCACGCACGCAAACACACACACACACACACAAATCGCGAAATGCGGACGTTTGACGATGTGCTCACGCTTAGAGCCTGGCAAACCTCTCACCAGTGACATGGTAAGATTTAATCGCTGTGGCTTTTTTGATACATTTCCCCATAGTGGAAGTTTATCTTTATACAACAGATAATTGTAATTGCTGCCAGCTGTGCACGCTGACGCTGCCAACTTATTGGCATTTCATTGGCCCGTTTTATTACTTTTTTAGATTATTGGCTTCTGATGAAATCCCCATAGTGAAAGTTTTCCACATAGCATTTACGTCACCCCCCCCCACACCAAAGTTCTTGTAGCCTTCTCCTAATCTCCACCTTTCTACAACTTTATTCCGAATGTCATATGAAAGCAGGGTGTAATGTGAGTAAATGTATAGATTTTCACAGTGTATAATGATTTTCTATAGGCACTGTATACATTCAAATGAGGTGGCGCAAAAATAATTACAACCAACAAAATTTTACTATATTTAATAGTTTACACCACATACTTGATTTTTCTGCTTAATTTATTTTATATTTAAAATACAATTTCACAATAAGATACCAAAGCAACACACTAAAGTTTTGAAACATCTGTAATGTTTTGTGTTCCTGTACTGTGCATGAGTAAAACATAAGATGCTTAGACTTGCATTGTTTCGGACTGCCATTTATTTACTTTCTTGCTTTAAAACATGCAAATGTCGACCTTGGCAAAAAAATGCTTTCCCCAATATAGTGAAACCCTTTCTAAGTTGTTTGTGTAGGAGTGTAATTTACAGTACTGTAAAAACACAACGTGTTCAAACTATTATTAGATTTACCAATTTCACATCTGTTACATCTGTAATGGAGAGATGTCACATCAATAACGAAGCATTTTCCTCATAAATGCAAAAATGTTAAATAAAATAAAAATAAAAATTGTTGTTCTATAAAGAACCAACTCATCATTTTGATTAGTATTATTTATTTTGGCGTGTGCAGGGTAATTTACAGAAATTCTACAAAGAATGTTGTATGCTGTAAACTCAAATACTTTTCAAATGTTTATTTCTCTCAATTAAAATATTAAATACGCTTACAGATCAACATTTTTGTCTGATCCCTTAACTCTGTGGTTTGCTCAACAGCAATCATCAGTTGCTCATCAGTTGTTTCATCAGGGGTCATCACAGCGGAACGAACTGTCAACTTATCCAGCATATGTTTTACACAGCGGATGCTTTCCAGCCACAACCCAGTACTGGGAAACATCCATACTAACTCATTCTCACACACACACACACACACACACACACACACACACACACACACACACACACACACACACACACACACACACACACACACACACACACACACACACACTATGGCAAGTTTAGTTTATTCAATTGACCTGTAGTGCATGTATTTGGCGGAAACCGGGGCATCCGGAGGAAACCCACGCCAACACCGGGGGAACATGCAAACTCCACAGAGAAATGCCAACTGACCCAGCCGGGACTCCTACCAGTGACCTTCTTGCTGTGAGGCGACAGTATAACCACTGAGCCACCGTGCCGCCCCACAGATGTTTCAATAAACTGTTAACATATTTTACATTCTCTGTGAATATATGTTTTAAAGTTTTCACTGCAAAGGTCACATCCATAATGCCTAAATTGCATATTTACTTCATTATGGTGTGGAAAGACAACTTTTTTTTTTTTTAAATGGACCAACAGTGAGCAAAGTGGTTGCTGGGAGTAACATTTAGTTTGTCATTCACCATCTTAGTTGGTCACATGACTAAAAACATGTCCTCGTTTTCAAAACCCACACTGCAACACAAAATCTGCACTCTAAAGTATCCATTTTGAACAACGTTGGTAAAAAGATACATTTTTGTATACATCTCAGTGTGGACAGAAATGTAAAAACAGAGAAAAATGTGTGTTTGTAAACAAACAAACAAGCCAACAATATATACATATATTAGTGTGGACGTGGCCTTAATTTTAAGTGAGCTGGACATTTTTCTGAGAAATCTGTTAGGGCGTACTGTGCTGTATGTATACGGGGTTGCGTCTGACCAGCACTGCAGTTTATGCACATTGGTTTGAGGCTTCATTAGCATTCCTGATGCAGATGCAAGAGAAAAGATGCAAACACTGCTGATATATGGCTTTGGCCTAGATCTGCATTGTGGCGAGAGCAGCCTTAATTGATACTGACGGCCCTTTTAGCTATGAGGGTAAAAGCCTGCAAAAACTTCACCTGAGAGATTTGACAAGGGCATGGCGATAGAGACCATTTCCATCTCAGACGGGGAATATTGTTAAATATAAAAAGACATGCGTGTAATTAAGCGCTGGCGTTTGATGAGTCTCCGCTAATTCTTCAGAGGATTTGTTATAGCAACACTTAACTGAAAATAATAATTACACTGTGACTTGATTATCTGTCTATTTTTTTTTAAATACTCAAATACGGCAGGGTGTTTGATAAGTCAGTCTTCCGATGGATAATCCCTGGAGTAAAAGCAAGGATTTGAGGCGTATGAAAACCAATTGTTCACTTTAATATTGTCCTTTCCCGGTGTCAAATCCAATTTGCTCTATCAACTTGCAGGATGATTTTTTTTCCTGTTCTTAACGTCTCTCCGTCCCACATATCCCACTTCTTTTGAAGCGTGTGAATATTTCATCTTAATTCTAAGGATATTTGCTGGACTCTTTCTCTGCACAGAGCGAAGCAAAGCACCCGCCGATTCCTGTCGACGCCACAGCGGGTGACCGGAGACTGAAATTAATGAAAAGACGAGATACTGCAACTGAAGAAATAACCAAATAAACGAATTATGGATTGAACGAGTGAATAAATAAATGATTAAACAAATAAATAAATAAAAAACATGACTAAATAATGGAACAAATGAACACATTTGCAAATGAAGTGCGATATACTTGCGGCTACCATTGGGTCATCAGGATGAAATGAAAAATTGAGATGTGTGTCATAACATTGATAAGAGAAACCATGTGATTGGATGATGGTTCCCAGTGATGTGGTGTACATAGAAAATAGACCAAGAAAGGTATCTTAGTGAGCAGCTGATGAGCTTTGGATACCTCTCCTGTCCAGGCAACTGTGAATGATCTGCCGATGAGGTAAGACTCCAACCAACAGAGTGGAATTGCAGTGATGCCCATTGAGGAAAGGATGGACAGTAGAATCTGGTGATTCACCATATCGAAGCAGCAGACAGGTTCAGTAAAAGCAGAATAGATGATTTACAGTAGAACATAGGCCTCAAACTCGATTCCTGGAGGGCTGCAGCTCAGACACAACTGATCCAAATAATCAAGGTTTTCAAAACTACTAGAGACTATTAAACAGGTGTGAGTTGGAGGTGGTTGGAGCTAAACTATGCAGAGCTGCGGCCGACCAGGAATTGAGTTTGAGACCATTGATTTAGAACCTCCATTGGGAATATGCAGGGATTCAGTGACTGAGTGTAATGCAGTAAATGAATGAATGAATGAATGAATGAATGAATGAATGAATGAATGAATGAATGAATAAAAAATAATAAAATAAAATAAAAATAAAAAATAAATAAAAATAAATAAATAAAAACTTGAGCACAGTAATACATAACTAAATAACTACAAATGACTGAAAAAATAGGGCATCACGGTGGCACACTGGGTAGCATGGTCACCTCACAACAAGAAGGTCGCTGGTTCGAGCCTTGGCTGGGTCAGTTAATAGATGATTTACAGTAGAACATAGGCCTTAAACTCGATTCCTGGAGGGCCGCAGCTCAGACACAACTGATCCAAATAATCAAGGTGTTCAAGACTACTAGAGAATATTAAACAGGTGTGAGTTGGAGGTGGTTGAAGCTAAACTATGCAGAGCTGGGGCCGACCAGGAATTGAGTAAATAAATAAAACACAGTAATACATAACTAAATAACTATAAATGACTGAAAAAATAGGGCATCACCAAGAAGGTCACTGGTTCGAGCCTCGGCTCCTATAATGTGGTTAGCGGTTTTGGAAAATATAAACAGATGTTTCAATATACTGTTAACATACTGTTTGCATGTTTGTATACTGTTTGCATGTTCTCCCCATGTTCACGTGGGTTTCCTCCGGGTGCTCCGGTTTCCCCCACAAGTCCAAAGACAAGCACTATAGAGTGGAGGAACTATTACGTCAATTTGTATGCAAAAAACGGAAGCGAGTTAGCATTTTAACAGTTCCGGTTCCCTCGTCCCAAAGACAATGGGTTTTTTGAATGGGATTTTGGTTAAATCACCTAAATAAGGTTCATAGCTTCCACAAACTCAAGGTATTGTCACGTTTTATTCTACGACATACAACACATTAAATACATCCAACTCTTGATTTTTAAAATCGGTTACACTTCTTTAAAAAGACGGTTGCTAGCAAGCTGTTAAACAGGACTACAGGCGGTGTCGGAGACCTTTAATTCGAGCTGAACTGGTCTGGAACGCAGCCCGCTTGGGTTGGATATTTGCATTTGTCTGTTATTTAAGTATTTTCATAAATAGTATTTTATAGTTTGCAGTATTTTTCTAATTGGGAATTCCTATTGTGTGTAGATAATGCCTTCATTTGTAGAGACCATCAAGACAGATTGATTTGTTGATCATGTATTTTAATAAAACAATTTTATAAGAGATACCAGTGCAGCCTGTCTCTTTCCTGCTTTCAGTAATGCAAATGTGTGAATAAATTCGTAAAAATACAAAAACATTAACTGTCATTTTAATGTGATCAATCGATTTTTTGCCATTTTTTTCTTTATTTGAACACATATTTAACTCTATCATAACTGCAATATTTACACTCCTCCCTAAAATTTATTGCATATGTTGCTGTATAAGTTGCTTTGCGCTGTACACTGACAAAAAATTATATTAAAGAATATTTAATGCTGTTCTCTATCCATGATGGAACTTTCAAGCATTTGATAGACCTGTCAATTACACCTCATCACTAAGGTAAGCGGGCTGTATGCACGCACACTATACACTTGTTTAAATACATCTTTTAATACTATAGGCACATTTATAAAACACAGTACGTGTTTTAAAACTTTTACAACAACCGTAAAGCAAAACAAATGTATTTTCCACATAAAAACTATCCAAAAGGCACGTAGGTCTATATACAGATGTGTTTTTGCGAATTTGTATGTGTTTATAATATATAGCGTGGATATAATAAATCGAGAGAGTAAATCTTTGTCATGAACCATATTTCTAAAAATAAGCTTGAAAAGTTGTCGGAAGCAGGGTGGTGCTGACGTAACAAGCAAGCGCCCCGAAGGCACTGTAGTCCGTTTAAGCCTAAAGTTAGCTTTTCAGTTCTTGCGTTTGCATTTAAGATCCAAAAGTGATAAAAGTTATATTTTCGTGAGGATTATTCGGTTGGACAAAAGCGTGTAAGTGTAATGAACAGTGTTTGAACACAAAGCTTATTATTTGCAGTCTTCAAAAAGCCTATGGGACAATACAATGGGGATTTATTGGGGGAATCAGTTTTATGCTAGCAGCCGATTGGCCTACAAGGTGACGTCATAGTTCCTCCACTCTATTGGTGAATTGGGTAAGCTAAATTGGCCGTAGTGTTTTCCAGTGATGGGTTGCAGCTGGAAGGGCATCTGCTGCGTAAAACATGCTGGATAAGTTAGCAGTTCATTCCACTGTGGCGACCCCTGATTAATAAAGGGACTAAGCCGAAAAAAAAATGAATGAATGACTAAAAAATAATACATGTCTAAAGAGAAAAGAAAAGAAAAGAAAAGAAAAGAAAAGAACCTTCAAACTCTCAGCACAGAGCACAGTGTTGCTTCCCCGTTGTCTCCACAGTGGGTGACCTGAGACTGAATAAAGTGAAAAGCCAAGCGTCTCTGTCCTCGCTGCCTGCTCAATTAGAAGCAGAAACGGGCCAAATGTATTTCTGTATGAAGTCATGCAGATTTGGCCTCGGGTTTAACACCGTGCCGCCATATGACAGACTGTGACTTCTCCGAAGGCCTGAGACATTGCTGAGTGGCCCTAATTAGTCTACATATGTCACCTAGAACAGCTTCTATGGCAAATTGCTCTGCCGTGCTCCAACACATGTCCATGTTTTCATCAAATTAGCACAGGAATATGCTGCATATGTATACACATCGCACACTGCTAGAATTACAACCACCAACATATTTCCATTTGCTATCCACCTTTTTACGATGTCCCATGATGCTTTGTGTGAAGCGACATCTGGTAAACTAGACAACAATCAGTGAAGTGTTTGAAAAAAAAATGGATTCAACAAGGTCATTCATCAGTTGAAAGGCAACTTACAGTATTAGAATTAACAAATTACTTCTAATAATAACCCCAAAAATTACAAGGGAGTCAATAAAATTTCTGACATATATTTAGGGATGTAATGATTCACCTGACTCACGATTCGATACAATTCACAATACTACTCTCACGATTTAATCATGATTAACACAATTATTTGAAACAAATAGGTTGACAAGAGCTCTTTTATTTTTTTTCTTAAATGCTGCACATTCTATGCAAAATAATATATTTTCTGCCATAACTAAATTGCTATTTTAAAAACTTATTTTAAAGTTAAATAAAGAATAATACAAAATAAAGAAGACTCATTAATATAAACAAAGAAAAACAGTGACTGTGCTGGGATTTTACATTTTTAAAAAAGAAATATCAGCATATTTACAATGTCCCCTGCTGAAAAAAAAAAAAAAAAACTCTTTTACTGGGGACTGAGATGGCTGGTGTGAAGAGGAAAGTCTTTCCTAAACCAGAGAGCAGTGTGTACAGAGGTGGTCAATAGGCCCCTGCTCCAGGAGACAGGCAACTGGCACAAAAAAAACTGATTAAAATATTACTAATTACAGTATATAGTAGGATAGAGACAGGAGTTGAACATAATTATAAAGGTGAATAATTAATATTACTTGTATAATTTATTAGTATCAGTATTATACACTTAGGAAGAGATCATCTTGAACATTTTTAAATATTCAACAATAATAAGCACATTATTAAAATATGCATGAACCTATTTGAAAATGAAAGGGTAAAAATAATCTAATACCTGCTTCTGTAATAGAACATCCTTCTCTTTCAGTCTGAAAAACATCTTCACACTTTCGCTATGAAAACACTGATGCACCGTGTGATCTCCGTAGCACTCGTCGAAGCTGCAAATCATCCAGTCAGTGTGGTTTGGCTTATTAATAGTGCTTTTGCGTATAGTCGTCTGCATCATATTCGATGTTCTGTTAGTGTAAGTAAATGTCTTTTTGCAGTATTTGCACACAGTTTGTGTTTTGTCTGGCGCACTTCACCGCTGTTATTTTAGCAAAGAATCATGATTCTAAGCTCTTTTATTTTAGTCTGCCGCCCACCTCTTGCTCGCCGCTAATGTGCTAATGTGCGATTCCTTCAACATTTCTACCGGTTTGAATCATCACATATTTAAATAGATTTTCAACTGGCTTACGGTGAATCGTTACATATATTGAATATTAATGTACTGTAGGGGATACAAAAAGATAATAATCTAGAAGAACAAAACAAAATACACCTATAATAATATAATGTCTTGTTAAAATACTAACTGTAACCTTATTATCATGATGGTAAAAATACAGAACAAACACACACACACGGCAATATGGCTATTGCTGACTGTCTGTTTTGGTTTCTTTTGTATTTGATTTGTATCATGTCATTTGTGTATCTCTTTGCATAATACAAAATATATATTAAATATAAAGTGCAAAGCCAAACATATCTCTCACACAGTTTTGACCACACATACGAATTATAGTGGAACCGTATTATTTGTTTCAGTCTTTTTGAATGGAAAACAAGAAGTGCAGCCCATAATTTAAACCGCAATAGTCACATGCAGAAAAAGGTGGATACTGCAGGCGTATAGAGATGTGGATCATCATTTTGGAGCTTAATATTTCAAAGCCGAAAGCCTCGGATATGATTTACCACTGCTTTGTATTGGATTTCACGTCATAGCACTGATATAAAATTAAAGATGTCTCATGTTGATAATGCTGAGATGATTTTGTGGATTATTATTTTGGTAGGTATAGCACTATTTTCCATTTATACTTCTGGATGATCTGATAATCTTTTTTATATAACTAGTTTTTCTCTCATTTTGTTTAGCCACATGTTTAGCAATAAAATAGACTAAAATAAAGCATTTGATATGAATGAAGCTGATATCAGCATACCAATAATGCGCTATCCTTATCTTTCTGTTGCATATGTTTGGGATGCAGTCTTTTATTTAGTGTTAAGCTCTAAACAGCTGTAAACACACAAACCCTCTGAACCTGATCTAATGAGATCTACAGTCCAAGATTTCTCATTAGCTATACATTTTCAAAGCATTTTTAAAAAGCTAATGTAATGCCACACTGTCTGAAGTGAGAAAGAAAAAAGAAAAAAAGGTTTCAGTGCCTCATTGAAGTCGGCTTGAAATTAAAAGCCACAATTTCCACATGTATTTATAAAGTGCATACGTTAAAGATTTTTTATTTTATTTTATAATGTTGACCTAGACAAAATATCCTAATGTTTTCCTGGCCTGTAAAAAATAAAAAACAGATATATTTGTTAACCTTTGCAGGCTAACAAAGTGACTTTTATAAACATTTTAGTAGTTTGAATCAATATGTTTATGTTGTATATTTTAACAATAATCTGCAACACCAATACAGACAATACATCACTTCAAACTACTAAAAATGTCAATAAAAGTCACTTTTTTAAATGTTTCAACATCTAAAGTTGTTGAAGGAAAGATCAAGGTCCCCGAATGAACTTCAAAAGCATTAATAAACAAAACAATATTTTTTTACTGATTTAAACTAGCAGTGTAAATCTCCACTGTATTATTATTATTATTATTATTATTATTATTATTAACAGTAGTAGTAGTAGTAGTTGTTGTTATAATAATAATAATAATAATAATAATAATAATAATAATAATAATAATAATAATTCCTTACATGTATATAGCACTTTTTCTGGACACTCAAAGTGCTTTACACATTGGGGGGAATCTCCTCATCCACCACCAGTGTGCAGCATCCACCTGGATGACGTGACGGCAGCCATATTACGCCAGACTGCACACCACACACCACACACCAGCTGACTGGTGGAGAGGAGACAGAGTGATGAAGCCAATTATCATATGGGGATGGTTAGGAGGCCATGATGGACATGGCCAGTGGGCAAATTTGGCCAGGATGCCGGGACTAAACTCCTTCTCTTTTTCGAAGAACATCCTGGGATCTTTAATGACCACAGAGAGTCAGGACCTCGCTTTAACCTCACATCCGAGACGTTAACGTCTCACTGAGCAGTATAGAGTGCCTGTCACTATACTGGGGCATTAGAACCCACACAGACAACAAGCCTAGCTTTCCCATGTGGTCTCTCATCCAGGTACTGACTGGGCACAGCCCTGCTTAGCTTCAGTGGGCAACCATGTGAGAGTTGCAGAGAGCTAGCTGCCGGCTATATTAAATAATTTTAACCACAATCAGTGGTGAGTGAAGTCGAGTAAAAGCACAGACACCCTAATAAAATATTACTCCTGTAAATGTATGAAATCCTCCTGCCTAATTTTATTTGAGTCAAAGTACAAAGTACTTACATGGTTCATAGTATATTAAAACTTGTCATACTTACTGATTATTAATCCTAATTCATGTGTGCAAAAAACAGAAATAATACACAATTTCAACAAAATATACAACATAAAATGGATGCAAAATTAACATTATCACATTTTTCATTGTTATGATGCGTTAAGTATAACGTTATTACATGTTTTAAATCTTTATCAAGTATGTGCCACAGCAGCAGGAAAATTGCATGAACATTAATTTGTGTAATTTTAACATGTTCATTTAAAAAAAAAAACCACTTAGACAATAAAACATGAAAAACATAAGTATTTTATAAAGTGGTTTTGAATAGCACAACCTTTCACAATCCAGTTTACAAACAGTTGTGAGAATAGCTAAACTTTACAATTATAAATCCTCCAGTTGGAACGAGTTTGTAATTTTAATGAATCATTTACTTGAAACTGAGCATTTGAATCAGTGAGTCATTAACTAAATAAATGCTCTGAACAAATAATTTGAATCAGTGAGTCATTAATGGAAGACATGCTCTGAACAAATAATTTATATCAGTGAGTCATTAATGGAAGACATGCACTGAACAAATCAATTGAATCAGTAAATCATTAAGTGAAGACATCCACTGAACAAATCGTTTAAACCAGTGAGTCATTAACTGAACAAATGCTCTGATCAAATCATTTGAATTGGTCAATCATTAACCAAAACCATGCTCTGAACAAATAATTTGAATCAGTGAGTAATTAACTGAAAACATGCTCTCAATTTGAATCAGCGAGTCATTAACTCAAAACATGCTCTGAACAAATCATTTGAATTTAAGAGTCATTAACTGAAGACATGCTCTGAACAAATCATTTAAAACAGTGAGTCATTAACTAAATACATGCTCTGAACAAATCATTTAAATCAGTGAGTTATTAACAAAATACATGCTCTGAACAAATCATCTGAATCCGTGAGTCATTAACAAAATACATGCTCTGAACAAATCATTTAAATCAGTGAGTTATTAACAAAATACATGCTCTGAACAAATCATTTAAGTCAGTGAGTTATTAACAAAATATATAGTCTGAACAAATCATTTGGATCAGTGAGTCATTAACTGAATAAATGCTCTGAACAAATCATTTGAATCAGTGAGTCATTAACGGAAGACATGCACTGAACAAATCATTTGAATCAGTGAGTCATTAAGTGAAGACATCCACTGAACAAATCGTTTAAACCAGTGAGTCATTAACTGAACAAATGCTCTGATCAAATCATTTGAATTGGTCAATCATTAACCAAAACCATGCTCTGAACAAATAATTTGAATCAATGAGTAATTAACTAAAAACATGTTCTCAATTTGAATCAGCGAGTCATTAACTCAAAACATGCTCTGAACAAATCATTTGAATCCAAGAGTCATTAAGTGAAGACATGCTCTGAACAAATCATTAAATCAGTGAGTCATTAACTAAAGACATGCTCTTAACAAATCATCTGAATCAGTGAGTCATTAACAAAATACATGCTCTGAACAAATCATTTAAATCAGTGAGTTATTAACAAAATACATGCTCTGAACAAATCATTTAAATCAGTAAGTTATTAACAAAATATATGCTCTGAACAAATCATTTGGATCAGTGAGTCATTAACTGAATAAATGCTCTGAACAAATCATTTGAATCAGTGAGTCATTAACGGAAGACATGCACTGAACAAATCATTTGAATCAATGAGTCATTAAGTGAAGACATGCACTGAACAAATCGTTTAAACCAGTGAGTCATTAACTGAACAAATGCTCTGATCAAATAATTTGAACTGGTGAATCATTAACCAAAACCATGCTTTGAACAAATAATTTGAATCAGTGAGCAATTAACTGAAAACATGCTCTCAATTTGAATCAGCGAGTCATTAACTCAAAACATGCTCTGAACAAATCATTTGAATCCGAGAGTCATTAACTGAAGACATGCTCTGAACAAATCATTTAAATCAGTGAGTCATTATCCAAAGACATGCTCTGAACAAATCATTTGAATCAGTAAGTCAATGGCTCCATTCCGCTCCACTTTTAGACACAAACTCGCAAACTTCCCTTCTCTTGTTCCCTTGGGGCAATCCCTGCCACCATTTTAAAGTGTGTTCCACTTCATCAAGTAAATGAGGGAAGTTTTTGATAGAGAGAGCGAGTCAACTTCATTCGGCTTCTGTTTATATATAAATGTATGAAATGTATTGTGTATAAATTATATTTTATTTCAAATGTAGTGAAGTAAAGATTTCATTATAATAAATATAAGTAAAAATTAAGCATTCTAAGAAGCATTCTAATTATAATATATTTAACTGGAGCATTCTAATAGGAAATAATCAAGAAATGTATAACTGAATATTATAAATGGAATATTTCCTATTTCCTTTTGTTTTTGAGCAGCAAGGTTATTAGGATCAAGGAACTAATACATTAATCTAATATAATGTTACTTACAAAGCTGATTTTCCTCTAACTGCTTACATTAATTTAAAACGTGTTCAACTATGTTTACATGAGCATGCCTCACACTTCATTCTTTATTTCACGTAAGTTATTTAAGTGAAAAAAAAGGAAGGAAGATCAGTCTTAAAACTACATTCCTTTTTCCTTGTAAATACACAAAAATCATTTAGTTCCTTTTAAAGGAAAAACACAAACGTGTGATGCTTTAAAATGAGAGATTAATATGGATTAATAAAAAAAGATTAATTTAAAATGCAAGGCACATTATTGACAATGAAACAATACATTAATATGTATAACAGACCTATCTAATGGCATTAAAAAATGTAAATCTTATATCAATAACACAATGCATCATAAATAAAAGATTATAATCCACATTAAACTCCATCAAGCAAGCTCATGTTTGTCTGCCTCCATTAGTTATTGCTATGATCACATCCAAAAATCCAGTCAACAACCAAAGCAAAGAACCTGTATTACATTTTATTTCTATCACACTGAGATATAAACCAGCCACAATACAATATCTGTTGCTGTTTCCATCCCATACCGACTTTAAAGAAAGGGTTTGTCTAAAAATAAGCATTTTACACTTGCCTTCATGTCATTACGATCCTGTATTACTATATCTTTTCTCAAATACAAAATGTGCTTTTTGAAAGAAAATCCTGGCCACTTTATATAATGAAAGTGAAAGAGGACGGAGGCTGTCAAGCACCATAGTGACAGAAAAAAAAGCACCAAATGTGCATCACAGAAATGGTCCTATATTTCTGTGCTTCTCAATACAAAAGCTTTGTCAGAAGAACTGAGCAAAATGAAGATCCGTGTATATTTTGACATCTGCCCTGAACTTAAACTAACTGGCTCACTGATCAGGTCACAGTGGAGAGCAGTTCACTGGAGAGGAAGATTATCTCTGAATGTGGTCTTAATTTAGGTCTGTTCTTAACACAAAACACATGTAGGCTTCAGAAGTGCTGAAATATAATTCGCACTTCATACGGATGACTTTTAACCCTCGTTAAGCCACTTTTAACACCCATAATGCATTTGAAAACTTTTTGTTTTTAGATTTTTGGATCTAAAAAGAAATGTATTATATTATGGAACGTAATATTTCATAAATTAATATTTGTATCATGATGCAATTAAACACACACTCTGAAGAAAGCTGGGGTGTTGTTACCCAACAATGTAAAGTCTATTTTGGGTTAGCATACTGTATGCGTGGGAGTGACAATGGTCATGAACAATTCACACTTGAGGAGAGACAAAAGACACTCCCCACTGGCTAATGTTCACCCATTAAAGCATGTAAAGCAATGCCCGGCTGCAAAAGCTAGCCCAAACTAAATGCTTGTTGTATTACTTGCTGTATTATGACCATGTAAACACTATGGGTAAACAATGTATGTGCACTTATATAGCATGTACAAAAAATATATTTGAAATGGTATAAAACGTGTTTGCAAAACTTGTAATAAAAACTTTCTTGTGCATTAATTCAGCATTTAATAATAATTTCTGAATGACTCTGAGACACTGAAGTAGCGTAATAACAAAAGCTTTAAACACATGAATAAATAATATTTTAAACATGCTCTGTAAATAATAAATAATATTTTACAATTACTTTAAATTACAATAATATTTTAAGACCTTAACACTAGAACCGCCGGAGGTCACTGAATTATTAGTCCCCCGTTTATTTTTCCCCCAAGAGTAGACTGTCGAAAAAAAAGATTTGGGGCTAATAATTTTGTCCTTAAATGGCTTTTAAAAAAATTAAAACTGTTTCTATTCTAGCCGAAATAAAACAAATAAATCTTTCTTCAGAAGAAAAAACATTATCAGACATACTGTGAAAATTTCCATAGATATACTGTATGTCTCATGTCTGTGTGTTTTGTTTTCGCCAAGTTTCAGTTCATTTTAGTGACGTGTTTCTAAAAACAGTTTGCGGAGAGACATTAAAGAATGCGTACACTGTTTATTTTCAAAAGCACACACTTTGGTTGTTATTGTGAGTGTACACAAAATTATATTGGACCCAATATTGGGTTGCATCAGCCCAGCATTTTTTTAGAGTGCATGTTTAAAAAGTTCAGAATATTACAAAGTTATTACTCAAGAATATGCATCTTTTTATTGATTTTTATTAATTTTATATATATATATATTAGGGATGGGCATTTCTGACCATTCTTCATTTCGATTAATCCACAGGTTTGACAAACGAGTACTCGATTAATCGAGGGCGGGGCTTAAGCTAGAGGGGCGGGGCTTTAAGCAAGGGGCGGGGCTTTAATTCAATTTTTAAAAATTATATATATATATATATATATATATATATATTTATATATATATATATATATATATATATATATATATATATATATATATATATATATATATATATATATATATATGGATAGATAGATAGATATTATTTAAAGCCCTGTTAAAAATGTTGTTGATAAAACTATGACAGGATTCAGAAAACAATTAAATCAACGCTGTTGGGTTATTAAAAATCACCATCAATATTGATTAACACAGTAAACATTTAAAGAAGTGTAACAAGTGGCGTATTTAGTCATGGGCAATATGGTCGGTGCCAAGGGTGGCATCTAGGTGGCACGGGGAGATGGTGCGAAAAAAAAACGAGCCCCAGTAAAAGCTTTGAGTTACGATTTACTTTGTGCAAGTGTATTAATTTAAAATAGTAATCCCAGAATAAAGACGTTAGAGGCCATTCACATTTGGCGTATTTTGCATGTGGAAGTTTGTTATTGTCTATGTGCAACGAAAAAAGGTGGTGAAAGCAAACTGATGCATGCATGCGTGCAGAAAACCATTCCCGCGCACCTCACGCGCTGCTCTTTTCCCGGTGTACATGCACGCCGATAAAATACATGCCGTTTATGTACTGTGAAACCGGAGTAACTTTTATGCAGAGGTGTCGGCGCGCAGCGAGCTTTGCAAGTCGACAAAACTAAAGTTATAATATGATGATGATCTTATTTTCACTAAATGGCTATGAAGCAGAAAGGAGAGATGATGAATCAGGGAGGTAAGACTTATACCATTAATTCTCAGCCATGAGTCGGGTCTAAGACAACAGATAATTACATTAAATATATATTTTGTATTCTAATTGTCTTTAATATTCAAGCAAAAGATTTCTTAAGAGATCTTAGCATATCACTCCAGTTGTCTAAATGTTTTCCAGTTACATTTAGGATTGATTTCTGTTATTTATTTAGAATAATAATTGTATAATATTAATAATACTATTATTATTATTAATAATAATAATAATAATAATAATAATTTTATTTATTTCTAAGTACATTTCTTAAAGCAGGTGGTTCGCCCAGGGTGGCATTTAAACTAGAACCGCCACTGATGTGAGGCTACATGACGCATTGTAAATAAAATTAATCATAAAGCCTAGAGACACAATATGAAAATGTTATATTACAAATTGTGTTTATCTACACAAAATGCATGTGAGCTTGAATTGCATGCCAACTAGAAAGTGGATGCGGTTCGCAGGGCGCTTTAAAACAACGGCAACTGAAGCCGCGCAGAAAAGAGAAACCATAGTTATTTTACAGTATTATCCCCTTCAATATGTGTCTTGTTATTTCTATAAATATAGAAATATGGATCCGTTTTTAAAACTATAACTTACCTTTTTCTATATTGTTGACAACAACAATAAACACACATATGATACTCTGCAGTTCAGTTATTTTATTCAACTGACATTTTTACCAAAACAATATTTTACTTCAGCAGCATCACAACAGATGTGGATCAAAAAGGTTTTTTTTAATTGTAAAACGTTCGCAAAAATAAAGTTTCACCAAAACTTAGCCTAACCAAACGGCTGTTAAGTAGCACATAGCCTAACTAAAATTATAGAATAATTTGGCTGCTTAAACTTAAAATAAAAATAGCCTGAATATTTTTACCACAGCTATAAAACTTAAAGATTATGTAAAATAACATTTCTTTCAAAATGATCAGTCAGTGGAGGTAAATAAAATAAAGCCGGGCTAATTTAACTATGCTGCTTAAAATTAAAACAAATACAGCCCGAACATTTTACCATGCATGGCTAATAAAACTTAACACAAGGAAGGATTACATGTTTTTATTCAAAAAGATCAGTCGGTCTACATGCTCCGATGAAAGCCGAGTGCGAAGTTTATTTACAATTAGACCGGCGCAGAAAAAAGGCGCTCAACAGAAGTTGCAGGAACAGCCAGGTACCCATGGGCAACGGTGCTTAGCCTTGCATATCGAGACTCATTTACTTTGCACCACAATAAAGGATCCGGGTTTAGATAGATGCATGGCTCCCTGAAGTAGCTTTTGATTTTGGTGTCATCCGGTGAAACATTAGCCTACTCATGCCGTAGGCTAGTCCTCCCCGAAAAGATTGTCAAGACACGACGCGCACATGACAGATGAAAGTATCACACACCTGACCCGCACATTCGCATTGTATTTAAAATGAAACTATTCAGATAGCGCTCTGTGACGCGGCAGAAAAATGAACAGTGTCCTGAGTCGTGCTGGGCACTGCTGTGTATGTTTAGAATTCTGAAATGCGCTGCGTGGCGCGACGCGGCGCTTCTGGTGTGTGACCCCCTATAGATCTGCTCTCATGTCTTGTCTGGACCGCAACTCCCTGCAGCCATAACCAAATCAAATATCAAACTACCGCCCAAATACCAGCATAAATAATCCGAACGATTGAAAGTAATTTAATTTTAGAGTTAATCGATCATCGTTTTCATGCTCGATCGTCGCTGATGGGTTCGATTAATCGATTGGTCGAATAATCGTGCACATCCCTAATATATATATATATATATATATATATATATATATATATATATATATATATATATATATATATATATATATATATATATATATATGAATATATGAAATGGTTACACAAAAACACACATTTAAGAAATCCACATCCTTTTCTAACAAAAATTGATGTGTAATGTTTAACACAACATAGTTTGCTTGCATAACCATTTACTTTCCCATTAAAAAAAAAAAAGTGAAACACCTTTCAAATTGCAATAGCTTATATGCCCCTTTTTATCATAAACAATATTTTCTTTCCAAAAATGAGATATATTGACAGTATATTATTGAGAAACATTGAGATGTTCAACAACAACAACATGACCCACACTCATGGAAGCAGTCTTCTTATTTTCTTTTAGTTTAGATGCATTACTTGAAAAATATACAGAAGAAACAATATAAAATAACATAAATATCCCAATATTAAAACTAGCAGTTTGCTACACATTAAGGAAGGCTTTGAACTGAAACCTCTGTGTCTATATCTTTTACAAATCTCAGTAACATATGTAAAATAAAACAACATGTGTGTGGATCAAAATTCCTTATATATTGACAAAAGTTTATTTATTTTATTATTTATTCATTTATTTCAATCTAATATAATATTGTAGATGTCATCATTTAAAAAAACTACTTTAATGCTTAAATACTTAAATGCACTCCATATTTTTCCAATGTAAAATACCTGATCAATATAGTTTTCAGCATCTTATACCTTCTCCAAAATCCTATTCCTGTATTAAAATCAATTGTTATGCATCTCCTCCTGTTTGCATCCTTTTTAAATGATAAAATCTTCAAAACCTCAGTCATTGTTACTGCATAAAAAATTGCCACCAAAATCCCATTCAAAAAGTCTTCTTTTATGTTCCACAGAAAAAAATTAAATAAATAAATCGCCTGTGTGTCAATCCAAACCCATCTGACTACCACTTAGTGAGCGAGCCATTTCTTCAAACACAACTGTTATCACTCAGCTTTCCTAAAAGTTTCAGCAATCTCCAGCAGTCAGACAGCTCTGCTCTCAGATATTGCAAATATATGTTTGCAGAAAAAAAGTGCAGGAGACGATGATAAGACAAGCATTCAAGCAAAGGATTTGGCCAGATCAGAAAATGCTTAATAATCATTAACTCTTGTAATTTTTTTTAAAAGCAAACATATTACCTTGACAGCTAAGTGCAATAATTAGTAAGGCATTGTGATAAGAACATCATATTATGTATGTAAGGCCTTGAGGCACACCATCGTGCTTACCTTCAGTGCAGTATTTCCCTTTGTAGCCGGTATTGGAGCAATCACACAGCACCTCGCTGCCCTGAATGGAACAGCGTCCTCCATTGCTGCATGGGTTTTGTTTGGTGCACAGATAATCCAGATCGTTCTTCACCCCCTGGCTGTCCAGAAGAGCAGGAGCAGTCTCTCCTAACTTCAAGTTGGCAATCAAACCTCGGAAGGGTGGTTCATATTTGACTGTGCTGGACGTGAGGGCCGAGAGACGCACATCCGGTGGGATCCCGCCAACGTACAAGTCACTAGCCACCATCATCTCCCTCCTCTTAGACTTGACCTCGGCCACTTTGCTCTCTCCATCCATCACCAGCATGGTTTCTCTGTAATTCCTGGTGAGCAGAACGCGGTGCCAGCGCTCGTCGCTGATGTGCGTCTCCATGTGCAACGAAGCCGGTTCCCCACAGTGGATGGCGAAGCGCAACTGAAGGCGGCCATCGTTGATCAGGAGCTCCAGAAAGTCGCAGTTTCCACCATCATCCAGGTACAGCACTAGAGCTTTGCTGATGTTCGTCTTCATGGTGAAGCTCAGTTCTCCAGTAGCTCCTGCTTCCCAGGGACCATAGCGAACCCATTGGCCTGGTAAACCATCAAACTCTAGGGCCGCGGCAACTGAAAGGACCACGAGCCCCAGCCAAACGGAGGCCGGTGATAACTTCACGGCACACCTCCACTTCCGCGTCATCATCTTCCAAGCGAGCTCCTAATCCTTCTTTTCTAATGTTCCGTTTCCCTTAATCCACTGCAGAGCAGAGATTTATTCCCAAGTCTGGCGTATTAATTTACCCGGCCTTTTTATTTTTTTTGAAAACAGAACTGCAGAAATAGTAAGGTCCCAGTTTTCTGAAAACCCCTTTAGTATTTAAGAGTTCCTCTTTACTCGATTCTCCATCTTGATGATCCTCAGAGTAACTCCATTGAGGGACACTTCTGAAACCCCATGTACCGAAAAAAAAGACCTAACACGGTACTTAGAGCTTTGAAATCTAAAACTGCCCTAAAAATCTAGTTGACTCAACATGTTAAAAGACCGATTTATGCATCTCACCCTCTGGTGAAAGTAGGATTACTGCTGCAGTTGTATTTTGCGTTTTGTGGATAGTAGGTCAAAAACATGATTTCTCTTCCACCCAGAAATCCTCAGCTTAATTCAGAAGAAGTGCACCTGCATTCCGCCGGCAAGCCGTCACCGTTAGAAATCCTTCTTTGAATGCCTGAAAGTGAAAAGAAAAAGATAATGTTAATTTAGCTCAAGAATCCTTGCCAATTACAGACTTACAAATGTAGGGCATGTTCACACATGTAGGTTGATTGGTTTGCTCTGAACCAGGGTTTAAAACTGTTACAAAGTTTGCTTTCATAGCATTTCCTAACTGACCAAAATCTGCCATGTGTGAGTAAAACATCATCCCACTGGTGCAAGGTTATTAGGGACCGAGCACCAACTGGAATTGCTCTGTTTCATCTTCTTTTTCTTCTCTAGAATGAATCACATTTTTGAGAGTCTAAAAATGCTCAAAAAAAAAAAAAAACTCACAAAACATTGCACACATGCCAGAAGTGGCAAAACTTTACGTTTGATATAGGTTTTAGAAGTGGGTGTGGCGAAATGACTCAACACCGCCACCTATGCATGTTTGATGGACTGGCGACCGAGCTACGTTTCACGCACAGATACAAAAATCGCCACACACATCAAACATGCGAAAACCATACGAAACCGAACAGAAAGATATTTCTAACTGTCACTACACTAAGAACAGTTTTTGCCATTTCCAGGCGTTGTATTTTAATGAACTACTCCTAGGGATTTTATCAGATCAACACCGAAATTGGGTATTGTTAATCATAGTTTAGATTTTTACATTAGTTTTTGTTTCTATACTATTTTTACATTTGCTGTAAATTTCAGTTTTGTTTCATTAATGGTTTTATTAGTTTACCTTAGTTTTTATTTTGAGAACACATTTCTGTTTTAGTTTTAAGGTATAATTCTCAATATTCATAACTATGAGTTTTGCCTTAATTCGTAATGTACTGCTGACTAGTTATTAAGGTAGTAGTTGGGTTTAGGTATTAGGTTGGCATAGCGATTAGGGATGCACAATATATCGGCAGCCATATTGTTATCGGTCGATAAAGGCTATTTTTAAGGTTATCGTTATCTGTCCGATGTCATAATTAGGCCAATATCTTTAAGCCGATAAATTGCGTAATTGTACAGAACTGCCTGCCTAGCGCATGCGTGGGCGGAACTTGTTCAGACTTGTCCAGTGCACTGTAATGGAGCTTTCCTCACATTGTCCGTCCTTTCTTCATGTGGTATTGCTGTGCGTTATTAACTCAGTAAGTAACCATATTCCATATCATTGTAGATATGTTTGATAAACTGTCATTGTGTATTTTGGTTTAAATCGCCTCTGGAAAAATATTACCTGTGTAAACAATAGCAGTGATGCACACGTGCTAAACAACTCGTTGGGTTGTTTGTAATCTAATATGATTATTTGTTCTTATCAACGCGTTGCTTGCCATGTGTTGTTGATGTAAGATTGTATTCAGTTTGATCGGAATATTTATAATGATTATAACGAACTCTCGTGATGGCTATTACCACGTGCGCACACGCATAAGCTTCATCCCAAATGGCACACTATACACTATGCACCCATGCACTATGTACTTATGCACTTACACACTCAATAGCATAGTATATATATATGTAGTGTCGTCCCAAATGGAA
Organism: Danio kyathit; assembly: GCA_903798195.1. Classification (NCBI taxonomy): domain Eukaryota; kingdom Metazoa; phylum Chordata; class Actinopteri; order Cypriniformes; family Danionidae; genus Danio; species Danio kyathit. The sequence continues at coordinate 36,353,589 of LR812539.1, forward strand.
CACTATTTTTTTTTAACTAAGCGGAAATTCAACCCGTTTCCCCGATGACGTTTGACAGTTAGGGTTAGTAAGTACCAAAATAAAAAAAAAAGTACCAAATAATACCTGTCATGAGTATAACCGCATTCCCCATGGGGAGGCGCTATAATCACTCTCATTGGACAATTTCGCTTTCACAATCCAAAATAAATAAAGTTATCTAACATGTGCGCCCGATAGCTCCGCCCCTTCCGCTTTGTGAGCAAAGCTGCGGTCGTTGAGTGCGTGAAGTGTCCATTATTCCACACTTCATTTTACCGATCGAATGAGTCCGGATAATTAAAGTGTACTTATTATTTTTAGAGTTTTCAGTGTGAACGCACTACTTACACTATTTATACTACAAAATGGTGTAGAATAGTGCATGAGGATGCGATTTGGGACGCACCTATAGTGAGCCGACAGAGCTGTTCTTCACAGCAGCACAAGGGAGATGTGCGCCAGACACTGAATACAGCATAGGGGTTCTTAACTTACTGCCACATTCTGTCTTTATATTATACACTGTGTTTGTCATAAAGTCATATGTGCTCAATGATCAGGTGTTGTATCAAAATCTGACTTTCGAAAGCAAATCTGACTCCGCTTCGTCACACAATGCCTTGAGTAGTTTCAAACTCACAGCGGTGGGTTTCCCGCAATTGACAGCAAGAATGAACATAGAAGCATTGTCTGATTGACAAGCAGCGGTTACATGTGTTCAAATAAATCTACAACGCCAAATAGGACGATTTTATGTTGCGTTTTCTAAAGTAATACTATCTGTATTTAGCTTTTCGTTTGTGCGGTGGCTCTGAACTGTCAAAACACCTCTTAAAACGCTTTTTCAGACATTGTATATTTCTACATATGTACATTACTGTAACACGTTTTTGTCAGGTGTGTGGACAGAACCCAGACGCAGATCAGCAATAAAAATAAACTTTATTAATTAGAAACAAAAAAACTGGACTCAGAGCCCAGATAACAGCCAACAGGGCTGTAAAAAACAAAGACCCATGGTAGGGTAATCAGTCATTTTAAGTAAAACAAAATAAAATCAAACTGGACAGAAAAACAGACAGGCATCAAACTACACGTAACATAAGAAACGAATCAGCACAGACAAATGCAAACTGGGAGAATAAATAGAGGAGCAAACAAAGCCTAAAACGAGGAGCTCAGGTGAATCAAATTAACAAAATGAACAGGTAACAAGACGGGCGGGGTCTGACTACTAGACAAATGAGCACATGGAAATAGACGAAACAAGCCATGTGCTAAACACAAAAGCACAGACAATAAACAAGATTCAATGAAAAAGACAAACTAAACAAAAACACAACTGCATGCAAAGACATGAACAGAAACCTCTGACAACAGCAAAATACCAAACAAACAGACATGAAACATCAACATCCAAATCCTCACACACACCAAATTACAGACATAAGTACACAGCTCAAGATAACTTGACGCTGTGCACTCAAAAAAGGAAAACAAACAAGAGAGTGTCAGAGTTCTGTCACAAATCTTAAGAATTAAATAAACATAAGACAGAACCCTGACACTACCCCCCCTCAAAAGGGACGCCACCTGGCGTCCCTTAAAAAGGAACACCAAAAAGAAGATGGGCACAAGACAGACAGGAACACACCAACATGATAGCACAAAACAGACTTAAATTAACAAAACGAGGGAGTCAAGTCAACAATAACAACAACAAAAAATTATCAAGGTCCTTGGAAGGATGGAACCAGGGTGGATCAGGGGGCTCAGGGATAAGAGAAGTAACCCAGCGCTCAGGAGCCCAGGCAGACAACCAGGGAGGGACTGGGGGGAGGTACCAGGGGAGCTCCGGTGAGATGAAAACCCAGGCAAACACCCAGTGCGGGGCCAGAGGAAGGGACCAGGGGGGCTTTGGCGAGTCATGAACCCCAGCAGATGGCCAGGGCGGGGCTGGAGGAAGAGACCAGAGGGGTTGCAACGAGTGGGGAACCCCAGCAGATGGCCAGTGTGGGGCCGGAGGGAGGGACCAGATAGGTTCCAGCAAGTCTGGAACCCCGGCAGGCGGCCAGGGTGGGGCTGGAGGAAGGGACCAAAGGGGCTCCGGCGAGTCAGGAACCCCGGCAGGCGGCCAGGGCGGGGCCGGAGGGAGGGACCAGAAGGGCTCCGGCGAGACAGGAACCCTGGCAGGCAGCCAGGGCGGGGCCGGAGGGAGGGACCAGAAGGGCTCCGGCGAGACAGGAACCCTGGCAGGCGGCAAGGGCGGGGCCGGAGGGAGGGACCAGAAGGGCTCCGGCGAGACAGGAACCTTGGCAGGCGGCCAGGGCGGGGCCAGAGGGAGGGACCAGAAGAACTCCAGCGAGTCGAGAACCCCAGCAGACGGCCTGGACAGGGCCAGAGTGAGGTACCAGGGGAGCTTTGGAGAGTTGAGAACCTCAGTAGTCCCACCAGGCAGCCTGGGTGGAGCAGGAAATTTGGGTGGAGAGGACTCTGGAGAGGAGTCAGAAGACTCTGGAGAGGAGTCAGAAGACTTCGGAGAGGACGTGTGTGCGGCCCAGACACACAATAAAGCCATCAAAAACAGGACAGTCTCTGTGGCCATAACTGGGAGAGCGGGCGGCTCTGGAACAGCTTTCGTGGCCATAACTGGGAGAGCGGGCGGCTCTGGGACAGCCTTCGTGGCCATAACTTGGAGAGCGGGCGGCTCTGGGACAGCCTTCGTGGCCATAACTTGGAGAGCGGGCGGCTCTGGGACAGCTTTCGTGGCCATAACTGGGAGAGCGGGCGGCTCTGGGACAGCTTTCGTGGCCATAACTGGGAGAGCGGGCGGCTCTGGGACAGCTTTCGTGGCCATAACTGGGAGAGCGGGCGGCTCTGGGACAGCTTTCGTGGCCATAACTGGGAGAGCGGGCGGCTCTGGGACAGCTTTCGTGGCCATAACTGGGAGAGCGGGCGGCTCTGGGACAGCTTTCGTGGCCATAACTGGGAGAGCGGGCGGCTCTGGGACAGCTTTCGTGGCCATAACTGGGAGAGCGGGCGGCTCTGGAACAGCTTTCGTGGCCATAACTGGGAGAGCGGGCGGCTCTGGGACAGCTTTCGTGGCCATAACTGGGAGAGCGGGCGGCTCTGGGACAGCTTTCGTGGCCATTACTGGGAGAGCGGGCGGCTCTGGGACAGCTTTTGTGGCCATAACTGGGAGAGCGGGCGGCTCTGGGACAGCTTTCGTGGCCATAACTGGGAGAGCGGGCGGCTCTGGGACAGCTTTCGTGGCCATAACTGGGAGAGCGGGCGGCTCTGGGACAGCTTTCGTGGCCATAACTGGGAGAGCGGGCGGCTCTGGGACAGCTTTTGTGGCCATAACTGGGAGAGCGGGCGGCTCTGGGACAGCTTTTGTGGCCATAACTGGGAGAGCGGGCGGCTCTGGGACAGCTTTCGTGGCCATAACTGGGAGAGCGGGCGGCTCTGGGACAGCTTTCGTGGCCATAACTGGGAGAGCGGGCGGCTCTGGGACAGCTTTCGTGGCCATAACTGGGAGAGCGGGCGGCTCTGGGACAGCTTTCGAATGGACCACTGGATTCCAGAAAGCGACAGAGTCCCTCCTCCTCCTTCGCTTAGGGGTAAACACAGTGGCTTGAGCTGTTGCCGGGTCACTGGAAAGGGGAGCTGGAGAAAATGCTGGAACAGATACAGTAGAAACCAGAGTGTTGAAATGACTCAGCAGCACCCTCATCTCCTCAAGCTTGCACACGTGCTCCACCAACTCCTCAAAAGTCCAGTGGAGAAGACATCCCAACTCTGCAGAGGAAATAGGGATGTTAAGTCCTCCATTAAAAAAAAAATTCACGTGAGCTTCAGCAATGCACAGCCTAGATGCCTCTTCACGAAGTATCTGGGCATAAGTTCTGATGGGAAGCACCCCCTGCACAGGGAAGATCTGTTTAACTGGCTGTGCATTGCCCAGTGAAACAGTCACTTCTGGAGCTGGTTGAAGATAAGCCGCCATCTTAGGTTGCTGTCTGCTGGGTTCACTTGGCTGATTCGTTCTGTCAGGTGTGTGGACAGAACCCAGACGCAGATCAGCAATAAAAATAAACTTTATTAATTAGAAACAAAAAAACTGGACTCAGAGCCCAGATAACAGCCAACAGGGCTGTAAAAAACAAAGACCCATGGTAGGGTAATCAGTCATTTTAAGTAAAACAAAATAAAATCAAACTGGACAGAAAAACAGACAGGCATCAAACTACACGTAACATAAGAAACGAATCAGCACAGACAAATGCAAACTGGGAGAATAAATAGAGGAGCAAACAAAGCCTAAAACGAGGAGCTCAGGTGAATCAAATTAACAAAATGAACAGGTAACAAGACGGGCGGGGTCTGACTACTAGACAAATGAGCACATGGAAATAGACGAAACAAGCCATGTGCTAAACACAAAAGCACAGACAATAAACAAGATTCAATGAAAAAGACAAACTAAACAAAAACACAACTGCATGCAAAGACATGAACAGAAACCTCTGACAACAGCAAAATACCAAACAAACAGACATGAAACATCAACATCCAAATCCTCACACACACCAAATTACAGACATAAGTACACAGCTCAAGATAACTTGACGCTGTGCACTCAAAAAAGGAAAACAAACAAGAGAGTGTCAGAGTTCTGTCACAAATCTTAAGAATTAAATAAACATAAGACAGAACCCTGACAGTTTTATTCAAGAACATTTGAGCTGGTTTAGGTCCTTAATTCTTTCATTTTCATTTTACTTAAAATATATTTATAAAACTTGTTGGTTAATTAAGTGCCATTTTTTTATTTAACCTATTTTTTTTATACAACAGTCAAGTTGCATGTTAATTTGCCATGCGAAGAAAAGGAAATCATTTATTTTTGGCATGATATGAAATCATGAATATAGGTCTTTATAATCGCCTTGCAATTTTGAAATTATAGCTTTTTTTGCTTTGAGTAAGCTATTCAGTTCATAAGATCAGTTCAAACTTTTATTAAGTTTTTTAATTAAAATCAGTTGTTTACTTTATAAAAAATATAACATTTTGAAATATTTATATTTATCGGTTATAGTATACCGGCTATCGGCCTCCAAATGTTAAGAGTTATCCGTTATCGATATCGGCCCGATATCGGATGTAGTATAAGATTATGTACTTATGTAAGATTATGTAAGAATATGTACTTCATAAGAAGTAATAAACAGAACACCGGCTCATTGTGGATGCGTACCCCTGTATACATTTCAGGAGAGTGCGAATTATGTAGCCAGAGCTACGTATGGCTGGATTTTGTCTTTAAAACAAATGATACTGGGTGGTATGACACTGCCAACGGATTCTGGGTTTGTTTGGGTTTTTTTGCACTTTTCTGCTGTTACCAGTTTACCCAGTAGCTCACCATGTATGTCGGCTGATTTGCAATGTAGAGAGGAGTTGACTGCAACAATGGGGTTCGAGTCCGGCAAAGAACAGTTAAAAAAATAAAGGCAAAAAATAAAATAAATTAGTAAATTACAGGGTGACAACATGGTATGGTCTGAAAACATGATAAAAATCAGGCGCCCGTGAGGGCTTTTTTTTCTTGATTGCTTTTGAAAACACTGTCGGTTGGGTTTAGGGAAAGGGTGATCGGGTCAATCAGTGCTTTGAAAAACACTATCGGTTGGGTTTAGGGAAGACGGTAGTGGGGGGAGGGATTGGACAGTCAGTCAGTCAGTCAGTCAGTCAGTCAGTCAGTCAGTCAACAGCGGCCTTTGGTGCATTTATACGACAACAACAGGTGCGAATGGAACTTACGAAAGAAATTTGAGATCTGAAAAAGAGTACAGAGCAGCCTCTGGTGGATTGGACATATTTCGCGCTGTCCAGAAATGTATAAAGGGATACGTATCAATAACGAACCTGGGTTGATAGGCATTAGTTAACACAAAAAGTAAAGACTTACTTACTGTAGTTTGAGTTTAATTTTTGTAATTCTAGTCTAACAGTGTCGACTACAGCAAAGTTTGTTGTTTCCACAGCTTACATTAACTTTTGTGCAAACCTCTTAGTGATGAAATAAAATGACTTTGTGAACAGGCACTGAAAGAAAACTAAAAATTATGAAGAATTCAGACAAATGCCTTCATATTAAAAATCATAAATGTAGTTTAACATGCCTAGACTATATATTTTGGCAGCAGGAAAAAAGATGGAATTTGTTTTATGTTTATATTGAATGGATGTTTTTGACTGATTAAAGCACCATTACAGGTATTTCTTTAAACATTCGCAGGTCAGATATGCTGTCACACTGTTGTTACGCTGTTGTTGGTTTTATGTAGTTTTTCTTTTTGCTTCATTGCATTTCAGTTAACAAAAATGTTTCTCAATAATTTTTGTATTAGTTTTTGTTGCCTTTAGTCAAATATTTGTGCATTGGTCAAAGAAGGACAAAACCTCTGAAGGACTATTGACACTTTATTTCTTTCTTTCTTTCTTTCTTTCTTTATTTATTTATTTATTTATTTATTTATTTATTTATTTATTTATTTATTTATTCAATTGACCAGGACAGTCCCATTAAGATACAAGATCTCTTCTCCCAAAGAGTTCTGGCCAAAATGAAAGCACAAAAAGTTGCACATGAAAAACAAATAGACTATAAGAGCTTCAGAAAAAAATAAAGAGGGGGCTGTTTCCCTCATCACAATACTCTCAATACTGTACACTTAATTCTTTGTAACTGTTATTAAACTTAAAGGAATAGTTCACCACAAAATAAAAATGTACTCACCATTTACTCACCCTCAAGTGGCTTATGTTGAACACAAAAGAAGATATTTTGAAGAATCCTACAGTAACCATTGATTTCCAAAGTAGGAAAACCAAATATTATGGAAGTCAATGGCAGGTTCCCAGCTTTCAAAATATCCTCTTCCATGTTTAACAGAAGATAAAAACTCAAACGAGTCAAGAGAGAGTAAATAATGACAGAGTTTTCAGTTTTGGCTGAACTATCCCTATAACATTTTAAGCCACAAACAAACACTAGTCTGCATTTTTATTCAGTTGTCAGGAATATGTTTGTCTGAACAAATTTCAACAAGGCATTTATCTTTACTCCAGGTTAACTCACAATTCACTCTGAGAGGTATTAGCAAAACAAACCCTGCTGCTTCAGAAGCAATGTATATAACAGCTCATCGTGCACTGCGATAATGTGGGTCCATCAAGTCGTATTGCTTTTACACCACAAGCCAACCACTACAGAGTTTGTATTCAAGTGGGCAGAGACCACCTCGTTCAGCAAATATTGAGGCTGCTGTTTCAGTGCAGATCAGAGCATGATTGCCATGTTCACATATGCATTAGCAAACCCAAATAAGGAAGAAAACGCAACAGGTTCTGAAACAAACCCTCCAATCAAGCCAGTCATTGTGTGTTAAGGACATGTGACAAAAACACCACCAAAAACAAAAACAAAAAAGTGCCACGAATTCAAGATAAAGTGTGCAAAAAAAGTGTTATAAATCTATTCTCTCACAAGTAAAGTGATTTTTATTTATTTATATAATTTATTATTGTTATAATTTATTATTATTATTATTATTATTATTATTATTATTATTATTATTATTAAAGAGATAGTTAACCAAAAATCATTTATCAACTCTGGGTTTTAAAATCTTTTAGAGTTTTTTTTTCCGGTTGAACACTAAAAGCAGATATTAACGTAGAGCCAAAAATGGTAAATGAGGACATCATTTTTGGGGTGAACTATCCCTTTAAGAGTGTCTAAGAGTCTCTGTCCTACAAGGGCAAAGTGCACTTACTACACAAAAACTACCTTTAACGACTGTACCTTTGCATTTTTTTTACACCAAGTAGTCAAACACGCTGTGAGAAGATTAGTGGTTTTCATTTCTCAGAAACAGGACAAAAGTGAACTCAAGACAGAACAGATATCACAAAGCCCATTTTAGGCCTTAACTCAATTTTGACCAAATGTGTAATTACAGCACGTTTGCCATTGTAAAGCAAATGTGTGGCAATTCATAGATCTACGCTCATTACACCAGATTTCTTTGTACATTTCAGCCATCACTGGAAATTACAACCCACAATCACATAAAGTTTAAGTCAAAATGATTATTCCCCTGTAAAATAGTCATTCTTTTTCAAATATTTCTCAAGTGCTGTTGGGATGGAGGAATGGGAGATGTTTTTCAACACATTTTTAAACATATTAGTTCTAACTCATTTCTAAGAACCATTTTTTTGCCTTTGCCATAATGATAGCACTGTAAAAAATAACTGTAATGTATGGTAAAATACTACTACTATAAATGGACTTTCCCAGAATTCTGTTTTATGCCTTTTGTTGACATTACCATGGTCCATTTTAGTTTTTTTTTCTTATAAGTTATGTACACATTAGAGTTTTATATTACATCTAATGTTGATAAGCAATGTTTATTGCATTACTTTAATTGTACGTCTGTTACCATGATGGTGGTTAGTAGTTGTGTGAATTAGGGCTGCACAATATATATCATTTCAGCATCAATATCGCAATGTGCGCATCTGCAATAGTCGGTCCCACTTTATATTGTGTAGCTTATACCTGTGAACTTACATGGTAATTAGATGTGTAAGTAGTATGTAACTACAGTGTATGTACACACGTTTACATAGTATTTACTTTTGTATTACTGGTGTAACTATACTCATGTAACAACCCACTGAATAGTATGTGTAAGTACAAATGTGTAACAGGACATTGGTAACAACAGTAGGAAAGTACACATCTGTAACAAGAATTATGTAAGTGCATTGTGTAACAACAATATGTACTTGCAGATGTTTTCCCACTTCCACACCTGTTTGCAGATCATGCACTTGTGAACACTGTATGGCAGAACTAATGCTGCATTAGAAGGTTTCACCTTGTGATACAAGTGTACTTGCATGGTAACTCCACAGGAACTGTCCACTTAATATAAAGTGTAAAATGGTCCCAAATTACTGTGTAACTTGTAGAAATATCTTCTATGCAACACTTTAATAACAGTGTAGTTACATGATAACTCCACAGGAACAGTCCACAATATAAAGTTTAAAATAAAATTCATTTTCGTTTCGGCCTAGTCCCTTTATTAATCTGGGGTCGCCACAGCGGAATGAACCGCCAACTTATCCAGCATATGTTTTACACAGTGAATGCCCTTCCAGCTGCAACCCATCTAAGCCGAAAAAAAAATAAGTGAATGTATGAACAGTAATTTGTGACCATTTTACACTTTATATTGAGTGGATCCTGTGGATTTACCATGCAAGTACACTTGTATCACAAGGTGAAACCTTCTAATGCAGCATTAGTTCTGCCATACAGTGTTCACAAGTACATGATCTGCAAACAGGTGTGGAAGTGGGAAAACATCTGCAAGTACATATTGTTGTAAGCTTTAAGCAATTTTTTTTCGATAGTCTACAGAACAAACCATCATTATACAATAACTTGCCTAATTACCCTAACCTGCCTAGTTAACCTAATTAACCTTATTAAGCCTTTAAATGTCACTTTAAGCTGTATAGAAGTGTCCTGCAAAATATCTAGTAAAATATTATTTACTGTCATCATGGCAAAGATAAAAGAAATCAGTTACTAGAGATGAGTTACTAAAACTATTATGTTTAGAAATGTGTTAAAAAAAATCTTCTCTCTGTTAAACAGAAATTGGGGAAAAAAAATAAACAGGGGTGCTAATAATTCATGGGGGCTAATAATTCTGACCTCAACTGTATTTAAGTTGAGTTATTTATGTAACCCAGTGGTTGAGTAAAAACATTTGGTGCTTTGTTAGGTTATTTTTAACCTTTATTAAGTTATTTATTAATAACTCAACTGGTTGGGTTAAATATTTGGTGGTTTGCTGGATTATTTTTAACCTTTATTGAGCTATTTATTTAATAAGCTATTTATTTAATAACTCAACCAGTTGGGTTATTTATTTTAATTACAACAGTCAACTGATTTACCTGACACGAGCAGCTGTATTAATATGCGCATGCAATGTTGTTTTTTGCGTTATAAATAAACTTTATAAGCTCTAACACAATAATGGCCATGCACAATAAATGTGCTACATAAGTACACACATTATATTACATTATAATATTGCTTTTTTTTTTTTTTTAATCAAATCACCTCTCCATGTCATCTTTTTTTATACCTGTTTCACCAGCACCCCTAATTGCTGATGATACAAACTGTATATATATATAACTTTGTATATATATATATATATATATATATATATATATATATATATATATATATATATATATATATATATATATATATATATATATATATATATATATATTATGAAGACTATATAGTGTTTTTTTTCACATTGGATTATTACATTCGTGTATCTAAATATTGCTAGACTTTCAGAAAATCATATAGCACTGTATCTTTTATTTGCACAATAGCATTGTTCTACTGTACTTCTTGATTGTAAATGGTTTATTATATTTTATGTAGATCCACTCCCTTACCAAATAATCTTAATGTATCTAAAACTATCAATTCTTTCTCATCCACGCATATGGTTGTGTTTTTGTCTCTGTTACAAAGGAATGATGTGTAGTGGTTAGCACTTCTAAACACTGGTGTGTTTTTATAGTTTTGATACATTTCACAAAGAAATACGGTAACTTACCATAACGTTTTGAAAATTATTTTACGGTTTCTACTGTATTTTTATCAGTAAAGTTCTGCCAACCACAGCTACCTTTTCTTTACAGTGTTTTTACAGTGCACTTTTACTAGTTAATTTGCAAGACACTAGTATTCAGCTTAAAAATAGAAAGATTCTTCAAGCTTTCTTAAAATTAAACTAAAAACAAACCAACAAATCTATATTTTGAAGAATTTTAGGTATAGGCCACCATTGACTTCCGTTGTATTTTTTTCTTACAATGGGAATCAGTGGCAACCAGCGTTCAACATGCTTCAAAATATTTCTTTTGTGTTCAACAGAAGAAATGAATAAGCCCTCATGAAAGAAAAAAAATGTCCCCAGAAATCAAACACAAATTTTACCCCATAATAGAAAAGCTAATTTCTTTGCCAGGCACAAAATTTGGTTCACACACATGAAAGCACAATCACTTCTGGGCTTTTTTATTGTGCATTTCCATTAGGGTGCTTTAGTTTGATCACAAAAAAAAAAAAAAAAATCAAGCCATGGCAGCGTGATTCCTTCAGCCGAGGATCTTTGAGCATAATGAAATCAATCATTAATGCACTTTGCAGTGTAACAGACTGGGCTAGTTGACAGATCCCCTCATTCGGCTTGCAAATTTGCTGATCACTTCACAGATGAATATTCACAAACTCACTCGCAGCTCGCCTTTTAAACAGCTCTGAGCCCCCCCGAAGCCTTCTCAGTCAATCAACACCTCTTTCTTTATATACCCATATTATGGCCTGATAGTAGTGCATTTGTGACAGCATATGAAAACAGAGTGGATGGCAGATAATAAAAAATTGAAGTGTGTTACGGGTATCAGGTGAGAAGTGTAAATGACGCATGTTTATTAATGAGGAGTAGGCAGCCGTATGATCACACCGTACTCCTTTAATGTGTCTGCGCTGTATGTGTGTGCCGAATTCATTAAAGTGAATATGCAAATTGGCGATAACTGCTCAATGGTCACAGCAAATCAACAGTAACGTGTGATCTTGGAGGTCAGGTTTGAGTGCTAGGCTGTGGAGGCTGCAGAAGGCTATTGCAATATCAAATGCATTATAGGAATATCAAAGCTCTTTTTTATAATTGCACTTAATGCTTGCTTTCTGTCAAATATTTTGAAGTAAAACGAGGAAAAGTATGGTCGGTATAGTATTAATAATTATACTATTATAATAATAAAGTATTAATATTAAAACTTTAAGAAAACATGTCAAAAATACAAATAGTTTAAAATGTTATTAATGTTTACATCATTTTTTATATTGTTTGTAAACCCAGTATAAAAATATTAAATAAGCAAGTAAATACATAAATGCAAATAGCTCTTTTAAGTAATTATTGAAGCATTTTATTGTGTGTACAGTTCAAACAAACTATTAAATGCATAAACAAATCGAATAAGTAAACAACACTCAAAAAATATATTGTTGCATGTTTAAACTGCTCATTTAAAATGAGCTGAAACAACACAACTCTTGAGATTTTGCTGGGACAACTTAATTGTTTTATGTTCAATCCACCTAAATTTGTAAAAACTAATAAGTTAACTTAATTAATTTATGTTGTTTTAACACAACTTGATTGTGTGGAAGCCAGTGTTTTGTACAGTGAAGAATAAATACACATTGTAAAAAATGCTGGGTTCCACACAGTTCATTCATGCTTTCCCAACACAAATCAGTTAAATTAACTTGACATATATAAGTGTACTGAACATAAAACAGTTAAGTTGTCTCAAAAAAAAAATCTAGAATTGTGTTATTTCAACTCATTTTAAATACAGTTTGAACAAGCTGCCAAAAATATTTTGGTAAGTTTAAAAAAACAAACTGAAAATGAATACATAAATGTAAAACAAAAGGTAAATAATACAGTCCAAACAGCTTTTTAAAATGATTTGTGCTTCATGTTTGCTTTTCTTAAAATACATTGATATAAACAAAAGCAATTTTATTCATTCATTCATTTTCTTGTTGGCTTAGTCCCTTTATTAATTTGGGGTCGCCACAGCGGAATGAACCGCTAGCTTATCCAGCATATATTTTACGCAGTGGATGCCCTTCCAGCTGCAACCCATCACTGGGAAACACCCACACACTACCATTCACACTCATACACTACAGACAATTTAGCTTACCCAATTCACCTATAGCGCATGTTTTTGGACTTGTGGGGGAAACCTGAGCACCCAGAGGAAACCCACATGAACACAGGGAGAACATGCAAACTCCACACAGAAATGCCAACTGACCCAGCCGAGGCTCAAACCAGTGACCTTCTTGCTGTGAGGCGAGAGTGCTACCCACTGTGCCACCGTGCTGCCTAGCAATTTTATTACTATTTGTAAATAAAATTAAATGCACTATACAACAATAAAATTAGTAAAATAAATATAACTTAAAATAGTTTAATGCTTACTTTTTTTATTATTGTTTGTGAATAAACACATGTTAAATAAGTAAAAACAAAGTAAATAAATACAAATAGCTTTAAAGTAATCATTCAATACTATCACAATCATCAGCGATCTAGTCCATACAGATCGCTGGTAAACTACAAATCTGCCACCAAAAGAACTACAAATCCTGTCATGCACTACACACTCACACCAGTTCCTGTTTCACTCTGATTACACACACACAGCTGGAGGATCATTATGAACTTATTACTTGGACTTTAAAAGCAGCACAGACACACACACACACACACACACCAGTTTCTAAGATTTGTTTATCTTTGAGCAGTACAAAGAGTTTTTCCTTGTTTAGCCTAGCCGTGTTTTGACCCTTGCCTTGTGTTATCGTTTTGATTCATTGCTGGCTGTACTGGCCATTCGCCTGTTTATTGACCACAACTCTGGATTCCCTGCATGCATCTGTTTGCCCCAGTTTTGACCATTGCTTGCCTTACCATTCTTGTAATAAACCTGCATTTGGATCCTCAACTCTGTTGTCAGCGTCTATCAGATTACAAATACATACAATAATTTAGTAAATACATGAACAAATCTGAAAAAAACAATCAATCAAACACCTAAATAAACCATGTAAACAAATAAAAAACAAGTAAATAATACAATAAATAAAATAAGTAAATAAAATATACAAATATTTAGCTTTAAGGCTTGCTTTTGTTGAAATTGTTTGATCTTAACTGAAGCAATGTATTATGGTTTATGAATAAAACTAATATTGTATATAAAATATAATATGTAAAAATATATAATACTGTATATAAAAAACATATGTACATATTAGGGCTGGGCGGTTTTTTCGATTTTTTCGATTAATTCGAATTTACGTTTTAAGACGATTTTATTTTTTACAAAATCGAGGAATCGCGTTTTTTTAATAAAAATATTAAAGCCGATTTTCCACTATCGTGCCAAACCGTTCTAAACTGTTAAACAACCGTGCTGAATTGTGCTGATTCTGTGTGTTGACGTCGCGGCTCTGTTGATGTGCTGCCACAGCTGGTAGCGGAAGCGCGCCAGGGCAGACCGGCCATTGGGAACACCGGGACATTTTCCCGCTAGAGCAACAACAGCCCCGCAGTCAGCCAGCCAGCTTCGCGAATGTTTCCATGCGCGTCGTGCTGTTGTTCGCGTCCGGCAGCCGTCTGTGTCTCACGCGCGAGCTGCGAGACGGGGACCCGCGCACCACCTGAAGGACGGTTACGGCGTGTTGTAAATGTCGGTCACCGCAGAAAGTCAAATCTTTCTTTAATTTGGACTTTTGCTTGAATTACGGAGTGGCACAGTAGCTGTCAAGGTACTGTATGAATTAAATCATAACCCATATATGCACCAATAAACAAGTAAAATGAATGAATGAATAAATTAATATGGATTATTAAATGTCGGCAGTTTTTACTCCAAAAAATATCAATACGTATCGACAAATGTTTTATAAAAATAAATTAAGCAATTTCCAACATTTCAGCTATAGGCCATTATACGATTCAGTTAAATATAAGATAGACATTTAAATGTATATAGATATGTAACAGGTTTCTGTGGGGTTTTTTTTTTCACGGTGATCTTTAATATACACTGGGTGGTGGAGCTACGCACAAATATTTTCTAAAACGTCAAGCAGATATTTGTCTATAGCTCGTTAGTTATTTATGAAGACAAAAACTAATTAAAATAACAAAAATAAAACTATAAAATTACAAAGATAAAAAGAGCAGCATTCTGCTAAATATAGTCCTTTATATCCTGATATGCTATGTGTTGTTTCATTCGTTTTTTTATATTTAACTTGATGCATTCGTTATTTAATATTTAAATACAAAATCGTTTAAATGGTTATATTTTACCATCAAAATGTAGTATATTTTATATCATTACCAATTTTTGATATAAAACCGCTGTTATTTTATTGATTGTTATGAAATAATTTAAGTGCTATATTTTTTATTAGTGAAAGTGCCCGCTCACTTTGACAAGGCCTGTCTAAATATATATTTCTGCCATGCCACTAATACAGATAAACTATTGTTGCATTATCATTGTTTATTTTTCTGTTATGTACAGAGATTTGAATATTTATTTCCCCTCCAATCCTTTTTAATCTTCAAGTTACATTTTGGTCATTTTCTCTCCAAATAAAATTTGCCCAAAGCTGCACAACATATGACCTGCTGTGACTTCTATTGTAGCTATGTTTAGCATCCCTATATGAGAGAGTGCCATAACCGCGTTTAGTCACACTATTGCTTTTCTTTTACAAGTGAGCATGAAAAAAACTAGTTTCAGCATTTATTTAAATTTAAATGAACAAGGTAAGCTGGTAAGGTAGTTACACAGTAAAAAAAATTAATAAAAAAATAAATAAAAAAAATCGAAATCGAAATCGGTCAAACTTTATGAAAAAAAAAAAAAAAAAAAAAAAAAAGAGATTTTTTTTTTTTGCCATATCGCCCAGCCCTAGTACATATACATATATACATATATACATACATACATACATACATACATACATACATACATACATAGCTGATGCCGAAAGAAAGTAAAACTGCTGAGAAATTAAAAACCAAAGATGACATGATTACATACATTTTAAAAAAATGTGTGGAAAAAAGTTCGATTCTCATGTGAAACTGTACAGGGGAGAAGCCAGTTGAGTTTTTAGCAAAATATTTAGCAGTGTTTGCATGTCATTTATGGCATAATTAATTAAAATAAATGTAAAATAACATTCATTACAAGTTGATTTTAAAAAACACCTAAATTGTTTTGCATTTTGTGATTTTTTTTTTTCAGTTGAAGAAAAATATATTTTCCATTCATATATTAGCAAATATTTTGCAGTGTTTGCATGTCCTATACTGCATAGAAGTCAATAAAATGAATCTAAAATAACATTCATTACAAGTTTATTTAAAAAAGCATTTTTTTCAGTTGAATAAAATATTTTCCATTCATGTATTTTATCATTGAAGATTTATTAAAAATAGTGTAAAAATCTCATCTCATTCTCGTGAACCCAATCTCGTGTCTCGTCTTGTGGGGAAAGCGTCTCGTCACACCCCTAATATATATATATATATATATATATATATATATATATATATATATATATATATATATATATATATATATATATATATATATATATCATAATAATAATCATAATAATAACAAGCATGTCTAATATATTCATTTAAATTGCAGGGACTTCATTAAAATAACCACTGCTCAAAAACCATTCAGTGAATTTATCACGCAGTAAAGCTGAATTGCAGGTGGTGAACAAGTGTCGTGAATAAGACATAAGAAAGCTTTCTGAGTTGAATTACCATGCACAAATGTGCCGCGACTGTTCAGTAAATTTGGCCCTGAAAAACAGATCAGCGTGCAGCAGGGTGCCATGCGGAGCTCTGGGGTCCTCGCCGTTCCTCTGGCCTCATCAGCATCCATAAATAAAGGTGCTTGCATGGCGGAAGAGATGATATTGAAGCAATATGCACTCGGCAAGCGTGAGGAAAAAAAAAAATTAATTTGATCACACAAAACGCGAGCTTAATTTCTCATTTGCTTCTAATTAATTACTGTGATCGTGCACAAGAGGACTTCTCAAAAGACCTTGAAAAGTGATATAACAGCCTTTGGAAAACCTGGCCTTAAATAACACTCGCCATACTTTTGGGAAAAGGGCATAAGAATTAAAATAAATAAATAAATAGAGAGGCCTATTGGGTCGTTTTATGCAAACAAGACGACGTGGATAAATAGATGGAGTGTTGAAGATAAATTAAAAGGCCTGTTTTGAAAGGCTAACAATCTGCGAAGGATCTTCAAAAACGGTCTGGCCAAAGATTACGTTCTCTCATGTTTGTCAAAGGATTAGCGACTACGTTTCTTAATAGCTCCTCCAGACGACATGAAGCGAGCATTGGGGACGGGGAGGGGAGAGAAGAAATATGAAGCGTAATTGGAATGAAAAGTAGTTCAATTTAGATCAAATTGGCTCCTGTAACACTCAATCCTCTGCTATTCCAAATATATCGCCCATGTAATTCCGCTTTACCGGCGCAGACAGACTGTTCTCCCAGCAGAAGGATCATTTCGTACCGCTGCATGCGTGCACTGCTCTGGAAGTGACAGAGACTTTATTGTCTGTAAGTAACAAAACGACATGAATGCAGACTGTCTTAAAGCAATCACATCTCTTTCTATTCCTGGTAGCCCGTGTGCCTCAGGGTGCATGATGTTCTCATTTGTAACCAAACAGGTGCCGTCTAATGGCTGCACAATATATTGGTTCAGCATCGATATTGCAATATGTGCTACTGCAATGGCCACATCACAGGATCTGCAATGTTGACAAGGGATTATAGCTGACCGCCACATTTCAGAAGGTGTGAGATTTGTGGAGTCACTGCAGAATTGCACCATAATGAAGTGAAAGTTAACTTATTTGTATATTTTTGGTTTTTTAAGGGCACATATTTTACCACTTTTTCAAGATTTAACATAAGTCGTTTGTGTCTCCAGAGTGTGTCTGTAAAGTTTCAGCTCAAAACACCCATCAGATTATTTATTACCTTTCAGAATATTGGGATTTTCTGCTCTAAACACAATGTAGCTGTTTTTGTTCCCTGTGCCTTTAATGCTAGTTCTCCCCACCCACAATTCCCACCCTGTCAGAGTGTGCCTCAATCTCCGGCTGCGTCAGATAAACAGCACAGTGACAGACATGAAGGATGCAGATCTCACAATACTTTTGTGAGAAATACCACAGTAAGAAATTTTCCGATGATTATTTGATGTGTCTGTTGTGGAGTTAATTCAAGCCTTTCTGCAATGATGAGTCGCACACAATGTCATTACAAAGTGTGATAAACTAAAGATAGGAAAACCGCACTCCTATGCCGTTGTGGTGCAGAGGCCTCAAAATGGGAGGATTTGGATTCTTTTTTAATGTCAGGAAATTTTAAAAGAGGGACTTATTGTGTTTCTATTACTCCCACATGACTGTGGTCACACTATACCTACACACAGTTCTGTTCAAACAGCTTACAAAAGATGATTTTCCTCATAGGTGCCCTTTAAAGCCTGTGATTCTGTGAGCATTTCAATAGAGTTTAAAGAGACAGTTCACCCAAAACTGAAATATCTGTCATCAGTCTGTTAGAGTTGCTTTCTTAGATTGAACACCAAAATATGATCTTTTGAAAAATAATAGAAATCTGTAACCATTTGACTTCCATGGTAGAAAAAAACTAAAAAAGTAAGGAAGTCAATGGTTACAGATTTCCAACATCAAATGATCTGCTGAACAAATGAACAGAAGAACAACAATTCCAAACAGGTTTTACACAAATTGAGCTAATCAAATTAATTGGATTAAACTATTAGAATTTGCAAATTGTATCCATAACTAACAAAAGTTAATTGTTAAATAAAAAAACAACAACAAGCCAATAAAAAGTCATCATCAGTTCCAGCAGAATGACACAGTTTTACAACATGTTAAACTTTCAGATACTCGTGTAAATACAGGTCATGACTGAATGTGGAGGATGATCAAAAGAAAACAAATGATGCATATTCTCCAAAATTAAAGGATGGTGCCCAACATTAAACCAGAAATGGACATTAGAAATCTCATTAGGTGAGCTTAATGTTAAAATTAGGGCGTCATGGTGGCGCAGTGGGTAGCACTATTGGTCACAGCATAAAGGTCGCTGGTTCAAGCCTCAGCTGCGTCAGTTGGCATTTCTGTGTGGAGTTTGCATGTTCTCCCCGTGTTCGTGTGGGTTTCCTCCGGATGCTCCGGTTTCCCCCACAAAGACATGCACTATAGGTGAATTGGGAAGGCTAAATACTCCGTGTAGTGTATGTGTGTGAATGAGTGTGCATGGATGTTTCCCAGTGAGGAGTTGCAGCTGGAAGGGCATCCGCTTTGTAAAACATATGCTGGATAAGTTGGCGGTTCCTTCCGCTGTGGCGACCTCAGATTAATAAAGGGACTAAGCCAAAAAGAAAATGAATGAATGAATGAATGAATGTTAAAATTAGGCGAATCATTAACTGACTTTTTTTTGTTTTGTCAATATGCTAATTTTCATATAGGCCTATTGGCGTGTGTGTATGTGTGCACACAATTTGTAAAAAAAAAATAAATAAATAAAAAATCAACAGCCTCCAATGATAGTAGGGGTCGTAAGTCACTGGCATTATTATTTTGGGGGCTGTTGAATGAAAAGTTTGGTAACTCTTGACTCTTGTATTTATCTATGCTGGTTATTTGCTTATTAATGTTAAGCATGATTCACTCCTCTACAGAATTATCCCAATCCATTTAAAGAATCAATTCTTTCCAAATAGAGCTATTAGAGCCATCTGGTGAAATTGTATTCAAATCGCAATACATAAATCACAGAAAAACTACATTTTGCAATGTCTAATTTGCCATCTAACATTGGAAAACTTGTTAGGAACCCCAAACAGAAAGCATTCCTCTTTCAGTACGGTCATTGTCATTAAGGTCATTATCTGCCCTTGAGCGTGATGCATGACTACAACACAATGCATAACAATGAAGAGCGCAATACAGGCGGCCCGTGCGCACAAAGCGTTTGGCATGATCTTGTCTACTCATGACAGCGAGAAAACCCACTTTGAGCTGTTATCTCCCTTGTTTTAGCGCGGATTTAAGCACTCAACACTTGCAGGTCAGTGGTGCTATCTGAGCTTGCACCAAATAGAATTAGCCATGCTTTCTGCTCTAACACTGGCGAGTAATGGACAGCATAAGGATGCACTGAGGGCACTTTAGGGAGCGAGTCCGTGGCATGCATGTACAATTAGCACATATGCAACAAAACGCCCACAGAATACATGAGCGTCTTTTGTCGAGCTTATATTTAAAGATCACACTCCAATTGGCGCATTCACATTCAATTAAGCGGCGCGGTTCTGCCTCGCATTATTTCCTCTTGATGTTTCTTTTAATTAGCCAAATCAAATCGATGTGATTAAAAACAGAGTCCTCCTCCGCCACCTACCCACACAGTATGGCAGTTCTGTAAGAAAAAATAAAATTCACCGAAATGAAAAATCTGCCCCCTTTTTGTCAGCATCCGGGGCTGCGCAGCTAAGCACGAATGGCAGATGGCTAGCAAATGGATGTTTCAGACTGAGCGTTGTCGACTTCAGAGCGATCGGTCCATATGAGGGGAGATAATTGAGACTGGCTACACGACTGGCCGCGAGGGGAAACGGCAGAGAAGCCTGCTGTCCTTTCAGCACCGCGGACAGCAGCCAGCGAATATCAGCACCGCGGACAGCGTTACTGACCCGCCATCAGTCAGAGCTCCAGGCTTGGATGTGAGATCAGTAGAGCGGCATAGGATGCAGCTGAAATCCCATTTAAGCAGAACTGTGTGCGGCTCAGAGGGAGAGAGAGCTATAAGCTTAAAGTCCCAGATGATTGGGCTAACTCCACCTGTCTGTGATGGACCAAGGGTTCAAAGCAAGAGCAGGCAGAGGCTAGCAAACTCTTTGACATGCTTGCTGTAATCTAACACCCACTGGACCAATGCTCCAACCCATCTTTGTGGAAAACCTGCATTTTTTTCACTGTGAAGTCTCACTGGAGGTGGGAATGCATTTGCCAACCAGAGGTCTGTGGAGAAAATGGTCTACATAAAACTTCACTTGACTTTTTTTTTCTGTATTTTATTAATTGTTAGCTTTTTTCATATTATTATCTGTGGCGTCATGTTGCTTTGTTTTATTTAATGTCTAGGTGATGATTTTATTAAAAATTATATATGGATATTTTAATCCTGCCATTATACTTGTATTGTTTCGCTATTGTAAATTGATTGAATCTAAGCAAAAGGCCAAGATATTGAAAATATCGCATAAATATATTAATTGCACATTATTTTTTTTTCTGTAAAATTAGCCAGGTCTATGTTATTCCAACGGTGTTCAAATATGTACTATAATTCTCATATTAAAATACGTAAAATAAATTATTCCATTGTCAAGAATATTATTTAACACTGTGGACGAAAAAGAGAAGGAGCAAATAGAAAGAAAGATAGAAATATTTAGTACAAATATGTAATAATTTATATATTTCATCAAAAATACAATAAAATTCTATAATATAGACAATAATATAGTGGGAAATCATGTTATAATATATAAGTTGTGATGTCTTTAATATGCATTATTACATGGCTAATGTCTCAATGCATTGTTAACATATTGTTAGGAAAAAATATTTTTCAATAATCAATGACAACATGCTTTCTACCTGGGATTCATATGTTGTTAGAATGTTTCTTGCATGTTTACCATTTTGTCAGCATGAATTGCCATGTTGTTAACATGTTTATAGCTTGTTTTACAACATGTTTAGCATGCTGTTAGCATGAATTAGCATGTTGCTTACATGTTGTCACCATGTTTCCAATTACTGGTCAATATTTGCTAATAATACACACCTAGATAGAAACTCGAAGGTCTGAAGCTCTTGAAATGGATGGATGTAATCAAGGTGTGAATTAGGGGGACAACTTTTTTGGTAGTTTGGTAATGCAAGCTTCAGTGAATCAAATTTATGAATGTATTTAAATTCCATCTCATGTATTAATAAAATGTCTAAGTTTTTAGTGTTTTCAGGTATATTTAGTGACTATTTTAGAGGTTACTATCGGTCAAAATATACAAATTATGTCTAATTTGTCTGTTTTCAGGTTACATGCAGATAAAAACACCTATTTTACAAGAAGCATGTTTTGTGAATATGTAAGATGTGCTTTGGTGCTCTGGAACTGCCAGTTACAGACTGTTGAATCAAATTTTCCTAGCATTGATTGAGACGATTATGCCTTCCCAATGGTATGAAATGTTATGGGGGGTTAAATGTATATTTATATTATACATTTTTAATTATTAATATTAATATATTAATATTAACCCCCCTGTAATTCGCACCCTGGATGTAATGCACTGTATAATGTAATGAATATATTTTAACACCCTCAATAAAGTCTTTTCATAGATGCAAGTGTCTTTTTTGTGCAAAAAAATATGTAGTATGTCTGCTCAGTTGAAAAAAAAATTTTGCATTTGTGCTTGCCGCATGAAAACGTGATTAAATTTTAATTGAAGACAAACATGCAAGCGTATTATTATATTATATTATAATATATATTATATTATATTATATTATATTATATTATATTTATTATATTATATTTTATTATATTATATTATATTATATTATATTATATTATATTATATTATATTATATTATATTATATTAATTATATTATATCATATCATATTATATTATATTATATTATATTATATTATATTATATTATATTATATTATATTATATTATATTATATTATATTATAGTACGATTACTTCTGTATTGTAGCCTTGAGCCATTGCTACTGCATTTTATTATAATTACAATGCTTTCAAAGAACCATGGCTAGTCCTGCTAATTATGCAGAGAGTTCAGGTCTTATTAAATCTGCCAGTGCTGTGAGCGAGTTTTGCAGAAAAGCCCCAAATGTAAACATCAGGGGTTATCAGCAGCTTGCCAAGCAAGAAACAAGTGTTTACCATTTACACAACGGCAAAAAAGGCTAAACAGTAGCATAGAAAAAAGATCTACTTCATCGTCCGCAGATATACATTTACAATATTAGAAGCTCTCGACAGCTTAATGCGAATACTAGCAGGGAGTTGAAGATTGACAAGGGACAATTATAGAAGAATATGATCTTCATAAGCTTTCATATCCCAGGCTCAGCCAAATGCTGCTGGATGAAAGAGGCTCTCTCTGTGAATACCATCCATCCGAGTGCAGCAGGAGTTGTGATGCTCCATTAAAACCGCATGTACGTGTAAATGTGAGATGGAGAGAAAGGGAAGAGGAGGAGGAGGGGGTGATAAGAGGGGGTGGAAAGAATACAAGGCAAAGTCGCTGGAGGGAGAAATAACACTTACGATGAGATGCACAGACACACAATTCCATTATCAAGGCATCTAACAAAGACTACTTTAATTGTACAGGTGCCCGAAATGTTTACATGAATCAAACAAGATAAATGAAGAAAATCCGTAAGAGGACTTGGCAATATCACAATATGCCAATTGAGATCGCCGTTCATTATCATATTTATACTGTGATAATGGAAATTAATAGGAAGATGTTTATATATTTAACATCCTTATTTACCTATGTTGTTGCTGTTTTGTTAGGGTATACATTGTAAGCTGTTTTAAATGTAAAATGAGTTATGAATATCACTCACTATATCTTTTTACCTAAATACATAGAGTGGTATTATTAGAAACACATTTATTTGTTTTATACAGGGTTTCTGCAGATATCATAATGTCAAATTTAAGACCTTTTTAAGACCATTAAGTATTAAATTTAAGACCTATATCACAATGCAATATCAAATATATCAAATATATCAAAACATGCAAACACAAAGAGAAAATGCTAAATCACAAAATTAGTGGTAAAATAAATGTATTCAAATTAAACAGTACTAAAGACAGGTTAGATGCACCACTGAACTACAGAAAAAAACAAACAAACAGCTTAAGGCTAATTTATACTATCGCTAGGGGCCACATTGCGCACCTCACAAAACGGACGAGGCTCTTATACTTGACGCGTTCGCCATTGAGATATTCTTTTAAATGACAGGGGGCGGTCAAAAGATAAACAGAGAAGTGGAATGTTTCCGGAACTAGGTCATATCATTAATATTGTTGAAGATTTTTAAACTAATTGTTTTTTATTATTTTTATAATTTATTATAAAGATTTTTATAGCCATTCAAGATTTTTTTTAATCTGAATGATGCATGACTTGCTTTTGTTCATATCTTGGACAGTTCTACCTAAGTTAAATATTAAATGGCAACAGAACTTGGGTTGCTCTACAATTATATTTTTTGATTATGGCAATAATAAAAACAAAAAAGTAGTACACTTACTAAAAATCCTGACGTTTTTTTTTTTGTTTTGTTTTTTTGCCCACTCAACAATTTACACATCACTGTCTGGCTAGTTTCTGCCCTCTACTTATAAGCTAAAAAGGCAATAATGGTCCAACATTGGTGACCATAATCATCAATAAAGCCTAGCAATTGGATATCAATATATTGTAAACTGATAGGTTCATATATTCCTTTCCAGCTACAGTTGAAGTCAGAATTATTAGCCCCCCTGTTTATTTTTTCCTCTAATTTCTATTTAACAGAGAGAAGATTTTAACACATTTCTAAGCATAATAGTTTTAATAACTCATTTCTAATAACTGATTTGTTTTATCTTTTCCATGTTGACAGTAAATAATATTTTATTAGATATTGTTCAAGACACTTCTATACAGCTTAAAGTGACATTTAAAAGGCTTAACTAGGTTAATTAGGTTAACTAGGCAGGTTAGGGTAATTAGGTAAGTTATTGTATAACGATGGTTTGTTCTGTAGACTATCAAACATATATTGCTTAAAGGGGCTAATAATTTTGACCTTAAAATGGTTTTTAAAAAATTAAAAACTGCTTTTTTTCTTGCCAAAATTATTCTATTATTCATTATTCTAGTCGAAATAAAACAAATAAGACTTTCTCCAGAATAATAAAATATTATCAGACATACTGTGAACATTTCCTCATTTGGGAAATATTTAAAAAAAAAAAGAAAATTTCAAAGGGGGGCTAATAATTTTGACTTCAACTGTATTAAAGACATAATTTGTTACTTAATTTTAGTTTGTAACTTGTAAATTGTTTTAAATTCAAAATTGTAATATACACATCAGTGTAAAACCTATGAATGGTGGAAAAACATTCTGTAATATTAAAACCAACTGGATCTCCACTGTTGCCATGGACTTTTTTTTTTTTTTAACAAACTTATCCCACAGGTTTTTCCAAACTTTTACAAAAAAATGTCCTCCTTTCCCATGGCTGTTGCAATTTCTAGCCAAGCATTATTGGTCATCTGGTTCTACCTATGATCACGCATGGACGGATCATAAAGATGTCTGTACAGGCGTACCTGTTTCAGACAAAATCTCTTCAAAAGTGTTTCATATTCAACTCAAATCAAACGCAGCACCACGTGAACTGTTTACTCGGGTCTCAAATCTTTACGTGAGCTCCGCCAGCTGAAACCATATTGCGCACCCAAAGCAAACCTCCGCAAACACATTGATGATGTCACATTCGCCGCGCGCATAGTTCAAAAACAGAAAGCTGATTGGCTATTTCATGTTGGTCTCATTTGTAGTTGTAATACAGCAAATTACAATTGGACTAGTGAAATAAAGAACTACAACACCACGAAAACATATACTGTAAAATGAGCATAAGATGTAGCGTTACATGGACATCGGAAAAATAAGACCTGTGCAAAAGCATTTAAGACCTAGAACAGCAAATTTTTTTAAGGCCTTAAATTTCGATTTTTAAATTTTAGACTTTTTAAGACCCTGTGGAATCCCTGTTTATTACATTTATTCATTCATTTGCCCTCGGCTTAGTCTCTATTTCAGAGGTCGCCACAGTGGAATGAACCGCCAACTATTCCAGCATATGTTTTATGAAGCAGATGCCCTTCCAGCCACAACCCAGTATTAGGAAACATCCATACACACTCATTCACGTACACTAATACACAACAGGCAATTTAGTTTTTTTAGTTTATTTAATTCACGTATACTGCATGTCTTTAGACTGTGGGAAAAATCAAAGTACCCGAAGGAAACCCACGCAAACACAGGGAGAACATGCAAACTTCAAACAGAAATGCCAACTGGCCCAGCCGGGACTTGAACCAGTGACCTTCTTGCTGTGAGGCAATAGTGCTAACCTCTGAGCCACCGTGCCACCCTGTTTATAACAATTTATACAAAATATCTAAGAAAATATGTACTTTTGAATTGTAATATCACTTACTTTAGTATACTTTTGTTTATAACATTACAAAATAAAATTATGTAAATGCATCAATTTCATTTATGATGATTGTACAGTACAAATAAAGTGCTGTAAGTTAGTGGAAACCCCTTTAAAACTGAAATAAGACAGTAAATTAGCATCCTGGGTGACTTATATTGCACATACACTCCAATTAGACTAATCAATGAAGTCTAATCTATGTTTTATTGGCAACCCTTTACAATAAGGTTGAATTAGGGAATGTTTACTAACATTAAGCAATATACTGTATTACAGTACGCATCCATCTTTGTATTCGTTAGTTAATGAAAATAAAGTTGTTCATTAGTTCATGTTAACTCGCAGTGCATTAATCAATGTTAACCGGAATTAATTAGCATTTTAATATTCATTCATTCACTTTCTTTTCTGCTTAGTCCCTTAATTAATCAGGAGTTGCCATGGTGGAATGATCCGCCAACTTATCCAGCATATGTTTTATGCAGCGGATGCCTTCTCAGCTGCAACCCAATACTGGGAAATACCCATACACTCTTGCATTCACACTCATACACTACGGCCAACTTAGCTTATTCAATTCACCTACAGCACAAGGCTTTGGACTTGTGGGGAAAATCAGAGCATGCGAAGACGAGGAGAACATGCAAACTCCACACAGAAATGCCAACTGACCCAGCCAGGTCTTGAACTAGTTAACTTCTTGCTGTGAGGCAACCGTGCTACCCACTGCGCTACCGTGACCACCTGCATTTTATTATTGTAATAGTATTTTTCATTAGTAAAGTTAGTAAATACATGCACTACCATTAACTAATGAAACCTTATTGTAACTTCAGACCATTTAATTTGTGTGTAGAAAAGCCAGCAAGTGTTTTACAGTAAATTGATGTATGTTAACGTCATTTGGGTTCATGGAATACCCTGAACACTGAACAAGGGTTAAAATTACCATTACAATTCATTCATTCATTCATTCATTCATTTTTTTTTTCGGCTTAGTCCCTTTATTAATCTGGGGTCACCACAGCGGAATAAACCGCCAACTTATCCAGCATATGTTTTACACAGCGGATGCCCTTCCAGCTGCAACCCAGTACTGGGAAACATCCATACACACTCAATCACACTCATACACTATGGTCATTTAGTTTATTCAATTCACCTATAGCGGATATGTTTGGACTGTGGGGGAAACCGGAGCACCCAGAGGAAACCCACATGAACACAGGGAGAACAGGCAAACTCCACACAGAAGCGCCAACTGACCCAGCTGGGATTCGAACCAGCAACCTTCTTGCTGTGAGGCGATAGTGCTAACCACTGAGCCACCGTGTCGCCCACTACTATTATAACATAATAAAAACATATGACAATAAAAACAGAGAAGCTGTAGAAGAGAATCCTATGCTGTATTAACTGCATTGGGTGTTTTCTTACTACATTATTTTGCTACTGTTGGAGACAGCGGGACAACTAATAGGATAGCCATCTGGTTATCAAAAAATGTTACGTATCAGTCGACATGAACTGAACTCCTGAATTAATTTACTTCAAGCTGATGCGGAGCTTCACATTTTCATAATGACATATAACATCTGGCTCTAATTTCCACTTTCCCTGCAATACTATTTGAACACACACACACAAATATTTAAAAAAGAAATGTTTTTTACTGAGTTATTGTGAAAATCATATATAACCAACAAGTACAATTAACTGTCCACTATACAGAATCAAAAATAAATTGCTCAAAAAATTACGTGCAACCTTTGCGTATCACAGTTATGGACTTTGTTTTTTGTTTGTTCTGACCCAATGTTTCCTTTGTTTTGTTTCCCGCCACTCATCAGTTGTCATGGACATTAATTCCCAGCACCTGTTTGTATTTAGTTAATTAGTCTGTCTATTTAAGCATTGGGTTGTATCCAAAAATCACCCCCTATTCTATTTGAGGGAGCAGATATTTCAAGGGGTGTCCGAATGAAGTCCACTCAATCAATCTCACGATGCTTAGCAATAACGAGTGTACAACCCATGTACTGTACATTCGACAGCTAGATAATACCAAAGGATACATACTGTATGTGTCACCCGTATAGTTTTGAATGGAGAAAAGTGTAACGGTCAAAATGGTGAATGAAGCCCTGCCAACTAGTACAGGAGCCAATCATCGATCGCTATAGACTGACGTTTCTCCTGTGGAGAAGCTAAGATCAGACGTGTGCTTTTACAACAGATTTTGTGGTCAACAAACACACTGGAATCTCAACGAATACTTGCTTCACAGACATAAGAAATATATCCACATAAAGCTTAACATCTTTTAATTGAACCAAGAGCACCAATCTGTATGAAACGAACGCGAGGTACAGTCCGTCCTGTCAAACGCTCATCACATGGCAGCAACTACATAAACACTCGTAACTTGTAAACAAAGAGTCTCTGTCATTTCTGGAGAAGATTCGCCATCAAGACCAAGTCCCAATCCCAATTCTATTTTTGTACCCCTACCCCTTCCCATTGGCCCTTAAAACAGAGTGTGAAGGGGAAGGGCTTCAAAATTTACCCCTAAGAAATGGGACAGCACCACAACACCTGCACACGTCATCATATGTCATCTCGATCTCTTGCTTCATATGGGATCAGACGATCACGACTGCTGTAGTTATTCCAGTTGTGTTATTTTTTTGGTTTTTATCTTCAGGAAATCCCTGAAGGCATATATTATGTTATCATAATGATATAATGTGGCAATAAGCTCGTAACTGTACTGTGCAGTGGCCATATTCATCTATGTAAACACACCAAAAACAACAATAACATTATAGCAGACACTGTAAAAAGCTCATTCCCAGCCACTAGACTTTTCTGATAGGGTATTTGAGTGTCATTGAGTGTCAGAATGTTGTGAGACTGCTGTACAAGAGTTATTATTATGGATTATAGATAGCGAAATTAAGCGGTTTTTATTTTAGTGTTTTTTTTTTAAAAGCATGACGGTAAAACACGAACACGGTTATGAATATATTAAAACACGTGCTTGTTTGTTGTAAAAATTCATAATAATGACAAAAAAATGCAAATTTGTGCATCTCCTTACTTCCAAGTGCATCGATCATGCCGTTGTGGCTGGTGTATTTTGGGAAATTTTCTTACCCCTTGGTTTCGAGTGTGGTCCTGAAAAATCTTCATTCAAAGGGCTAGCCCTAGACCAGGGCTATTCAACTGGCAGCCTGCGGGCGAACCCGGCCCTCGAGACAATTTGTTCTAGCCCTCCAAATAGTGTGACCAAGACATCAAAAATAAATTTAGTTCAGTCAAAAAACGGCCACTATGGTTCTGATGTGACGTGTGTCTGTTCAATACAGCACGAGCTGCGTAGAGCGTGAGTCACCTGACATTAAGCCAGTGGCGCAAGCAGCCAAAAACATTAGGATGTGTTTGTAGAATATCGTTGTAGATATCGTTACTAGGGATGCAACGATTAGCTGATTTTACTATTAATTGCGCTTTAATTCGTCACGGTTAATTAATCCTAAAGGCTTCTCTAAGCCACATTTCAGTACAAAACTGCTGCAATTAAGCAAAGTTATGCCAAGTTGCCAACTGTGCGCTAGTTTAAAGTTCCGAGCTTGTACACCGAGACTAATATGCATGCACACTGGATTAACTATAGCAGCGGGCCGTTCACATATGACGTCTTTTTTGCGTCCAAGTTTGCCAATATGCGGCCGCAAGCGGAGCAACGTGCTCGCGGCTTTCCGGGTGCACGCAGTAGAAAACATCTCATGCATGCCGAGAGTTGTGCATTGCTCTCAGTGCAATGTAAACGATAACGTAAAAGATATGTTAGACAAATTATTATTATAATGATTATGTATGTATGAAAGCAGATGATAACAACAGTTAATCTAAATAGCTACTTAGCTAATATAAAGCTTAAATTTACATTAGATGTGATAACTGTGAAACTATGATTATTCTTCAGACTATATAATCGTACAACCAAAATCTATAATCTTTGCATCCCTAATTGTTACGCAGTTCAAAACATAACATATGAATGTAGAAGAAGCCTACTTAAGCAATATACAGATTTTGTTTTGCCCTGAAATACTACATTTGAATGTTTGTTAAAAAAGCCTATTGTACAATGCACTGATATTATGTAGTTTCAAAATACAATATATTAACATTTTAATGTAGAAAAATACAACGTAGGTGTCTTAAGGAGCAAAAATACAACATATGGGCTCTTATATGCAGTTGTGTCATCACTTATATTGCAAGTCATATCTCTCCGGCCCTTCGTTTGGGATGCATTTCATGAACTGGCCCCCATGACAAACTAATTGAATAGCCCTGCCCTAGACCCTCAAGCTGAAGAGGATTGGGACACCCCTACCCCTTCACGGGAACGCGCAAAATGAGGGGTAGGGGTAAGGGCAAGGGCTAAGGGGTAGAATGTTTTCCCATTCAGACAGAATGCCTGAGCATACTGCCCAAGAGGCATTTCAAAGATGACTGAAACCATTCGATTCCTGGAGGGCCACAGCTCTGCACAGTTTTGCTCCAACCCTGATCAAACACACCTGATCCAACTAATCAAGATGTTCAAGACTACTAGTTAGTGGGAGTTAGAGGTGGTTGGAGCTTAACTGTGCAGAGCTGCGGCCCTCCAGGAATTGAGTTTGAGAACATCGCCTTAAAGGAACTTTGATAATGCCTGATGCATTTTGAGAGCTTGTATGCCAAATGAATGACCACTTTAAGCTGAATACTATCTTACAAATAGCTAGTAAAATACAGAGCTGACAGAGCTGTCTCCATTTTGAACTCTGCCCCCACTGACTTTTTTTTGCCCCCCTAATACACCCCCCACTCTCCTCATAACTCATACTCCTCATAATCACTGCACTATTTAACATTTGCACATTTAAAAATTGCACATATTGATTGCACTACATTGCACTGATTCATTTATTTGAACTGTACATATCCACTGCACATGTACATTTGTAATTATGTGCACACCAACTGTACATATACATTTGTAATTATTTTTATCCATCTGCACACTTCTGATTATTAATAGCAACCTGTACATCTATCCATCTATTGTAAATCTCTGTTCATAGCTAATACAACCTGTATATAATGTTCATAGTACATCCATCTGTAAATATCACCATAGTTTTTCTATAACTGCACTTTATAACTTATACCTGTATCCTGCACTTGCTGCTATTGCACTCCTGGTTAGACCTAAACTGCATTTCGTTTCCTTGTACTTGTACATGTGTAATGACAATAAAGTTGAATCTTTTCTAATCTAAAATAGTATGTACTAAGATCATGGCAAAGACAATATAAAACAGTTATTAGAAATTAGTTATTAAAACTACAGTTGAAAAATATCTTTTCTCTGTTAAACAGCACTTGGGAAATATAAGTGCTAAAAATGTTGACTTCAACTGTGTATATTGCCCATCTCTACTACCACTTCCCTACATCCAGGCTCGATCTACAGATTTGTCAAACAGGTTTATGATGAAGGATGAGGGAGCCCTGCTGGAGGCGGAGCCCTTTTGATTGACGCCTGCCTCGAGTCTGGCGACAGCTGCGTAGTCCACTCAATGACAAATTGTCAAGCACATAATCGCAGGGTAAAACACACAAGATCTAATTACCACACATTGTCTGAGTTTCCCCTTCATTCGATCTTGCAGGTGCCAGAAATAATTGCCATGTCTGAAAAGCAAAAAAAAAAAAAAAGGAAGCCAAATGGAAAAGAACTGCGGCTAATACAGACCGAGGCCACTGTTGTTTTAAAAAGCCCTCCGGTTAGGAAAGCATTGAGCTGTGAGGTGGGTACCGCAAGTATGCATGCGTTGTGTTTTTTTTTTTCTTGACATATTGCAGAGTATGCAAAAAAAAAAAGCCCATCGGAATATCTGCTGTGTCATTGCGTTATCTGATTTGCCATTCTGTCTGTTTTTCCAGCACACTGGAAAGGGCTGAACAGCTGTAGGAAGTGGGCCGGCTGACCGTGGGGAGTGTGAATATTAGGATTGACAGGGGTGGAAGTGTGGTCAAGACATTGTGTGGCGGCCGTTGGGAGCTTGAATGGAGGCGAGGGGAAAGGGAGGACGGCGGATGGAGGAGCCCTGGAGAGCCTGGTGTGATGTAGTGGCGTGTGGAGCGTGGAGCGAGCGATGAGGTCAGGGCAGAGCAGATACAGCATGTGCGCCTGCAGTCCTGCAGGACCGGCTCATTTGTTTCCTATCACTTCCCCCGGTCTAAAGGGAGGCCTGAGCAAGCAGGAACCAGGGGAAGACATAAATAAACCTAGGCTTCGTGTCACATCTTGTGGATGATGTGACAAACAATGCTGATTTTCAGTCTGTTCCACATGTATGGGGTCGCAGATCCTGGGGGAGAACAATGACAGGACGTGTACTTTACAACATTCACTTTAATAATGAAAAAATATAAAAGGTTATGTCCGTTCTGCCCTCTGTGGCCAGAATTCACACAGAGGTAAAGATCGAGCATGGCAGGTGAGCGACCTGTAGGAATGAATGATATGAACTTAAAGTCTGTGCAAAACCAGAAATCACAATGTTAATTGATCCATAAATTTAATCCTCTTGAACAAAAATGTTTTGGTAATCTTTAATTAAAGTAATTTAATTTCAGTACATCAACATGCTGAAATAAAAGTCTCAGCAACTTCTGGTTAATGCAGATCTAAAATATACGTTGACTGCATTTACATTACTGTGTTTTTGATTTAAGATAACGTTTCGTACTGCCGTTTTCACTGCGTTTCAGAAAATTGACCTCAGTCTACACTCCACAACCCAAAACGCTGATACGTGTCTGTTCAAGCTGCGCATGTGCATATCTTGTCAGAATCTATATTTGTTGTCTACTGGTTGCATAATGTCATATGTGAGGGGTTTGATGAATTAGGGTATGATATGCAATAGTCCAGAAGACCAGTCAGAGAGAAATTGTTTTCCAAATAAAACGTCTCTTCAGCATTTTCAAAATTTGGCGAATAGAAGATGCTGGAGCAGTGTGGACAGTCACAACTATAACACAAATGATGTGTTTTAAAATGAAAACGCACTAAATGTAAACAGTGTCCTAATGTTACAACTTAATACTTTAATATTGTCTGCTAATAGTAATGAAATAATCTACATGTCAAATATTCGTATATAACAACTGAGATAAAAATAGTCATTAATCTTTATAGAGAAGTGTTTATTCATTTATTAGTTTATCTTCAGCTTAGTCTTTATTTTAGAGATTGCCACAGTGGATCGAACCGCAAACTATTCCAGCATATGTTTTAAGCAGAGAATGCCCTTCCAGCCGCAACCCAGTACTGAGAAACACCCATACACACTCATTCACACACAAGGACACTCATACACTACAGCCAATTTAGTTTATTCAATCCACTTATAGCCCATGTCTTTGGAAACGCACACGAACACTGGGAGAGCATGCAAACGCCACACAGAAATGCCAACTGGTCTAGTCAGGACTCAAACCAGCGACCTTTTTGCTATGAGGTGACAGTGCTAGCCACCGTGCCACCCTAGAGAAGTGTTGTCTTTCCTTTATTAAAGCCAAAAATAAGTAAGCACACATAAAGTGATATATCTAGTTCTTATTAAAAGCTCCAAACAGAAGTAAATCCAGCATCCAGCTATCACTCTTAGCACAGTTTAGCATAATGAAGAGAGAAATGCTTAAAATGATCAGACATGAAAACAACACATCCAATGGTGGCAATGTTCTTCAAGCCATCCTAAATAATAATAAAGTATACAGTATTTATAGTAAAATTCTAATTAGCATAGCCTTTATCACAGTATAGAATACTATTGTGTAAATAGTAAAGAAAAAAAAAAACACTATTGTGTGAAACAATGATTTCTTCCACATTCTGTGATATGAAACAATGTCTGGTCACAAAAAAATGCTATTCAAAACACGCAACTAATCTTGTAGAAATATGTCAGTAAACATCTTTGCAAACAGGCTCATACACATGCAGAACTGTATTGTATAAATGTATTCATTGCACAGACTAATTTCTAGTGGCCGGTACAGCCTTGATCAAACCAGTTTTAGAATAGTACATATGCTGTAGAAACTATATAAATATAGAAACTGCCAGACTCTCAAAGTGAGTTTCTATTTATTTCCTCCAACTTCATTATGTGA
This sequence comes from Danio kyathit, assembly GCA_903798195.1. Taxonomy (NCBI): domain Eukaryota; kingdom Metazoa; phylum Chordata; class Actinopteri; order Cypriniformes; family Danionidae; genus Danio; species Danio kyathit. The sequence continues at coordinate 36,388,100 of LR812539.1, forward strand.
TCCTTTACTGTACTCAAGCACTAAAGGTAAACACTATTTGCTGGTGAGTATATGAAACAAATATTCCAAATATTTATTTTTTAAATTTTAGTATTTTGAAATTAATATTGTTTTTAATTTTGAATCACTCTGTAGTTCATTTCCCTTTTCTGTTTAGAATATACACAAGCCTTTAATTGTCATTTATAAGAGATTTACAAAAGCATAAATAGTCCTCACTTTAGATGAGCTCACAAAACCATTTGAAGTTGTGTTAATAAACCATTCATTAATATACAGAGTAATTTTTACTATATGCATGAAAACTAAGATGTATGAATTTTCATTTTAATAGTTTATTAATCATGTACTTACTCATTCTGAAGGATTTTAAAAGTAACCACTCCTAAATAACTGGTTTGTAAATAATTTAACCCTCTACCGCCATATGGCAACATGATATTTATGCTAACTTCCCTGGCCCCTGTGTCTTTAAGACCAACATTCTAATTTTTTTGTTGTTGGAAAGAGAAGACCTTAGTTTAGCCAATGATGTTCTTTGGTTAAGTCACATGACATGCAGTGTTTTTCTGTTGAAAACGTTTTTATCAGATTAGTTTTTTGTAAATTGATCAAATGTATGTGTTGCCAAATGGCAACACTGTGCAGTAGTGGAATGTGCAATATTGCAACGGGTTAGCTAGCTAGCAAGGTTAGCTGAGATCTTTTAAGTTGTAACAATAACAACATGAATGCTAGTAATATAATGTTGATTAGTCATATGTCAACGGCATTTGCATTATGGATAAAATCAAAGTTTACTAGAAATACTTTTGATCAGATATATACACAGGGAACAGTGTATTAGTGAGGACCAGTATGTTCTATGATAAGTGAAAGAAGAAAAAGACAGAATTGGCTCTTCCTGCAGATGAAAGTGAGGATGAGATGGGTTTTAGTGACTATGAGAATGACGTAGATTGGACATTTGATAAGAGCAGTGATGAAGACAGTTCAAGTAAGTTAGCGCAGAGGCATATAAGACAGGCGTAGTTTAGTATATACTATAATAAATAAACATTGTTAGCTAGTAGCTACATTATTCTGATGCATCTAGATATACAGTATTAGACTTGTTATTTATTTGTTATAATATTTACTGGAGGAAATATTTATACCTACTGCATGTTCTATACATGATAATACAATATTACGTTTGTTTTCAATAATAATCAGCAAAAAAGAATGGAATAAATGAAAGCTGTTGGAATATGAGTTGTTGGAAAGTATGCACAAGGTGTCATTTATAGGTTCTGTGTTAAAGCTTATAATACTGCAACACCAATTAAATCATTTCAAACAATAAAATTATTAATAATAAGGAACGTTCTAAATTTGAAATTTCTAAGTTAGATCCACTGTTAGACGTTGTTGCCATACGGGAGCATATCATAAAGTACCTTAAAACAAATTTCAACTTTTTTTACAGCACTTCAAGTTAAGCCATTCTAAGAAAAGTAGAAAGAAAACTTATATTTTTTTAATAGATATATCATAATGCGTGCAGTATAGGGTTAATACTTAATTTAGTAATGACAAATTAAGTATTAGCAAAATATGAAAATACAGTCATTAAGCACATTATATATGTGCTTATAGGTCAAGAATGCAGAAATTGTAGCTGTATTTACAAACTGCTTACTAATGTCTATCAATGTAGAGTTAATGATGAACTAACTTTTTCCAAATGCTTAATGAATGATTCATAGTGGCTAGTTAATACAGTGTTACCAAATATATGTGATCTAATCAAATATTTCATTCATTCATTTATTCATTTTCTTTTCGGCTTAGTCCCTTTATTAATCCAGGGTCGCCACAGCGAAATGAACCGCCAACTTATCCAGCATACGTTTTACGCAGCGGATGCCCTGCCCAGCCGCAACCCATCTCTGGGAATCAAATATTTCAATGTAAGCAAATCATTTAACTTCATGGTGTGTATATTTAATCATTTAAACATGTTTGCAAACATAACAAAATATAATCTAGTATTCTACAATATTTTACTTTTCTTTAATACATTTCATATTTGTTATGCTTATAACACATCCATCAAATGTACATGAGTGTTTCTTTTTCTCTTCCATTTAACAGTCCAGTATTCATTATTCCGTCAAAAAAAGCATTCCTGTCAGAAGCTTCAAGTATCCTTTGTCTATTTTTCTAAGCTTCAAACCCAAATGACTATGCTTTGATCAAGCTCATTGTTGAATTATTTGATTTGTATCTTAGAACTCTTCATTGAACACTGTTCTAAAAGTCCTATTGAAATAAAAAAGATGAAAATAAATAAACAAATAACATAAAATAAATACTTTCAGACCCAAACATGGCCAAAGAACAACAAAGCTCCTGTCATTCAGACAAATTCTCCAGTGAATCTTGTCTATCATTAAATGGACAAGGATGAACCTCTCTGTTTCTAATCCAATCAATATATATCCACAACACCTCACGATGGATGGCAGGTGTGACCTCGACGCCTCTCCAAACGGAATCAAATGTAAAGAAAATCAATATGCTGTGAATCAACAACAGGGAACGAGGGGTGACAGTCTTTAGTTAACTGACGCTTCCACCTCGGCCCACGCAATTCGACAACAAAAGCATCACCTAACTTGCTCATCCCGTCCCTGGCTTTTTACGCTAACTGGCTGTGACAACTATGACACAAGCAGTCACATTAGCGTACCACTTCACTTTGTATCCTGTGCAATTTACCTTCTTCAGTGGATACCAAAGTGACACAGCGGCATTATTTCTTCCCCTCTGCTGTGCGTATGAAGCCATGTGTGTATGCAGTGAGGAGAAATGTACACACACGCGCCGTAGACCAAGACCGCTGCTGCTGTTAACCACAACTGATATTATCTAGCCGACAAAAGCATGTGATGTGAAATCACTACTGTAGCTATGCTAGATGGAGCTGAAATTCATGATAAAAACATGATGGGGTTTAGTCGGAGACATCGTACAGATGTTTGGGACAGAGAAGAAGAAGAAGTGTGTTTATGGACTGTTTGACTTTCTTAGGCATTTCTAAGGCATTTTGATTTCCCCATTGCAAAAAATGCTTAGAAAATCAACAAAACAGTCATAAAAATGTAATTTTTTACAAAAAAAATTACCAAATGTCTAATGCCATACACTTAACCAGACATGTTAAAATGTAAAAACTAATCTCAAACCAAATTATAACAGAAAATAATAACTGTGTTCTATAACAAGCGCATGAAACAAGCTTGCTTGACTGATGCTATAGTATAAACTGCTACTTCGCCATTTGTTCACTGACTACATTCAAAGACTATAGAACACACAAGATGTGTCACTCGTATAGTTTTGAATGCGGAAAAGTGTAACGGTCAATACGGTGAATAAAGCCCCGCCTTCTAGTACATGAGCCAATCAGCAATCGCTATAGACTGAGGATTCTCCAGGGGAGGGTCTCAGACCAGACGTGAGTTTCTGCAGATTTTTGTGTGATTCGAGCATTTAAAAATTAAACTAAAGAGATCTTATTAGTTATTATTATTTAGTTATTTTATTTATTTATTTTTTTTATTGTATTATTGATTCCAAATATGTAATGTAATAGTAAGCTTTGCAAACAGTTTTGGAGAATTTGATGTTTGCCCATTCAAACAGAATGCCCGAGCATACTGCCTGAGAGGCGTTTCAAAGATGGCCGCCAAGTGAAATGATTTGCCTTAAAGTCCCTAAGAAATCAAAACTAACCATATGATTTAAGCTCACATTGCTAGTTTTGTGGTGAACAATTCATTAAGAATGTCATTAAGAAAAAAAAATGTTTGTCCTTCTAATCTTCAACTGAACGTATTTAACCACGCTGCTCCAACTGTCAGTATTTACAACAAACAGAAATGGTGAGGAGGAAGTGTCTGTTAGATTGCAATAACTCTCCCAAAACCCTTTTCCCAATCTTTCTGAATGAAATGCCTACTTTATTACATCCATTCAGCTCGCAGTAGAAAAAAACAAACCACACCCACTGTTTTGTCATTTAATATTCTATTTCTCTAGGAACTGCGTCACAATACGAAAAAAATTGCGGTCACAGTTTCGGGTTCATGGGGACTTTAAAAAGACTTTGCTAAGTTGTCAGGGTTACTGTTGTTGTAAAAGTGGAAACTGGCCATACATGGATATGACAGCATTGACAGGCGACTGTTGGACATGGTCCAAGAATGTGGTCAATTTTATCAGTATTTACAAATAGTTGGAAATATCTGGGATGATAGAAGTACTCAATGAACAAAAAAATATAACACTGTTCTAGTGTTATAAAAAGACTTGACAAAGCATCTACTCAGTTTGTTCAAATATTTGTTTGACAACTGAAGCATGATTATTTTGCCCATGTAATTCAGAGTACATCACACAGTGTGAGCAGAAGCATGAGACTCGAGCTCATTAATATTCATGAACCTTCCAAATAAGGTAAAAGTAGCTTTTCATTCTACACAGGGTTCAATTTAAGACTTTAAGAACACGAAGAGTGACATTTCAGACTTATACACAGTTCAATGGCCCAGCAGCAAAAAATAATTACAAATTTCTTAGCCACAAATTTAAAATGATGTCAAAACAAGCAGACCCTAGTTCTAGACATACTATAATTTCTTTCAATACAACTTTTAATAAACTCTTTAAAAATGTTAATAAACTAAATGCATGCACAACAGACTGTTACAGAGTTTTGCTAAATGTTTTATTGTGTGTTGGATCAATTGGGTAGCTTTACATAAACAAAGGGAAATTAGGACCCATTTAAAATTATTTAAGACCTACAAGACAATATTTCAGTGAATTTAAAACTTTTACAGCCTAAAATGTTTTTGAAATTTAAGACATTTTAAGAACCCACAGACACGCCATCTACAGCCTATTTCTAGGTTTTAAATGGGCTTGCAAAACCATTTCTAGAGAGAGAACAATTGAAACAATGTATCAATGCATTCTATTGCGCATTAAATTGTGGTTGTAGGTTTCGTTTTTATTGTTGTTATTTTAATTGAGTGAAAAACATTCAACACACATTTATACTTTCATCAATATGTTGCTCATGGCTTTGGGAGGTTCACAAGCAGTTTGTTGTTTCTCAGGTTTTTCAAACTTCTTTTTACCCCTAAATGAAGATGTAAAAAGACGTTTACAGTTAGCCGTTTACCCCCTACCAAAAAAAAAAACACTAGGAGATCTTCTTCTCTGTCTCACACAGTGGGATTGGGGTCGTACCCGGTTCCCCATTGCTCTCAGTGGGCTCTGCTGAGGTGGATAAGCCCTGAAGCAGTGCTGGATGAAACAGTCACGCAGGGCTGGATTGAGCCCATGAGAGCAATTGTACAATGCTCTCTAGACACAAATGTGCTGATACAGGCCGTCCAACAGCCAGACAGATGCTGACATACATACAGAAATGAGCACAGAGCAGTGATGAGGGAAATGCAGTGGGACATGCAGGACTAGAAATTGAGAACAAAAATGACAAAAAAAGTTTGAAAAAGACCCGTTTTTTATCTTAAAAAAGAAATACTTGGTCCTAATGATTTATTACATTTGGTTGCAATAACAGTTCCTGACTGACTTCATTGCTCTTCTACAGAAAATTTAGCCAAAGAGCTGTACCGCTAATGAATCTAGAAAAGAAATTGTGTTTTAGCTGAGTTGCAAAGTTTGAAGGCTACATCCAATGTGATGTGCAAGACTTGGTGTTTGCAAAATAATACAAAAGACAACAACAACAACAACACAGCTCACGATTGTGATGTCCTCACTTTTGCACATGCAGCAGTAAACATACTGGTGCTGTCAGATTTGCTAAACAAACCATCAGAGATGGGAAGTAACGAAGTACAAATACTTCGTTACTGTACTTAAGTAGATTTTTCTGGTATCAGTACTATTTATTTTTCTGACAACTTTTTACTTTTACTCCTTACATTTGTACACAAATATCTGTACTTTCTACTTCTTACATTTTTTAAATTGGACTCGTTACTTTTATTTTAAGTGTTTGGTGGTGCGATCTATATTATTTCTTGTCATTGTACAATTTGAATGCCTTTTTGAATCAATCAATATATTTCTCGTCACAGCGCCTGTGTGCTGCAATGTGCGACTTTTTCAACCTCTGATCACACACCATAATAAGGCTCATTTATTAAGCTTACCATGAGAATGGCAAGAATGACGAACATGGAGGAGACAGAGGGAATCAGCGATGTAAACATATTGGGTAATAAGACGTGTTTTGGTCAATCGGATCACAAGTAAACAAGAGACACATTCCTGTTCAAATCTGGCATTTAAATAGTATTAAAAAGTATTTTGTTCACTTTCAAACATGAACTGTAGGCCTCTAATCTTTCAATCTATTAATTCATACTTTTTTTTTTTTCGGCTTAGTTCCTTTATTAATCTGGGGTTGCCACAGCGGAATGAACCTCCAACTTATCCAGCATTTGTTTTACGCAGCGGATGCCCTTCCAGCCGCAACCCATCTCTGGGAAACATCCATACACACTCATTAACACTCATACACTACGGACAATTTAGCCTACCCAATTCACCTATACCACATGTCTTTGGACTGCGGGGAAAACCGGAGCACCCGGAGGAAACCCATGCAAACGCTGGGAGAACATGCAAACTCCACACAGAAACGCCAACTGACCCAGCCGGGGCTCGAACCAGCGACCTTCTTGCTGTGAGGCGACAGCACTACCTACTGCGCCACCACATCGCCTCTTTCAATCTAATACCGTGAAAAAAAACATGCTTTTCTTGTCAACGTTTGTACAGATAGTACTAAAGCAATTACATATGAATATGTTATGCATTGGGATTTATGTTCTTTATTTTCAACAAGTTCACTTACTAGTACAAAATTTATATTGTTTTATAATTTTAACATGTATATTATATACACTGTAGTCTTATTTAAATTTGTTAGATTGTTCATTTAACATCAAAAGTATTTATATTGTGTAATTTATGAATAAAATTATAAAGGATCAGGAACTTATCGTGTGAAAAAAATATGATGCAAAAATGTATTAACAGCATTAATAACTTTATCCGTTAAATAAAATACACACAATCCTCTGAAAACAAGCAAACAAAACTAAAAAAAAAAACAAACAGTGAAATAATATGAGCTGCAAGTGTTGCTGTTTCATAAAATGAAGCAGCTTTACCATAATGCAAAAAATTATTTGTAGTCAAATATATTAAGCTTTTTTTTATTTTATCAAAGAAATAAAAACTGAAATATGTTTTGGAGAAAATTAAGTGTTCAGTTTAAGACATTTATTAATTATAAAAATATAGGTAGTCTGCAGAATTACGTTTTGGAATATATGAACAGTATGGCAGCTGTTGTTTTTCATAGCCATATAGTCCAGGTGGTGATACAGGCAACTTTTTTAACAGTGTTGTTGGACAATATTGTAGAACAATGTAGCTTGGCTAATTTGCTGCTGAAAAAATAATAAATGTAAGTTATTTTGTATAGATGTATACAGTACATGATGTGAGGTGTAGTTACCACTGTGAAACTAAAACGGGTAGTAGTAATGAACACTTTTCAGGCCATACGTCTTTACTTTTACTTAAGTACAAAAGTGTAGTTAGTACTTCAACTTTTACCAGGGTAATTTTAAACATAAGTATCTGTACTTCTACTTGAGTAAAGGATGTGTGTACTTTTGCCATCTCTGTAAACCATGTTTAAACTGTTTTTGTTGTTGATTTAGTTTTTTACCATTTGCTTAAAAGAAGCAAAATAACAAAAATCAGACACACACTAAAAACACTCTAAGGATTCTCCTTTTAGTTGAAGAATTGGATTATTGGAGAATGAGATTCCATGACCTTTCCCTAAGCTAACGTGACATTTGCTGGATAAGGACTGCTAGACCCACGTTTTATTAAATGTCATCCACTACTTTGTACTAACATTTAAGTTAATCATGTGATACAATGCTCTTATTAGTTGCATGTATTTACACTATGCTTATTCATAAAAAAAAAAAACCTGCATCAGCTGCTCCAGACTAATATACAAGAGCACTGACACTTGGTTGGTGCCAGTGAGTTCTACAGATAGTGGCACCAACACCTGGTTTGGAACTGCTGGATATGTAATATTAATAATATTACAAGCTTTGTCTGTTAGAATTGCACATTTGACAGTAGCTTGAATTGAGAGTATAGCAGAAGCGTGAGTTGGAATCCAAATGTATACAGTACTTATTTTCAGCACCATCTGTAACAGGTTTATCGTATAGGTTTGTGGATAACAATACTATTAGGGCTGCACAATATATCGCTTGAGCAACAATATCGCAATGTGTGCGTCCGCAATAGTCATAATGTTGAATTGAAAATATAGTTGGCCAGAAACCACAGGTCAAAACACATTTGTAGACACTGCAGAATTAAACCATAATACAGTGAAATGTATCTTCTGCATGTGTTTTTAAGCCTGTGACTGAGTATTTTAAGACAGTTTAAACCATTTTAGTAGCAAATAATAAAGATTACTTGAATTATTTATATGATCAAGATTATGCAATGTTATTTTACATTTGATTATTGCATGTCTGTACCCAAATACTGATAGAGTCTCTCCAGAAAACCAAAAAATATGTTTTGTTTTACTATAATATTTGCTCCATTGTCTTTATTTATGACTGTACTTTGTTTATCATATGTATATAATAAATTACAGAAAAAAATTACAGAAAAATGTATATCTTTATATACACATTTATATGTATATTACTTTACACCTTTAATATGTTTAATACAATAATAATACATTTGTGACACTTTTTTGACACAAACACAGTGTGGTGGAGAATGGCATTCGCATGGCTTTAAACTACACACACACACACACAAAAAAAAAAAAAAACTATTCAAAGATGATTCATTGGATGGACAGATTTTTTTTTTAAGATAAGTGGTTGCAAACAATCTATTTGGGCTGAATTTAAACAAACAAATCAAGTTGAACATTACTAAATTAAATTCAGCCTATACAAATTGTTTGCAACAAACCCAGACTTCTCACAGGATTTCACAGTACTTTTTTATGGTGGTCATGTAAATAACTCGTCCAGCAAATGCATTTGCTTGCACAGCACTTTTTTTTTTTTTTTCTTTGAACCGAGCTGATAAATGGTCCATGCAATGTGTGGTTCAAACAAATAGCGTTATTTGGTTCCACTTTTGTTGGGTTTGCTGATGTATCTCATAGAATACCATGGACTATCAGTTCGGCAAGACCTCAAAAAAAAAATGTTGCACTGGTAGAAAATAAAGTTATCAAAATGTGACCATTTCATCAAACTGGAGCCATGGATATTTAATGACCTTCTAGAACAGAGATGCCCAAACTAGGGCCCGTGGGCCAAAGTTGGCCCTTGGTAACCTTTGATTTGACCCGCCATCCCATCTGAGAAAAGAGGAAAAATGTTGCAGATGGTTTAAAGTCATGCTTTGTCATTTCAAATTTAACGTAATTTTGTATTTGTTTAATTTATTGTTAAGCTACAAAAAAGCTTTCTGAAATTAAATGTTTCAATTTAAATGCTGTAATTTAGTTTAAATGTGTCACCTGATGGATAGAGGCCAATGCAGAGGCTTTGGTGAGTGAATCAAGGCAGATTCTGCTTGACTGGTGTATTCAGCATTGAACTTCACTGTGGTATAAATGTAATTGTTTATGTTTTTATTGCAATACGTTATCATTAAAAACGTTATACTGCATTAGTTAGTACGATTCAAAGTAATGTTTTCTATTTATTTTTAAATGTTACGAAATAAATTTGGAAATTTTCGAGAGATGGGTTGTGGCTGGAAGGGCATCCGCTGCGTAAAAAATATGCAGGATAAGTTGGCGGTTCATTCTGCTGTGGCAACCCCAGATTAATAAAGGACTAAGCCGAAAAGAAAATGAATGAAATTAGGAAATTACCCATGGCAGGTAATGTAAAATAGTTTGGTATATTTATCTTCGGCCCACTGCTCTCAATTATATTTGGTTTTTGGCCCTGCTTTAAAAAAACATCAGTAATTTCACTGTAGACACTTCTTAAGCCTACCCGTGCCATTAAACTTGTGCCTATCATTAACATTATCCCACCTAATTGCAAAACACTCAAAAATATTTAGCAATACAGTGTGAATGCTAAGTTTTCAGCTTTATGTAGTCCCAAATGTATTTATTTTCTAAAATTAACTGACACATTGCATTTTAAAGTCATATTTAATTAATGTTTTATTTACTAATAAAACAATGTATTATGCAGTTTGATTATTAATGACCCGTCACAATACTAAACATGACTACACTATACTATTAAACAACACTATACTATTAAAACTACTCAATAACAAATGTTTTAGGTCTTAATGTGAATTACTTAATACATGTTATTTCAAAGGAAGATTATTCTGTTCATATAGCTCTTGGTTCCTCAGAAACAATACATTTATGAGGCTTTCAAATTAGCACAAGGTTCATTGATATCAGAGTTCAGTTTATTGGCATAACAAAAACACTTTATGGTGTTTCGTGGTTCATGCAAACTCCAGTACAGTTTGTACTGTATGGAAGTGAGCCACTATTTATGATGTATGAATATGAATTGGTCAAACTGTGTACGTTTACTCGCTTGCTTTCCTGACAAATGCGAAAGGGAATTTATACCTCATTTCTGCTCAGAGAAATTGACTCCAGCTTTCGATTGAACCTTTGCATTCCATTTGTGTCAAAAATATGCAAGTGCCGTTTTGTGTTGCCACTTTGCAAACGAAACTATGTATTTTCAAAACGCACAAAATAAAAATGAGTTGAGCAAGCATCCATTCATGTTGCCATTTTCTGCATAAGCGTGACCTAGGAACAGGGGGAAAAGCTGCGACTCTGATAACATAAACAGTGTGGTTATAACCAAAACAAAAAACAAAAAAACACTGTCATTTTAAAAATACAAATAAAACATGTTTTTTTTGAGATGTAAAAGTTGTGACAGAACTTATCAAATATCTAAAACAATGCTGTGTGCTAAGCTAAATGCACTCGTTTGTTATGCTTGTGATACATTTTTAATCAGCTGAGAACTCACGAAGAGCTTATAAAATGTGTAAAGGATTTAAAACAGCATCATGAATTTATCCCTCACAATTTTTTTTCTTTTGTTGTGACAAAAAGTCACACTGGTGCTGCTAAGCATCGCAATTCTGTTCTGTATATTCTCAGCAAAACGAGGTACCTACGGTGTCACAGGGGTGGTACTGTTGCTTTACAAAAGGTGCACTTTTATTGACCCATAACAGGTGCATACTGATGTCTTCATGGTATATATTAAAGAGTCCCTATTATGCATTAAAAAAGGTCATATTTTGGTTTTAGGGTCTCCAACAACAGGCTGATATGCATGCGAGGTCAAAAAACACTTTCATTGTCTTATAATATGCATTTATGTTTACCTAATTATCCCAATGACTCCCATATGATTCGTTTAGCCATAAATTTGTTCCCAAACCCCTCCTTAGCCTGATGCTAATCTGTCCTGATTGGTCTGATGACCCAGTCTGTTGCGATTAGTCAACTGTGTTCAGCGTGAGACAGAGAGAAATGCCCACCACGGCTTATCAACAATTTTGAAGTAGTCAGAGTGCAGAGTGTATGTGTGAGCCCAATGCAGAAGTGCATTAAAGCAATGCCGTTTAACACCAGCATATTGCTCTATTCTTAACCATGACACACATTCAGTATTAATCCACACAGTGGCAAAAGCTGAACTATTTTGAAACTTTACCACCACACGTGTAGGAACACCTGACGGTGGCCATAATAACGACAAATGGCAGAGAATCGTGAGCTCACAAACGCATTTAAATCCGTAAACATATCGTCACGCATCACGTTTTCAACATGGTTTAGATACGATATGACAATATAAAGGATTAACCAGATACACTATAAGCAGCGTGGAGCGGTTACAAGTAACAAAACACAATTAAATACATTTTGAAGCTAGAGAAAACATGGAGGCAACCATTTTAATCGCACTTACTGTAAGTTACTTACACTTGTGAAATGGAGGAACAGATCCATGAACTGTGTACTGTAAAGTTCCTGTCAAGCTGACAAAGTCCCATACATCAATAGTCTTTTCTGATCCTTCCTTTAACAAACGGCTGATAAATCCCCAGTTGTAAGCATGTAGATTGCTGAAGCACTCGTCAGAAAAATGACAGGAACAGCACAAGGCTGGGGCTCTAATGCTGAGGTATTTTTGCAAAAATAAACTTCAACCACTGACTCCTCATCTTTGGGTTGGGAAAATAACACTAACTTTCCCTCACACTTTAGAGCACAGTGTCTATGCGACTTTCTAAAAAAAAAAACATGTGTTATGGATGTGACGAAAAAAGTCTGCGAGTTTACAGTCTACAACATACTTTGTATGAATTATGCGAATTAAACTGCACAGAAGAAACATTGCTAATCAAAATGATAGAAGTTGGTTCTCAAAAAAGATCGATTTTATGTTATTTGACATTTTTTGTATTTATGAGGAAAAAGCTCTGTTATGGATGTGACATCTCTCCGTTATGGATGCATCAGATGTGAAATTGGCGCTATGATTTGCTAAATCAAATATAATTGTTTGAAAACATTAACAGAGACATTTTTGAGTATTTTTAAGGCACTTTAAAATACTTGCACAAAAAAAAACGCAAAAACGGTTTCACTATTTTGGCGAAAACCTTATTTTTTTCATAGCAGGGTTGACATTTGCATGGAATTGCTCATATTTAATATAGGTATTGCATATAATGGCAGTATTTTTGTTATGTTATTCAGTAGTTGGCCATAGTATAAAATACCATACAAATGCTATAGTTTTGGCTACTTTTCACCATTGTAGTGACGCATTTTACCTGTGGTTATAATGATCCATGGGGAAATTATGAGGATGTTACATTTTTTACAAAGGATTCTGTTTTTGTTAATGAATAAATTAATAAATTATCATCTGCATCCCAACCTGTTATTTTCAACTCTTACAGTATGTGTTACTGCCAAATGTGCATTTTTAGGACTAGGAGACATGTTAATATTATTATATTGGGTATGCCACTATCAATTTGGGAGTCTGAATCTCTATATTGTATATCCCTGTGACATTGAAATTAAATGCAATTTCTATATATTAACAAAACACGAATCAGTAAATCACTTAAATTGAGGAAAACACGAGTCATTGTGTTGCAGATCAACTTAAAATTTTCCATTTGTTCCCCTAAAAACAATCAACATGGTGGTCTGTGGGGTGTTAAGTTAAAAAAAAAGGTTTCTGACACCAAATGATTATTATTACTACTACTATTACTACTACTACTACTACTATTACTACACTGTAAAAATGATATGATCAATTAGTCCTGCCAGCATGTTAAGTCATTGTAACTTATTAAACTAAAGTTATTCATGTTATAAATTAATTGTATAAGTTACACAAGCTGTTTTAAGTCAGTTTGACATAATATAAGTTCAATGAACTCATTAGGTTAATTTGATTCAGCTTATGGTTGTTGTTGTTGTGGTTGTGGTTTAGTGAATAGTTTGGTTTATGAAAAGTGCTAAAAGAATCATTACCAGAATTATTGGGAAAACAAAAAATCATTAATTGGACTCAAAATCAAAACAAAGAATCATTAAATTCCCTAACATTCCTTACAACAAAAACAGCTGAAATAAGCTGAATAAAAGCCTGTGTACTGTATATCTGTAAAAAAAAAAAAAAGCACCAACATTTAATTAGGCGAAGGCAAGATACAAAAAAGGGTAAATAAAAATACAGGCATTGTGTGCAGAAAGGCTAGAAAATATAGAACACCCGCGCACACACACACACACACACGCACACACGCACACACGCACACGCACACACACACACACACACACACACACACACACACACACACACACACACACACACACACACACGCACACACAGTGAATAGATAGCACAAGCATTCAGTGCATAAAGTCAGTGTAGGTGACAGTGACTAATGGCCATAGATGGGGATGGGCCAGAGCTTTCGGGAGCAATGCCATGCGTGATTAATCAAAACACTGCATATGTAAGGAAATGTTCACAGCCACCACGCATGACAAGCTATAGAGATTTATACCATGCCCCTTGAGTTCAGAGTGCAGGGTTAATGCCAAAAAACAACTGGCACATTCTGACGTGGAAAAACTCTATCAGGACAAGGAAAGCAAGTGATGAGTCAGAGACAAATCACCTACGAAATTTGGCCGATTGGACACATCGTGGTACGTGGTGAGAGTCTATCAGAGTCCGCATTTAAACATTTAGAAATCTCATTGGATATCTGTTCCAGCTTACATTATAGTGAAATTACAAATACATACAGTTGCAATCAGAATTATTCAACCCCCTGATTTATTAGCCCCTCTGTTTATTTTTTCCCCAATTTCTGTTTAACGGAGAGAAAAAAATTTCAACACATTTCTAAACATAATAGTTTTAATAACTCATCTCTAATAATAACTGATTTATTTTATCTTTGCCATGATGACAGTAAATAATATTTTACTAGAGATTTTTCAAGACACTTCTATACAGCTTAAAGTGACATTTAAAGGATTAACTAGTTTAATTAGGTTAACTAGGCAGGTTAGGGTAATTAGGCAAGTTATTGTATAATGATGGTTTGTTCTGTATACTATTGAAAAAAGATATAGCTTAAAGGGGCTAATAATTTTGACCTTAAAATGGGTTTTAAAAATTTAAAAACTGCCTTTAACATAAGAGGTTTTCGAAAACAAAACTACATCCAGAACTAGGATTAAAGCATGTCCCAAACCCAATTGGATTACAGATACAAGAATGAAATTAGAAAAAAAAAGCAAAAAAAAAAATAATAATGGCACAACCTCTATCCACTATCCAATTGTTCCACTAATAGAAAAAGAGACAGTACTAGCAAGCATGAACAGAAACCTAATCTCACTAATAAGCAACTTTAGAAGTATGAATGAAAGAGAGAGAGAGTACAAAATAAAAAATAAAACGTGCAGGAAGGTGGTCTATTCAGAGAGTGCAGGAGCATGAAATTAATAGGACATTAGCTTGAATAAAAAAAACTAACTTTCATAAACCAAGCTCTAGTGCAGAAGCAACAAAAGGACAGGCTTGATGTCGAAAACAATGAAGATTGTAAGAGGGAGGGGGACAGGTGAGGACAGACATCAGCCCAGGCTTTAATTTATTCAGCCTGGCAATATGGTACATCACAACCACCCAGTGTGAATAGGACAGACACTCTAGGATAATTCAGTTTATCAAAGTCAGCTACCATCTCAGAGCTGCTCGTGGAGAAAGAGAACCATTACTGGAGTGGGCTTTAAAGGCTGGCGGCTGCCTGCGCCATTCCTCTAAGTGGTTTGTTGCTGTTAGCATTGAATTATGGATTCAAATTGCACAGGAAGATGGGGTAAAAATACAAACCTCAAAGGTAGGTTGTGGTTACAGAGCTGCAGACTACGTATTTTCTGTAAAAATCAACCATTTGGTTTGCGGGAGCGATTATTTGAGGAGTCCGTCTTAAGAATAATTAGGGTCAGACCCCAATTCAGATGTGTTTCTTAGAGGAACGTTTTAAAAAACAGCTGGAGAGTGCGCAAACAGATTTGAGATGTAATATTTGAAAACAGACCTATTTTTATCTGCATAATTGTGCACGGCTGAGTTGAGGATGCCTTATAATCTCAGGACTTTGAATTGAAGTGAATACTGTAGGATGCAAGATTGAAACTCTAGCAAATCTGAATGACTACTGTAGGAGTCAAATGAAAGATGGATATTTAAAAGCCACCTACAGTACAGAATCTTGCACTTTTCATTATATTTATAAAAAAAAAATGCTGTGGACTAAAATAAAACAAGTGTCCCCATTTTCCTCTGGCATTAAGATGCATGTTAGTTGATTAAATCACAATTACACAAGAGACCCATACAAATTAAACCTAGTGTTTTAATCTCTTGTCCACTACTAGCCACTTTCTGGATGGATGGATGGATGGATGGATGGACGGATGGATGGAGGGATGGAGGGATGGAGGGATGGATGGATGGATGGATGGATGGATGGATGATGGAGGGAATGGATGGAACAGATTGGATGGATGGATGGAACAGATGGAATGGATGGATGGATTATAGGATGGATGAATGATGGAGGGAATGGATGAAACAGATTGGATGGATGGATGGATGGACCAGATGGAACAGGCTGGATAAATGGATGGATGACAAAATTAATGGATTGGATGGATGGATGGATGGATGGAACAGATGGAACGAATTAGATGGAACAGATTGGATGGAATGGATTGATGAGTGGATGGATGGATGGACGGATGAATGGAACGGATTGGATGGATGGATGGATGCATAAATGGATGATAGAATAAATTGGATGGATGGATAGATGATAGAATGGATTGGAAGGAATGGATGGAATGGAATGGGTGGATGGATGGATGGATGGATGGGAAGGAACGGATGGAATGGAATGGGTGGGTGGATGGATGGATGGATGCATGGATGGATGGATGGATGGATGGATGGACCAGATGGAACAGGCTGGATAAATGGATGGATGACAAAATTAATGGATTGGATGGATGGATGGATGGATGGAACAGATGGAACGAATTAGATGGAACAGATTGGATGGAATGGATTGATGAGTGGATGGATGGATGGACGGATGAATGGAACGGATTGGATGGATGGATGGATGCATAAATGGATGATAGAATAAATTGGATGGATGGATAGATGATAGAATGGATTGGAAGGAATGGATGGAATGGAATGGGTGGATGGATAGATGGATGGATGGATGGATTGGAAGGAACGGATGGAATGGAATGGGTGGGTGGATGGATGGATGGATGCATGGATGGATGGATGGATGGATGGATGGATGGATTGGATGGAAAAGATTGGATGTAACAGATGGAATGGATGTAAAGGATTGGATGGATGGATGGATGATGGAGGGATGGATGGATGGATTATAGGATGGATGGATGATGAAGGGAATGGATGGAACAGATTGGATAGATGGATGGATGGATGGATGGATGGATGGATGGATGGATGGATGGGATGGAAAAGATTGGATGGAACAGATGGAATGGATGTAAAGGATTGGATGGATGGATGGATGATGGAGGGATGGATGGATGGATGGATTATAGGATGGATGGATGATGAAGGGAATGGATGGAACAGATTGGATAGATGGATGGATGGATGGATGGATGGATGGATGGATGGATGGATGGATGGATGGATGGATGGAACAGATGAAACGGATTGATACGAACTGGATAGATGGATGGATGATAAAATGAATGGATGGATGGATGGAACGGATTGGATGGAATGGATTGATGAGTGGATGGATGGATGGATGGATGGATGGATGGATGGATGGATGGATGGATGGATGGATGGAACAGATAGAATGGATTGATACGGACTGGGTAGATGGATGGATGATAAAATGAATGGATGGATGGATGGATGGAACGGATTGGATGGAATGGATTGATGAGTGGATGGATGGATGGACAGATGGATGAAACGGATTCTATGGATTGATGGATGCATGAACGGATGATAGAATGAATTGGATGGATGGATAGATAATAGAATGGATTGGATGAAACCGATTGGATGGATGGAACGGATTGGATGGAATGGATTGATGAGTGGATGGATGGATGGATGGATGGATGGATGGATGGATGGATGGATGGATGGATGGATGGAACAGATAGAATGGATTGATACGGACTGGGTAGATGGATGGATGATAAAATGAATGGATGGATGGATGGATGGAACGGATTGGATGGAATGGATTGATGAGTGGATGGATGGATGGACAGATGGATGAAACGGATTCTATGGATTGATGGATGCATGAACGGATGATAGAATGAATTGGATGGATGGATAGATAATAGAATGGATTGGATGAAACCGATTGGATGGAATGGACTGATGGATGGATCAATGGATTGATGGATGGATGGAACGGATTGAATGGATGCATGAATGGATGATAGAATGACTTGGATGGATGGATGGATGGATGGATGGATGGATGGATGGATGGATGGATGGGTTTAATGATGGCTGTATGTATGGGCTTTTTTCTGTTTTGGTTATCTGCACTTGATAACTACTATAAACATGCTAAATTCACATGCAGCTCACATTTCTGCTCTAATAGGCCCAAAATTACAATGGACACTGTGGATATGTGTTAAAGTAAGGACTGGTACTGTAAGAGAAAATAGCATTTTTTACATTTTCTTTTAAATCAAGCTCAGTTTAAATCAGTTCAGACCATGATTATAGCTGTATTTAGCGTTGTTTTCTTGTGAACGGATTGACAGAAATGCATCTTAATGCCAGGATTTGGCATCAAGTTTGGCATGTTAAATTTGTTTTACTGCAATTCAGTAAATTCATTCCTGCCATTCAAATTCAAAAACCATTGGTTACGGTCATTTTTAAAATGACAGGAACTGGTAGGGACTGAAAGTAAACCAATTTTCAAAAACAAAAGTGAGCAAAATTCAAAACTGAACTTGACAGGGCATCCTAAAAAGCAACATTCAAACATATGTATGCATAGACAAGAAAACATTTATATCATTTTAACATAAAAAAAAGCAAAAGCACCATAGACAACTGGCTCCAAAAAATAAAGAAAGATTATCTAGATATGGATAAAATATAAAACAGTCATAGTCCTCACAAAAATCTTTGGGGTCTTTGGATTATGTATAATAACAGGATATTTCAGTCGCAGATTCACAGCTGATGATAAGTCCGACAGTAATTGTTTTGAAATTTAGTTACACAAGTGCTGCTTCGATGGCTGTGGCGGTTGAAGCTTTAAAGTGGATGAATTTAGAGACAACTTCTCAAAGTGTTTTATCAAGCTGAAAGTACTGAACAAAATAACCTCTCAGAAAGGTTATTTCTCTAAATTTTGCAGCACCAAAGAAAATGTCTAACTTTATATATGTGGGTCAAAAGCGAAAAGGTTTTTCAAACATCAAAACAATAAGTGTAAAACAGCTTTTTTCATTTCTTTTTTCCTAAGCAAAAATGACTATCATACATTTTTATTATGGCTTACAGAAGACACCCACTGAAATTTAATTCAGTCAAACAACAGTTTATATTCCACAAATAAACAATTTTGAACAACAATCATTTGACTGCATTTTAAAATACTTAAAAGATCACAATGCAGCCCTAAAATATTAATTATTTTTCATTTTAAATCTTTATAATTTGCCACTAACCTAAGTATTAAAATGTAGCATTTGATCTAATCATTTTATATATTTAAATAAGTACAAATCAGAGTTTCCCTGGTATTCAATTAATTCAATTCATGTTTATTTTTTACAGCGCTTTTACAGCTTAACATAGAAGTTCTAGCAAATTGAAACTGCGTCAGTCCAGTTTTCAGAGTCAAAGTTCAGTTTAGTTCAGTGTGGTTCGTTATGTGATTCTGATTCAAACAATCGTAAAATTTCTGGCATGAAACTATGCACGCAAAGGCTGATAAGTCACATAATCTGCTGCAAGCTCACATTGGTCACATAATCAGGTGACAGCAACCATGTAGTTAATCACCTCAGCAGCCAATGAGCTTGCACCTCATCAGTTTAAGTAACATTCTACCAGAAGCGTTCATTTTCCCTTATAAAAATGTGACTAGGCCTGATTTAAGCTTGTCGTTCTCAAAAAAATCATACAAAAACAAACATAAAATCATACAATTCAATGATAGAACGCATCCTTGATCACTGTCAGCTTCTCCTCCATCAAATAATGTCTCTTCAGAGTCATAGCCTTAAATGTGTATTGCACGCATTTTATGTTAAATTGAATGCAAATGTGACAGGACTGACAGAAACATGGGGACAATTATAAAATAGTATTTATTTGTAGAATTTATTTAGAATTTCAGGTTTTTAAACCGATTGATATGAATGATAACAACTTAAACTTGCTAATTCTGAAACTTTCTAAATAACAATTTTTAGCATAACAAAACTATTAAAGCTGTAGGTTCAATTGGGATTTGTAAATTTGTAAAGTGTTTTAACGAAGAAAAAAAATGTGAGAACCAAATGAATGACATATTCCTTTACAGAACAACTCACAGATATCAACTATCAGTCAATTTTAGAAATTTTGGGGATGGAATACTTTTTATTCATTGTACTTATGTGTTTATTTCAGGGACAGATAATGTTCATTTCTGGTAGAATATCCCTTACAATCTCTGTGTCATTCTACACTGTCTAAGCTGCGTTTTTGAAGACCCTCCTCCACCCAAGCTCCACCTGTGTTTAGATCTGCTATGGGGGTTACATGTATAATATGTTTGCAGCAGCAGCATGTTATATTCTCAGACGGCATGCCTGTGTATATACTGGCAGTAGCAGGTCTCGATACTTCCTCTGCCATACTGTAATAATCAAAGCAGCAGCAGCAGCAGCAGCGTAGCATATCTATACCACCAAGACCAAATACATCAACATTGCCATATACATATTCATTACCAAACAAAATCCACAGAGTGTTCATGACAGAAAAGTGTTTACTTGTGAGAATTATGGGACTTTGATCTTTGATCTGACTATTTTTTAATGTTGAAAATGTAGTGAAAAGGTATTGAAAATGGAGTGACATCCCAGCAAACAATTGTGTTTAATAGACATCTAAATGTAGACAGCTTGGCTAAAACAAGGCTAACCTTGGGTTGTCAGTAAAAATCTAATAGACATCTAAGAATAGCCCAAAACTAGACTAGTCATCAAATAAACAGATTAGACAGACTTTATATACAGTTGAAGTCAGAATGATTTGCCCCCATGAATTATTAGCCCCTCTGTTTATTTTTGTACCCAATTTCTGTTCAACGGAGAGATTTTTTTTAAACACATTTCTAAGCATAATAGTTTTAATAACTCATCTCTAATAATTTATTTCTTTTATCTTTGCCATGATAACAGTAAATAATATTTTACTAGATATTTTTAAAGACACTTCTATACAGCTTAAAGTGACATTTAAAGGCCTAACTAGTTTAATTAGGTTAACTAGGCAGGTTAGGGTAATTAGACAAGTTATTGTATAATGATGGTTTGTTCAGACTATTGAAAAATATATAGCTTAAAATGGCTAATAACTTTGACCTTAAAAATGGTTCTTAAAAAATTAAAAACTGCTTTGTTCTAGCCAAAATAAAATAAATAAGACAGAAAGAAAAAATATTATCAGACATACTGTGAACATTTCCTTGCTCTGTTGTACATCATTTGGGAAATATTTGAAAAAGAAAGAAAAAAATCAAAGAGGGGCTAATAATTCTGACCTCAACTGTATGTGTAGTCATTCATTTCTGTTGATTTGATGACTAGTCTAGTTCTGGCCCATTCTAAGACATCAATTAGACTTTCACTTACAGCCCAAATATAGCCTTGTTTTAGCCAAGACGGCTATGTTAAGACGTCTATTAGACATCTATTAGACATCTTTTAAAATCAAAAAATGCTTGCTGGGATTTCTTGACATTTTTAATAGTTTGAAACAAACATTTTGTTTGTATTGGTCAATTAAAGTAAATCACAGTACAAAAACAGTATTGCCAGTACTTTTTTGTATTTATTTCAATATATTCTTTAATAACTAAATACGGTTTCAAATTCTAAAGTTCCCATAATGCAATTCAAGAGTGTAAATAAACAATTACACCTGTGAATCACAAAACATGAGATATTCAATTAACTTTAAAAAAGAATTATTATTAAATGTTGATTAACATCTATTTACTGTCTAACAATCTAATCAGTTGTCTAATCAACCTTTCCAGACATATCGAGTTCTGTTTCTTGATCCATGGAAACCCACCATTACACCAATAATTCACCACATACGTCATGGTAGGGTTGTTATTTTGTGTTTCTATCAATGATTCAAGCTCCTACAAGACTTTCTACTTAATACAGTGTCAAATAGACATGTCGTTGTGCTTTAGATGGACAACACCTGATGTCAAAACTTCTGAGGAACTGCATTCATGAAGTGCATTAGGGGAACGGCATGACATCTTTTAAGCGAATTGCCTGTCACTTTGGATGAGCGTCGTTCCGAGAGCCTTCGCCTTCAAGGTGGGCCACTTTACCGGTCAGGGGTTTCTCGATGGCGGGCCGTTTATTTATCCTGGATATCTACGCTAATTGGTGTGACAATGCCTGCACACTTCACATTACCAAATCGCTGATGCGTTATTCGGGGTCACTTTGGGGGCACGCGAAAATGTTCGGTCAACGTCGACAAACTGCACAAACGACCTCCACTGGGGACTGAATGGGCAGGGAAGGAGGGGTGGCCAGAGTGGACAGAGAAACAAACTGCCACGTCTATTTTGTGCTCCGAGGCCAGGATGAAATCAGTGTGTGGCTGGGAGCCAGAAAACCCAGGCTGGTGGAGCGGAGACTGACCCAGCGCTCATAAATTATTCCGATCTTGGCCACGGCCACCTGTGCAGGGTAGAGGGAGGACACAGCGTTAGCTTTCGAAATGACCTGACGATGTGTCAAACGCCGGCTCTAACACTACAGGATGCAGTGTGCCCTCTTCTCTCCCCCTCCCCAAGTTCCTACGCACCACGACCTTGGGTGGGTACGAGGGACTACGATGACATCAGGCTTGACTTCCTAAATTAAAAGAGAAGAATGGCTCCAGTCGTCCCCGCTGGCATCTCATAGGGGGCGGGCTGGCCGTGTGACAGGACAACACTAGATTACATTACTGCTATCTGTGATTAATAGATACAGATCTGCAATGCAATATACAAAGTATTGACAATGTGCTTGAACAAGGCCATGCCAACAGTTCTGCTATTGTGCCTTGTTAGTGTTGTTTCAAGATGACTTTGATGTCTGTTGGACTCCCACATTCAACCTCAGCAGGGCTCCAGAACGCAGATCTAGGAGCCATTAGTAACAGTCAGGAAAGCTTTGTGCAGAATCAAATGCGGGTCCATCAGATATTGTGTTGTAAGAGAGCAATCCAGAGTGCATACAACAACAGACACAGTGATTTCTGATTCATGAGCAACTCTCTATGTACAAATGTGTACGTTAATGCATGAACTACTGAGCATTCACTGCAGTATTCATAAAGGTTTGTTCACGTTGCATCAGCTATTAGTTTATGTAATGTCTATACCAATACATATTACCAAGTCCCAGATTCTGAGTTTAATAGAGTAAAAATTAACATTTCTCACTTCAATGGTAATAGAATAGCTGATGCAAAAATAAAGGTTTGCTGTTAATTTATTCACCCTCAGGCCAACAGTGATGTTGAGGACTTTTTTCTTTAGAGGAACATTGAAGATAGCTGCAAACCTTTAACCACTGACTTCCAAAGTATGAATTTTTTGTACTATGGATACCAATGGTTACAACATAAGTTTTCAACTTTCTTCAAAATGTTATTTTGTGTTCAACAGAATAAAGAAATTAACAAAGGTTTGGAACACCTTGAGGGTAAGTAAATAGTGAGTACATTTACATTTTTTTTCTCTTTAATGTTCTAATGGAGAATACATCTTGGATGTCCTGAGGGTGAGAAAATCAACAGCAAATCTTCACTATTTGGGTGAACTGTCCCTTTAACAAATAGAACCTTTCTGTAAAGTGTTACAATCACCTGAACAGATACTTCCTCCATAAACTGCCATCCTATTAACAATGTTTTAACATATCAACAAACTTTATTTCATTTTTTCGTTTGTTTATTTGTTGCCACATCAGCAACTTGTGCCTATTTTATGGCAAGATTAATATAGATAATAATATATTATATAATAATAACAGAGCGACGCAGTGGCACAGTAGGTAGTGCTGTCGCCTCACAGCAAGAAGGTCGCTGGTTTAAGCCTTGGCTGGGTCAGTTGGCATTTCTGTGTGAAGTTTGCATGTTCTCCCCGCGTTCGCGTGGCTTTCCTCTGGGTGCTCCGGTTTCCCCCACAAGTCCAAAGACATGTGATACAGGTGAATTGGGGAAGCTAAATTGTCCGTAGTGTATGAGTGTGAATGGATGTTTCCCAGAGATGGGTTGCGGCTGGAAGGGCATCTGCTGCGTAAAAAAACGTGCTGGATAAGTTGGCGGTTCATTCCGCTGTGGCGACCCCAGATTAATAAGGGGACTAAGCCGAAAAGAAAATAAATGAATGAATAAATAATAATTACAATGTCGTAATTCAATAAGAGACAGAAGACTCTTTCAAAACATGCATGCTTGATTTGGTTAGATTTCCATGACCAACTTAGACTACAAAACATTTAATCGTGAGATTATTCTTGAAATTACAGGATTTAGGCCCCCCAAAAAAACATCAATAAGCATTGGTAAATAGTGGTTTTCTGCTGTAAGCAGCTGTTATTCACATTACTGTAAAGATTTCAACCAAGCTGAAAGAATGGTTGAAATCTTCAGAGCAATGTGAACATTAAGTATTATTCTTTCAGGTTTGTCGCTCTGTTTATGTTTGTGGCTTTGTATATACTGTACAAGTTTGTTGTTTTGTGTATTTTTTTTACATTTTTTTTTATGTAAAGCCTAGCCAGGGACGAGGGCTGCAAATTAGCTATGCTATATGCCCTATGTACACGACATTGGTTGTCTTTGTATAACAATTTCAAGTGTATTGTCCCTGTTAAATTAACATGCAAATAAAATAATAGATGTAAATTGTATTGGTTTTTGTAATCATGTTTACAAAAATTCACATCGAGATTTTTTTTTTATTGTCCTCTTTAATGTCTGGAAAATATAAGGAATTATCAGTATCAGCCAAAATCTCTATATTGGTGCATCCCTATCTGTTTTATATATTTGTTTTTCATTTGAAAAACTTGTAATTAAATATACATATTCACTACAGAATAATTTTGTAATTAATAAGTAATATATTCTGCTTAAGCAAACAAATAACAATGAGACTACATTGCCATGACTACAATGAGAACTTTCTTTGAATAAGACATATTCTTTTGAATAAAATATTTCTATTGGTACAAAAAAAAGGCACAAATATAATCAGCTTCAAATTGAAAGAAATATAAAACTAGACAAACAACCTAGTTTATATAGCATCAAACATCGCAGTCATTACATCACACTTGACTGTGACTGTTGTTAAATGCACTCAATGAACTGAAGCACTTCCGAACAACCATCTTTAATCAAGCCATTCAGTAATTTGTCAATTAAAAAGGTCATTTGCCTCCTAAATGCTTCACTTTAAGAGCCAATGTCTTTCTAGGCTTTGTGTGTGTGTCTGTAGCTCTGCTTAGAATACGTAACATTGCTGGAATATTCTATGAACAGCACCTTCAATCTAAATTTATGAGGATGCTTTCAACCACACACTGAACAAAGAATAGCAGGCAGGTTGTTTCTAATGGCAGGAAAAAAAAGCACTAAAAATGCCACAAACAAGTATTTTAACCACGTTCCATGATGTATTCCATCCACAGTAAGTTATTTGGCAAATTACACCCTCTCCAGCAGACCTTTTGGTATAAATAACGCCACAGAAAGAGCTAATCAGTACAAAGTGATGCACGGATGCAATCAAAGTGAAGCCTTTTCCACCCGAACACTCACCCACAGCTCCTAGGTATACGATTGACCACAGTCAACAAAATATTTACTCTGAGAACCGCTAGGAGAGGGGGATACATTATATTCGCTACTATTTTTGCAGCCATGTATTTCCTCGCTTCTCGCCTCCAGCGTGTGCTGCTGCTGCCCCAGCTGAAACCAAGCAGTACACAAAGTCTTTTATCTCCTGCTGCTCCTCTGTAGGAGCCTGATGTAGATTAAGGGAACAGACGGTTCTTCGGCACTGCGGAGAACCTCCATTACAGCGTTTCACCATCAGCAATCACGCAACCCTCATTAAGCCAAAAGAAGAGAAACAGAGACGTTCAGACAATTAAGAACAAAGAAAGGAGGAGGGGGAGATGAGCTTCCGAAGGCAAGATGCGATCCACCTACGCCGTAATCAATCCATCCATCAATCCATCCATCCATCCAGCTGCAATCAGTGCGCCGATGATCAGTCAAGTCGAGCGTTTAATTAGTAAAGAGCTCTGTTTCACTGGGCGTCTCCCAGATGAGATAAAGGAAGGTATGTGGGGGGAAAAAGGGCCAAGTAATGTAGAACACAACGTGAATTATTCAGGGCTCTGAGGCTGGGTTTCCCTGAAGATGAGTAAATAGTTCAGCATGAGAGCCTGGCGGTGAACGTTAGCCCTTTAGATAATGCAGCCGAGTGGACTGTGGAGAGAAAGGAAGGCTCTTAGTGTCTAATCACCCTGGATGGAGGTGTGTGTTAAAGTCCTCAGGGAGGTGTCAAGAAGCACCTACTCGTCTGAGGAGTCTGGCCTATTAGTGCGCTTAATTACTCTCGCATAGAGACCCACATGTGGGAGTTTTTGCATTGACACGTGCTGATGACCGAGCCTGGGCCCGTTTCACAGAAAAGCCCACGGGAACGAAACATCTCAAATGAGATCTTTTGAATATCTAAATTGCTTCTTCTTTAGATGAGATTCTAATCTCACAAAGTGTGCTCAGAGTCGCTAATGTATCAAGGTCTGCATTAAGAAGTCAAGAGATTTTTTTTGGTTTCATGCACATGGCAGAGGTTTAATAGGAAAGCTGTTGTGAATTGCACTTGGCACTGTTGTAAAGAATTACTATCTGCTTTAAAGGGATAATGCAGTTAGAAATTTATGCTCTGACTTACCCTCATGTCATTCTGAACGTAAGTTTCATTTCTTATTATTATACTTATGGAACAAAGATATTTAAAAAAAATAATAAGATCAAAATTAAAGATGCAAGGTCAACTTTTCTTAGCCACTGATGTGAGCAGAGTCACTTAATACAAGTGTTGGGGGTAACACGTTATAACGCGTGCGGGTAACATGCGTTATGTAATAATATTACTTTTACAAAGTAACGAGTAATGTAACACATTACTTTTAATAATAAGTAATATTATTTGAGTTACTTTTTACCTTGCTTAATTGAAAAAACCATACCTTAGTCAGGTTGCTGCGAGGGAACAGACAGTCGGCTCGCACTCATCATCAGGTCTCCTTTTTTACAGCAGATGAGTGAGTGTACTTGTTCTATTAACTCAATGTCTAAGTATATGGGTTTATTTCAGGTCAAAGGGGGTATTGGGTACGTTAGTACTTACTGAAGACGCAAACTTTTTCATGACAACTCCTTTCAATTTAATGAACTGGTTCGACCAGTTCACTTAGAAGATCCGTTTAAAACAAACAATTCATTCGCAAATCGCAGTAATCACTACAGACAGTCAAAATGGCAGGCCCGAGACTTACATTTTGCAATGGATTCTTGTTATTTTGAACTCATCGAAGAACAGAAGTGGATTGTTGTTAAGTGTAGATTATGTGTAAGTACAACTCTAGACAACTGCAAGAAACAGGACATGGAAAAAAAACTGGATGTGAAGCACTTCTAAAATCAATTTTTGCCTTAAAAAAATATTTCATGTTAGTACCCTTAGGCTTTATTGCGGTCTTTATCTCAATGGACAGTGATTTTACTTGACCCTCACGTCCACATCACACCCCTTACTTTAGTGTTCCGTGGTCTGTTTTAACTGCTCTTACATTAGCACAAAAAACATTTTTCACCACCAAATTTTTATTCAACATTCTTTAGCTGTCAACAATGTCTTAAAGTAGTGTTTAAGGTGAATTTATAGTATTAGACATAAAATAACTGCAGTGAAAATACAAACTGGACTGAAAATGTCTTACAAAATAAACAATAGATGACAGAAACCAAAATACTTTGTTACTAACAGACAGCTCGCTAAAATAACTATCCCAGGGTCTGACCAAAAAAGTTGAAATTTTAATCCATCTGAATGATTTATCAACCAGCAAAGCACAAACAAAATGCTATCCTTTCCTGTATACTGAGTGCTCCAATTTTCATTCAGACCTTCAATTGGACTATATTAGTGTACTTATATAGAGAATAGTGACTGAGGGTATAGACCGTGAACATGGACACAGAACTAGCACTAGTTATACTTTGGTCATTTTTGAGCGAGATGCTAATGGTCTAATCCAGGGGTGTCCAAACTCAGTCCTGGAGGGCCGGTGTCCTGGCGAGTTTAGTTCCAACTTGCTTTAACACACCTGTCAGGAAGTTTCTAGTATCTAGTAAGAGCTTGATTAGCTGGTTCAGGTGTGTTTGATTAGGGTTGGAGCTAAACTCTCCAGGACACCGGCCCTCCAGGACCGAGTTTGGACACCCCTGGTCTAATCCAATAAAATATTTGATGCTAAGCTAAGCTAAAAGAGCTCTTGCTACACCCAGAGATAGGCTGAAGAAAGAAAGAAAGAAAGAAAGAAAGAAAGAAAGAAAGAAAGAAAGAAAGAAAGAAAGAAAGAAAGAAAGAAAGAAAGAAAGAAAGAAAGAAAGAAAGAAAGAAAGAAAGAAAGAAAGAAAGAAAGAAAGAAAGAAAGAAAGAAAGAAAGAAAGAAAAGAAAGAAAGAAAAAGAAAGAAAGAGAAAATGAACACACACAGATGGGTTCACATAACAGACACCTGTCTAGTCTCTAGTCAAAACTCGGTCCTGGAGGGCCGGTGTCCTGCAGATTTTAGCTCTAACTTGCCTCAACACAGCTGCAAGAATGTTTCTAGAAAGCCTAGTTAGAGCTTGATTAGCTAGTCCAGGTGTGTCTGATTGGGGTTGGAACTACACTTTGCAGGACACCGGCCCTCCAGGACCGAGTTTGGACACCCCTGCTCTAGTCTGATCTCATGGCAATTCATAGCTTATTGATTTAGTGGCTAATACATATGAATTTCATACAATCTCATTCATACAATTCAGTACAATTTGCTCATCCCTAATTAGAGTTGGGTTTAGGGGTAGGTTTGGTGCCATGCCTCCTTTTAAAAATCTTACATTTTCGTACGACCAAACTTGTACAAATTAACCACTAAACTGACAAAACTTAAAATAGGTAATAATAATTACATTTCCTTGTGTGATCAGGCTGGAGGATCAGCACATAAGCACAGAAAAGGGACGTGTACCTGCAAAAGGCATTGTTCTGTCTGAAATGTGCGAGTTGGTGTGATGTGTATGGGGATGTTTTTTTGTGTCTGATGGATGAATATGGTCTGCATATCCATTCATTTCTTATGGCGGTCACTTTTGACCAGGAACACCACAGGTGTAACAAGGTTGATTAAAACACTCAAAATTCAATGAAAGAGGTGATCGTCACTTCTATATGTTCAAGTGCATAGTGTGGAGGATAACATAAGGCATCGAGGCAATCAGATGTAAAACACAATATTTATGAGTGTTTTAAGTTGTAAATCAGTCAGATTTGACACGAACACAACAGGAAGGTTAAGTAATAACAGGAAACATTCAAAAGTAGCAAACACATTACTTTACATGCTTTCATTAATCTGTATATACAGCATATATAGCTCTGGGCTCAGAAAGTTCTCAAAATATGATTTTATCCTACATTGTTTTAAAGAAAAATGAAGGTTTAGGTGTTAAATGCAGAGCTTCTTTATAAAAAGGTGAAAAAACACCTGCAGGTTCTGAAAGAGATCAAACCTTAGCCAGGTAAGGAAAAGTAATGCAAAAGTAACTCAAAAGTAATATATCGCATTACATTCCATAAAAAGTAACTAAGTAACTCACTTAGTTACTTTTTTGGAGGAGTAACTCAATATTGTAAGGCACTACTTTCAAAAGTAACTTTCCCCAACACTGCTTAATACTGCGTATGAAAAGAAGTGCAGTTATAGAAAGCATTAGCATTATATGGACCAATACATTGATAAAATTATACCAATAAGGACTACTGATGTTATGTGTAAAAAAAAATCATGTTAAGACATGCATTTTGGTGGCCTAAAATTTGACTACCACAAAAAAACAAAAAAAAAACAAACAAAAAAAAAACTGTAAGATGTGTTGAATGATTCATTTAAATATGAAAAATAAGGTTAGCTGTGTTAAGTTTTCATGCTAATGTTTCATTATGTGTAAATGTTGAGTTTTTTAAATGGCAGAAAAACGATTTGTGCTGGCACAGGATGTTAGTAAATCTGGCCCTTTGTTTCTGCTGTCTGATGCAAATGATGGGTTTGGAAATATCTTGTATTTGATAAAAAGATGGACAGACAAACAAAACCCATGCCATTTGTAAAGGTTGCCAGTGGTAGCTGAAACAACTGGGAAATTTGACAGAATCGTTTGCGCATTTAAAGGGAAACATGAAAAAAAGTACTTTGTTTTTATGAGGGGTGCTTTTTTGCAAGTGATATATTTAAATTGAGCAAATGAATCACTGAATAAAATAAATTCTCACCTTTTGAATTTTTTCCACTTGATTTTTTTAAAATCAACAAATATGGTATCGCTGTACAGATAGATATATAGTAAACATTTTAACCAGTGATTTGCTGAAAGTTATTACATAAAATACAGAAAAACACAGAATATGTGTGTGACATGCTAGAACAGATCTGATTAGTTCTTGCACATCACTTACATTAGCCTCTGTAACACTAGTCCCGTCTAAGAGTTCTTCTGATAGGTCCACTGCTCTGGAACTGACAGTATGACAAATGAGCGATACTGTGGGTGAAAGTTAAAATTGTTTCTTTACACAGAGTCTAAAAAAACGTGGTGCTACAAAAGATGCAAATGTATAATTACCCTAACTTGCTAACTTGCTAGTTAAAAAATGACCTTGTAAAGCTTTTAAATTGCAGTTTACTCTCAATACTAGTATATGGACAAATGAAGAAATCAGTTATTAGAATTTAGTTATTAAAACTATTATGTTTAAAAATGTTTTTAGCAATCAAGTCTGCACTGCACGCTCGCGATTTGTAAAATTGTTTGGTGTGTTATTCTTGTTATTAATATCATTCAGAAGGTCATGATTCGTACTCACTAAATAATTACTTTATATAGCTTTATTTTACATTCTTAGGAGATACAAACACAGACGCATCGGCACAATGCCCTCCTCAGTGCGTGTGTGCATGTAAAAACATGTTGAATTAAATCATCCCTTCATTAAAAAGAAATTGGGAAAACGAATATAAAAGAACTACAATGACTTCAATTCAGAATATATATAATATTATTCATTTTCTTTTCGGCTTAGTCCCTTTATTAATCTGGGGTCGCCACAGCGGAATGAACCGCCAATTTATCAAGCATATTTTTTACGCAGCGGAAGCCCTTCCAGCTGCAACCCATTACTGGGAAACACCCACACACATTCATTCACACACATACACTACAATCAATTTAGCTTACCCAATTCATCTACAGCACGTCTTTGGACTGTGGGGGAAAACCAGAGCACCTGGAGGAAACCCACATGAACACAGGGAGAACATGCAAACTCCACACAGAAATGCCAATTGACACAGCCGAAGCTCGAACCTGCAACCTTCTTGCTGTGAGGCGATCGTGCTACCCACTGCGCCACCGTGATGCCCTATATTATATTATATTATATTATATTATATTATATTATATTATATTATATTATATTATATTATATTATATTATATTATATTATATTATATTGATCCCCCAAAACCAATCCTTGAGATTTTGCTTTGATATCCCATTAGACCCAAGTGGAAGAATATTTTCAAAATATTATTTTTGCCTTTTTAAAAAAAAAAAAAAACTCATGCAGGTTCGGAACAAGATTACCTAATCCATGATAAGTTTTCCATTTAAAATAAATATATATTTCTGTAATGCAATTTAAAACAATGCAGGTAAATTCATTTAAACACAAGTGGCAGCCAGGTATTAAATCATGCAATGTTTACAAGCTGATATTAAAGTTTATGTACAGAAACAAAATATTAAAATGTCCTCAGCATAATAAGCATTATTTGTTTTCATTTCAACAAATGAGATTAAGACTTAAGACCCTGGTCACCCTGACAATCTGTTCCCTTTATGGTTATTTTGGGGAAAGAAATGTTTTTTTTAAAAAAGTTGTTTAAAAATGCATATTATTGAGGCTTTTGTGAACTTTTATTGAACTCTCCAATGTGTACATGGTCCATATTTTCAGCAAAATGGAAATGCACCAATAACCTGGTTTATACGATAAGCCAATAATAATTTTTTTCTAATGTAATGACCAGCAACCAATAAATGTCTGATATAAAATCCACTAAATGCACACTATACATACTGCAGTATATTGTGTGAATCTAAATAAAACCAATAACCTAAACAAACTATTAAATATTAAATTATTCATGTTTTTACTAAACAGGGCCGCCCTGAATGACCTAACTCAAACATGATAGGTAAAAGTTGTATGAAGCCTGATCCTTTATTTTACATCAACTATCACACGGATGTCATAAGCAGAGTGCAATTTGTGATATAAATGAATGGCCAAACTGTCTGCTGTGTGAAAATATGAAAGCAGATCAACAGCAATATGTAAAGTATGCAACACGAACAGTTTGCAATACTACTAATTTAAAATGGCACATATCCCTAATATAGCTAAATGTGGCATGTATATCGATGTAATGGTATGAAATTTTGTATCACAAATATAGTCCCCAGAATTATCAAAGCATCATTGGTTGTGTAAAATGAAGATGAAAATGTTCAAAGATAGCTGTCGCGTACACTTCCATTCAATCAAGTTTTGTGAAAAACAAAATTCTAATCTAATTTATGCAAATGTGGCAAACATAAACATGGATCTCAACATTTTTATAATGTCATGTACATTACGTACTAGTTAATAGAAGTTATGCACTGGTTTATAGAAGTCAAAAAGGGTTGTGCTATTTGACAAAAACATGTTTTTGCGAATTTACTGACTGATATTGCGATTTAATATTGTGTAGTCAAGCTTCAGCTCAATAGTATGCAGCACACACATTAAATGCAACAAATGTAATATATATTAGCATGCATTTATTTACTGTGCAGCTTTTTGCTATTAGCTTATCACAATGTTACAGGATTTACCATGAGTTTTCAAAATTGCACTAATCAGTCAGGGTTTTAATGATAATGAAAATCTGAAACGGGCACATACAGTACGGGCACATGAAATACTCTGAGGTATTTTGTGCAAATGTGGCAATGCACAAGACTGGATTCATGATGAACAATAAATGACGTAAATGTTGATGTATCAACTGTTAATTTCATTAATGAAAATTAAAAATTACAAAATAAGTTTGTTGCCTATAGCTTGAAACAAACTCGACAGGTCTGCTGCTTTAGTAACCTGACTGAAATCTGTATAAACGCAGATCTAAATCTGATAAATGAACAGTGCAACGGCACAGTGGATTAGAACAAAAACTGATGTTATTGATTTTATATTTTTTACATTTTACTTTTTTTAGAAACAATATTGCATTCTGATTTTTTTTATTGCATGAGCTCCATAGTTTAAAATACATCAGTTAAACTATAGTATAAGATAACACACACAGCTGTTTAAATAAATGGGTTATAAAATACACAGTTGATCACCAAAAATATTATTTAAAAAACTGTACTGAAAAAAAAAAAAAAAGCACAAGAAAGCATGTCGCTTTGAATCAGAAACCTATTTTATCGACGTGCCTTAATTTTAGACAGTTACTTAAGGTTTTGTAGTTGCAAAAAAAATTAGAGTTAGCCTACTAGAGGAAATTTTATGTCAGAGTGGGATCTGAGTGGTATTGGTTTACTGGCGAGCATGAGCGGAATGTTAACAGAGAGCTTGCTTTGGGCAGTTAGCGACTGAGTTGGGCGCACAACCAGCGTCACACCACTCAGCTCCGCTCACATGCTCTGTCTGCTACAGTATATCATTTCAGTATGTTCACTATTTTACATAACTGCCCCCTGCTGGTCATGTCCTTCTTGTGTTAGACCATTTTGTGCTGTGCTGCGCAGTACTGCAGCACTGCGTGTGGTCACGTTCACTCACTCGCACATTCTCAATAGCCACATCTGTAGTTACTGTTAATATATAATAATATCCACGTGGACCTGTCTGTCAAGTATTTATCTTGAATAAAATCAACAATAAATGTTTTAGCCCTTATTTTTGTTGACAAAATTAATATTCAGTGTTTACTTTTGACAGTTTAGCTGCAATATTGGCCAAATTTCAACATGGCAGCATTGTTGAAATTAAAATAAACTAATTTTACTATAACACTTTGTGTATACAGTCAAAACCAAAATTATTCATAATTCAGAGGTATGAATAATTTTGGGTTTGACTATATATACAAATACTGTATATATAGTGTATATATAGTGAAGGCCAAAAATATTCCTACTGTATCTCTGGGGTGTGAACATTTTCAAGCTTGACTGTATATAAAATAACACTGTATATTTAGTTAATTTGTTAAAACAATTAACTTATGCTATTACAGCTGTGTCTGAGATGAGCCAACTCGACAGCATTTACAGGTAAAGTGACATGCCCTGCTTTTATTAATAAACTTTAACATAACAGCCATTAATGCTCAAGTAAGATGTTACATAATTGCTGAAGTAGGTTAAGCTCGGCTAAGAAATGGAAGCGAACCCACAGAGTCAAGAAATGCGTCAAGTCATGGCTCAAAGACGTAACTTTACATCAATTAAATAATACACCCATGCATAAATGCATTTTGGAAATGAACCACCTTCATTATTTCTGTTGTCTATGCTCAGCATTAGTTTTAAAAAGCCTCTTTCATCAATAGTAATTTAAATAGCTAGAGGTGTAATGATATATTCAAGCCATGACGTTGCAGGCCACAATCATGAACTCACAAAACAATATAATATAAATATGTTATGTCAAAATAAAGAAGAAGGTTAATATTAATATTGGTAGTAGTAGCAGAAGTTGAAGTTAAAGTAAAAGTTGAAGTAGTAGTAGTAGTAATAGTTGTAGTAAGACATACAGTACTGTGCTGTAAAACATTTAGCATTAATTAAAGGTGCAGTATGTAAGTTTGACACCCAGTGGTTGAACTAGGTATTGCACTCCTGGATCATAATAAAAGTACGCTAGGATGCCAGATTGTGTACAGGAGCGAGCGATTTAAACTGTGTTCTAAATAAAAGCAACGACACGCGATAGAGGGAATATTTTCCATATTAAAAGGAGTTTTTGTCCTAACCAACACCTCGAATTGATATATTAGAAATGGCTTCTATTTCTCACAGCTGAACAACAGAAACCTATGACAGCTAGATCACCTCAGGTAAGCCTTGTGTGCTTTATTCTGTGCTAAATGCTAACAATGCGAGTTTGAATTTGAATGCATTTTACATGGCATTTGTTGCCATATACTGAAAGCAGAAAGTTCACCTCAGATCTTGAAAATACAATAAACCGTCTGAAATTGAACTTTAGAACTAAACACATATGATTCAGCATCTACATTGATGTTAAAGTGGGTTAACATTTATTAAATAGATTCTAAACCTTACCGTTTGGTGAGCGAGTGCATATTCTGTGCTTCTGAAAGGCTGTATTTACATTTCTGCCGTGTCTCGTCTGGTGCAAACAGCCAAATAGCTGATCACTGCCTCTCTCGTCACAGCATGTTGTTAGGACACGCGGTTACAATGTAACCTGCTCACCTAATGTTTACGTTCGTAATATTTATGTAATTTGCTAATTAATAACCTCATGTGGAACTGCATCTGTCTCCCATACTGTTCTTTTTGGTCACGGACGCACGCTTTCAGAGTCTTTCTGAATGAATGAATGAAATGCCCTGTTTTCCAACAAGGCAACCCAGGGTGCTGACATATAATTGGCTAAACTGGCATCGTGCATATGAAATTTATGTAAACAAAGACAGCGTTCCGGCACGGAAAACCCATTTTCAAAGCAGAATATCTGACTTCAGCATTGTTTTTCAGTTAAACAAGTATGTTCACTTGGGATGTTTCTTAAATATCTGCACACATATTATGGTATTTTTATGCTTTAGAAGAGTCATGAATATAGAAACCAAAACTGCCTTAATCTTTTGACAGAAAAAGCTCATAGTACTATTAAAACATCCTGTAAGTTTCAGAACTCAAGCTTATTGAAAGAAGCCTGACAACGTTGTGGAATGTTCTAATCTATGACAGTGTTTCCCAACCATGTTCCTGAAGGACCACCAACACTGCATGTTTTGAATGTCTCCTTTGTCTGTCACACCCATCACAGGTCTTTCAGTCTCTGCTAATGAGCTGATGATCTGAATCAGGATTGTTTGGTTATGGAGACATTGCAAATGTGCAGGGCTGGTGGTCTTTCAGGAACATGGTTGAGAACCACTGCTCTATGATATAATAGGGTGGATAAGCTCCGCCTCTACATAAGATGTGTGTGCTTGTACTTCACTGTTTGGTTATCCCTTTTAATATGCAAAACTGTCAACCAATGCAAAAAAGGTCAAAAACAGAACAAAAAAATTCAATTACTTCTAAATGATGATTTTTTTTTTATGTAAAAATCTTTAGATCATTATGAGTGGATCGCAGAGAACAGTACAATACAAAAAGCTGAGGTAGTTCATCACCACTTTAAAATTAATTAATAATTCAGGATCAAAGTCATGAATTGAATGCAGTATTGTCACTGAAAATCTGTACATTTAATATTTATTCCTTACACTGTTAATGCAGGCATTCATTGGATCTGTGCACAGCATTGTCCAACCTCTCCTGCGATTTATCCACATAAGAATAAATCATCTAACATGTTTTAAATAATCACACTACTAAATCCCTTTCACTTCTAGGAGAGCCGTTGCAGCATGTACATGTGCTTCAGATGATCAAATGCACCACAGTTCTAATAGCAAAGAGTGTCAAAAAGTAATAGTCATTTTGACACTCTATTCCCAAACTTTAAAGAGTTACTTCATCCAAAAAATTTGATTGTCACATTTTCCCACTATACTCGAATATCACATGCATTGAACTTCTGTGTTTACTAGAATACGTGCATTGTAAATCTGTCATCAATCGAGCGGTCTAATCTAAATCAAAGTCTTCTGAAGAGACAAAATGGCTTCAGGGAAATACACATTAAATGGACAGAAATCTCAGGTTTTATAAAAAAAATGAAGAGAAATCACGCAGGTTTGAAACAACATAAGATTGAATGTTATGACAGAATTAGCATTTTGGGTGGATTATAGGCCTACTTTATAAATATATTAAGATGATAAAACACATCACTACATCACTAATCATATTGTTCACAGTACATATAATCAAATCTTTATATTGTGCATCTCAATAAAACAAAGTATCATAGTAAACTAAACCTTTACTAAATGCTAACAGATATCTAAATATATACCAGTTCTACAAAACGTTCCAATTATTTTCTATGCTGACAACAACTAAATGAATAAGTAATGTAGAATCGTTAGGTACAAAAGTCTTAAAATTACACAACTTCATGACAAGTAAAGTTTTTGTTGTTTGCTATCAAGGCAACCACTGGCTTATCTGTACATGAAATCAGTTGTGAATGTACACATACTGAAATGGATTTGTCAGTAATTTACATTCACAAAAGACATTTTGAAAAATGCTGGTACATATTGACTTCCCTACTAGGAAAAAAAAAATACTGTGGAGGTCAGTGGGTAACAGCTACCAGCATTCTTCAAAATAACTTATTTTGTGTTTAACAAAATAAATAAACTCATAAAGGTTTAAAACCACAGGGGGAGTAAATAATGAGGTCATTTTCATGTTTGGACTATTCCTTCAAGGGTATTATATTATTCTATTTATACAGGGACTGCCATTGACTGATTTTCATTTACTTCTTTTTGCAATGAGAATACAATTTCAGTTATTGTCCCTCCTATCTGGTACTATAACAAGCCCATAAGCAAAGCTTAACTGTTTCATGCCATATAGCCTACAAAAAAATGAAGCATTTTCAAGTAAAAATATTCTTGCTCATTGTCAGAGGGAACGTTTCTTTGAACAAGCCATAAGTGACAGAGAGAAAACAAATTAATGAAAGCACTCACTGACATGATTGTTTTCACTCCAACATACTTTAATTGTAAATAAATGTTACCTACAATTACGTAAGACAAAATTATTAGAACCACTGTGAAATGTAAATTATTTTCCAAATACTTCCCAAGAGTTTACCATAATACTTTTTAATAACCAAATTCTTTCTTCATTTTAAAAGTATTCAACTTTAAACGCAATTGAAAAGCTTAACTAGGTTAATTAGGCAAATCATTGTACAGCAGTGGTTTGTTCCGTAGCCAATTCGAAAAAAATAATCATTCTTAATATGGCTAATAATATTGACATAAGCAGTTAAAAAAACTATATACTGTATAAATTACTCCAGCCAAAATAAATAAGACTTTATCCAGAAATAAAAAAATATAATAGGAAAGAATTAAAATGTCATAGGAAGGCTAATCATTTTGTCTTCAACTATATATATATATATATTTATGGCTTTTAGAATGCACAGCATACTTATTTTCGTTTTATTATCTGCAATAGATGCACTATTTACTCAGCTTAACTTCTGCATTGCTCTGAACCAGTCTATGGTCTATAATTCATTCATACTTCATAGAATTTCCCTCAGAGCTTTAGTCTCTCACTGCCTTCCACTCCATTTTCAGACAAAACAAATCCTACAGTGCATGCTGTGCCTCTTTGGGTTTGTCTCTAACTTTGCCTAATGCTATATACAGTATTTACATTAAGTTTTCAAATTGCTGCAATAAATAACGCTTTTAATGAATAACAAAAATGTTAACCATAAGAAATACGCTTTATCATCAAACAGTCTGTTTGTTTCATTCCTGCTTATAGCTCTGAAAACAGAGCGAGTTTTGTGACCCCTCATAAATCCCTAGCAGGGGATTTATCCAACTAGTCAACCAGTCTTGCACATCACTAACTGTATTGTGAAACCAGCAAACCGAATCATGCCATCTCTCGAAACCAACATTTCTTTTTCATCTTATGCTAATGGTCCAGTGTGACAGAGGACGAGCACAGAAGCACAGACCAAAGGCTCCGCATTAACACCAGCTGACATGCAACATCATGTCGGCCTACGTGGAACTGCATTTCTAAGTGGGTTTACACGGGTCATGAACTTCCCAACTTGAAGACCCCGATCCCTCCGTTCAGAGGTTAATCCAGCTCCTCCTGCCTCTCATCTCCCTTGCCCTTCTCACCTCCCGCTCCACGTCACATCACAGGCTGCAGGAAGCTCTGGGGACCACGCGCAAATCCACGTTCCCTTGCGCGGCTTCAGCTTTCAAGTCTGGAAAGCTGCAGAATATTGAATAATGAAAATGAGGAGAAAAAAAGAGGCAGCAAGGAGCTTATCAGCTCCGTCTGAAGTGCCTCTTAAAAATATATATTTAGCGTTGTACCATTACACAACTAATAGCAATATTTACTCAATTCTAATAGTCATATAAACACTTGCAGCTCTGTAAGACTACTATCTCCACAAGTGTTTGCAATGGGTTTCCAAGCAGTGTTACTTTCAGCAACCAAAATACGAGTGAAAATTGTTTGTTTTTAAAACTAAAGGGAAGTTTGCACCAAGCACGATAAAGATAAATACGTTGTTCATTCTGAATGTAAAACAACAGCAAAGTCACGACCACACTGATAACAATAAAGGTGTAGATAAATTATATTATTGGAATCACTTTCAGAGCTAGTAAATGATCAAACACAGACAGCCAGTCAGTATTCATTAAAATATAAAGCCTTTTAAAAGCTACAGACAACATTGTGGAGAAGCTCATTGCTTGATGTTAAGCCCTCTCTTCAATGATTGTTTAAAAATAATGACTATATGTTGAAAAAAATTGGTTTCGAACTGGTATGGAATCAATGAAAGCCAAGCTCACAAATTAAATTATAAAATACTTCAGGTATGCATTATAGTTTTGGCAAATTTGTGTTACTTCCATTGAAAATGCTGGGGAAAATAAACGGTTTATTTATTTATTTTTTTAAGAAACACTGACTGTGATTGCTAAATTCTGTTTGATTAGATAGAATACATGAGCTGGATTCACTGGTCACATGCACTAGAAATATAACACGCATTTGCTGAACTAAAATGTAGTCAAAAAGATTACATTTTAAAAAGCGTTTGCATGTTCTCCCCGTGTTGGCATGGGTTTCCTTCGGGTGCTCCAGTTTCCCCCCACAGTCCAAAGACATGCACTATAAGTGAATTGGGTAAACAAAATTGGCTGTAGTATATAAGTGCACATGTGAATGTGAGAGTGTATGGGTGTTTCCCAGTACTGGGTTGTATCTGGAAGGGCATCCACTGCTTAAAACATATGCCAGATAAGTTGGTGGTTCATTCTGCTGTGGCGACCCCTCAAAAATAAAAGGACTAAGGAAAATAAATGAATAAATGACATTGCTAAATTCCATTTGATTAGATAGAATAAACGAGCTGGATTCACTGGTCAGATGCACTAAAATATAGCACACATCTGCTGGGACTAAAATGTAGTCAAAAAGATTCAAATCTAACCATTTCTTTGTGATAAACTCGACTGGACTGCTGCACTGCGCTAATCATTCATTATACAAGCGGATAAGAGCATGAGCATTTATAGTTTTCAGTCATGTTACTGGCATAGTACACCTGTTAAATTTCTGTTTGGTTCAAGCCATTAGCAACATTTTTTCATTGACAAAAACAATTAACACTTCTAAGCAGGATAAGTTATGTTTCTATTGGTGCATCACCATTGCCTATTGCATGGGACCAAGTCTATAAAAGTACCTATCTATGTTAATTCCTCACGCAACTACAAATTCAGAATTTTAACAAGCTGTACTTTGGCACCCATTTACAATTATTGTAATTAATTATAAAAAAAATATTTTCCTCGAAGTAGTATGAGAGTATTGTATTGTGTTGTGTTTGAGTATTGGGCTAAGTTGAGGATTGGGATGTGTGTTGCAACTAATTTAATTAATGTTTAAATGAACATTTTGTTACAAACTAAACTGGATGGGGGTCCCAGCAACCAGCATTCTTCAAATATTCTTCCTTTCTGTTCAACAGAAAAAAAGAGGCTTAAAACGGTTTAAAGCCACATGAGAGAGTAAATAATGAGGACATTTTCATTTTTGGCTGAAATATCTTTACAAAATACAATACAGACTACATGCAACGTGTTCAGCTTACATTATAATCATTTTACGTTCAATTTCAGACTTTTTAAAGTACAAAAATAAAAACAGAAAAAATTCAGCATGCAACTTATCAGCTTCATCTGGAGTCCCTCTAAAAGACATTTCACCTGCGAAAGCACCTGCTTTATTATTTCAAAAAAACACGACTGGCATTCATATTAGCGCCCTAAACCGCCCACCTCCCTGCTATTGCTTCATGACTGGCGAGTGTTTGACAGGGAGGTGAGGAGTAATCAACAGCGCCGCGGGAAGCGGGTACTGGCCTGCAGTGCCACGTTGGCGGCCATATTGTGTCAGAGACTACAAGCATCCGTCGAGGATACGATCTCCCCGTCCGCCGCCCCACCGAGATGGCAGCCGCCTGCTGAGGGTGGCACGGCACGATACACGCTTTCACACACTCCATGTGTTGCATCATATGGGGTTCAGACGCATGCAAACACACTTATGTACACAAACAGCATGTTAATAGCAGCCACACACACATCACAGGTCTCTCGTGGATAACGGCTCTGTTTCCACAAA
Source organism: Danio kyathit (assembly GCA_903798195.1). NCBI lineage: Eukaryota > Metazoa > Chordata > Actinopteri > Cypriniformes > Danionidae > Danio > Danio kyathit. The sequence goes on from LR812539.1 coordinate 36,430,218, forward strand.
TGCTACAAATAGTTCCCTCACATTTAACTGCGGAGTTGAATTACCTTAGTTAAAAGAGGAGCATCTGATTTCGGTGCATGGGGGTCAGTCGGAGAGAACTAATTGAAAGGATCAAATGACTGCGTTACTCTGCCAGGGTCATGCCTAATTCGCCGTTTTCGATCGATCCTCTGTGTATTAGTGATATTATGTGAGCAGAGCTCAAGGGTCAAGTGACAGCGAGAGCTTAAGCGAGCTTTATCAGTCGGCTTCCTATATCGATTGTCCTTGAGAGACAAACTAAATTACACCGATGTGTGTAAAAAGGTCTTGGTTTACAACAAAAAATTAGCCTTGTGCATTACTCAAGCCAGCTTCAGTCCAGGGCGAAAAAAAATATATATATTAAACCTGAGATATAGATATAATCAGAGCAGAAACCACAAAGATAGAAAGCAATCAGCATGGAAACCACTGAGCTTGAATCTTTGCAGCCGTGCACTATTTTAATTTGAAGATTTACAATAATCTCTATTGATTATGACAGATACATTTAGCTGAAGTAATGCATCAAACTGTTTCAAATTTTAAGCTGACATATAAAAAAGGAGCTATCTGTAAGATTTTGAAAAGTATCAAATGTTTCCGCTAGATTAGGGGTGCCCAAACTTTTTCTCGAACGGCTAAAAGCTAAACTTGATTGAGGCAAGTGGGCCAAAGGTAAATGAAGTTGCCATGGGTGATTTTCTAATTTATTTAATAATATTTAAAAATGGCAAGAAGCCATTTTACAATGAGCTTATTAGAGTAAAAACAAAAACAATCTGATTTATAACAGAATTAACAGTTATTAATGCAGAATTAATGCACGCATACATCTGCACTGGTCACTTTGTGTAACATTGGACTGCTAGTTATCTCATACTACCTCCCTGTATACTATTAAGACAGTCACTTTGTCACCCTCATAATTATCATGTTTACAAGCTTTTTGCACTATATACTGTTTTGCATTATACTTTACTTTTTGCACTATATACCGTTTTGCATTATACTATACTTTTTGCACTATATACTGTTTTGCATTATACTATACTTTTTGCACTATATACTGTTTTGCATTATACTTTACTTTTTGCACTATATACCATTTTGTATTATACTATACTTTTTGCACTATATACTGTTTTGCACTATTTTATACTTTTTGCACTATATACTGTTTTGCATTATATTATACTTTTTGCACTATATACTGTTTTGCATTATACTATACTTTTAGCACTATATACTATTTTGCATTATACTATACTTTTTGCACTATATACTGTTTTGCATTATACTATACTTTTTGCACTATATACTGTTTTGCATTATACTATACTTTTTGCACTACATACTGTTTTGCATTATACTATACTTTTTGCACTATATACTGTTTTGCATTATACTATATTTTTTGCACCATATACATTTTTTCATTATACTATACTTTTTGCACTATATACTAGTTTGCATTATTTTATACTTTTTGCACTATATACTGTTTTGCATTATACTATACTTTTTGCACTATATACTGTTTTGCACTATTTTATACTTCTTGCACTATATACTATTTTGCACTATTTTATACTTTTTGCACTATATACCGTTTTGCACAATGTTATACTTTTTGCACTATATACTATTTTGCATTAATTTATACTTTTTGCACTATATACCGTTTTGCACAATGTTATACTTTTTGCACTATATACTATTTTGCATTAATTTATACTTTTTGCACTATATACTGTTTTGCATTATATTATACTTTTTGCACTACATACTGTTTTGCATTATATTACTTTTTGCACTATATACTGTTTTGCATTATATTATACTTTTAGCACTATATACTGTTTTGCATTATACTATACTTTTTGCACTATATACTGTTTTGCATTATACTATACTTTTGCACTACATACTGTTTTGCATTATTCTATACTTTTTGCACTATATACTGTTTTGCATTATACTATACTTTTTGCACTACATACTGTTTTGCATTATACTATACTTTTTGCACTATATACTGTTTTGCATTATACTATATTTTTTGCACCATATACATTTTTTCATTATACTATACTTTTTGCACTATATACTAGTTTGCATTATTTTATACTTTTTGCACTATATACTATTTTGCATTATACTATACTTTTTGCACTATATACTGTTTTGCATTATACTTTACTTTTTGCACTATATACCGTTTTGCATTATACTATACTTTTCGGACTATATACTATTTTGCATTTTTTTTACTTCTTGCACTATATACTGTTTTGCATTATACTATACTTTTTGCACTATATACTAGTTTGCATTATTTTATACTTTTTGCACTATATACTGTTTTGCATTATACTATACTTTTTGCACTATATACTGTTTTGCATTATATTATACTTTTTGCACTACATACTGTTTTGCATTATTCTATACTTTTTGCACTGTATACTGTTTTGCATTATACTATACTTTTTGCACTACATACTGTTTTGCATTATACTATACTTTTTGCACTATATACTGTTTTGCATTATACTATATTTTTTGCACCATATACATTTTTTCATTATACTATACTTTTTGCACTATATACTAGTTTGCATTATTTTATACTTTTTGCACTATATACTATTTTGCATTATACTATACTTTTTGCACTATATACTGTTTTGCATTATACTTTACTTTTGCACTATATACCGTTTTGCATTATACTATACTTTTCGGACTATATACTATTTTGCATTTTTTTACTTCTTGCACTATATACTGTTTTGCATTATACTATACTTTTTGCACTATATACTAGTTGCATTACTTTATACTATTTTGCACTATATACTGTTTTGCATTATACTATACTTTTTGCACTATATACTGTTTTGCACTATTTTATACTTTTTGCACTATATACTGTTTTGCACAATTTTATACTTCTTGCACTATATACTATTTTGCACTATTTTATACTTTTTGCACTATATACCGTTTTGCACAATATTATACTTTTTGCACTATATACTATTTTGCACTATTTTATACTTTTTGCACTATAAACTGTTATGCATTATACTATACTTTTTGCACTATATACTATTTTGCATTAATTTATACTTTTTGCCCTATATACTGTTTTGCATTATATTATACTTTTTGCACTACATACTGTTTTGCATTATATTATACTTTTTGCACTACATACTGTTTTGCATTATACTATACTTTTAGCACTATATACTATTTTGCATTATACTATACTTTTCGCACTATATACTGTTTTGCATTATACTATACTTTTTGCACTACATACTGTTTTGTATTATACTATACTTTTTGCACTATATACTGTTTTGCATTATACTATACTTTTTGCACTATATACTGTTTTGTTTTATACTATACTTTTTGCACTACATACTGTTTTGCATTATAATATACTTTTTGCACTATATACTGTTTTGCATTATACTATATTTTTTGCACCATATACATTTTTTCATTATACTATACTTTTTGCACTATATACTAGTTTGCATTATTTTATACTTTTTGCACTATATACTGTTTTGCATTATACTATACTTTTTGCACTATATACTGTTTTGCACAATTTTATACTTCTTGCACTATATACTGTTTTGCACTATTTTATACTTTTTGCACTATATACTGTTTTGCACAATTTTATACTTCTTGCACTATATACTATTTTGCACTATTTTATACTTTTTGCACTATATACTGTTTTGCACAATGCTATACTTTTTGCACTTTATACTATTTTGCACTATTTTATACTTTTTGCACTATAAACTGTTATGCATTATACTATACTTTTTGCACTATATACTATTTTGCATTAATTTATACTTTTTGCACTATATACTGTTTTGCATTATATTATACTTTTTGCACTACATACTGTTTTGCATTATATTATACTTTTTGCACTATATACTGTTTTGCATTATACTATACTTTTAGCACTATATACTATTTTGCATTATACTATACTTTTTGCACTATATACTGTTTTGCATTATACTATACTTTTTGCACTACATACTGTTTTGCATTATACTATACTTTTTGCACTATATACTGTTTTGCATTATACTATACTTTTTGCACTACATACTGTTTTGCATTATACTATACTTTTTGCACTATATACTGTTTTGCATTATACTATATTTTTTGCACCATATACATTTTTCATTATACTATACTTTTGCACTATATACTAGTTTGCATTATTTTATACTTTTTGCACTATATACTGTTTTGCATTATACTATACTTTTTGCACTATATACTGTTTTGCACTATTTTATACTTTTTGCACTATATACTGTTTTGCACAATTTTATACTTATTGCACTATATACTATTTTGCACTATTTTATACTTTTTGCACTATATACTGTTTTGCATTATACTATACTTTTTGCACTTTATACTATTTTGCATTAATTTATACTTTTTGCACTACATACTGTTTTGCATTACACTATACTTTTTGCACTATATACTGTTTTGCATTATACTATATTTTTTGCACCATATACATTTTTTCATTATACTATACTTTTTGCACTATATACTAGTTTGCATTATTTTATACTTTTTGCACTATATACTGTTTTGCATTATACTATACTTTTTGCACTATATACTGTTTTGCACTATTTTATACTTTTTGCACTATATACTGTTTTGCACAATTTTATACTTATTGCACTATATACTATTTTGCACTATTTTATACTTTTTGCACTATATACTGTTTTGCATTATACTATACTTTTTGCACTTTATACTATTTTGCACTACATACTGTTTTGCATTACACTATACTTTTTGCACTATATACTGTTTTGCATTATACTATACTTTTTTAACTATATACTATTTTGCATTATACAATACTTTTGGCACTATATACTGTTTTGCACAATTTTATACTTTTTGCACTATATACTATTTTGCATTATACTATACTATTTGCACTATATACTATTTTGAATTATTTTATACTTTTTGCACTATATACTATTTTACATTGTACTATACCTTTTTGCACTATATACTGTTTTGCATTATACTATACTTTTTGCACTATATACTGACTTTTTGCACTATATACTAATTTGTGTTATTTTATACTTTTTGCACTATACTGTTTTGCATTGTATTATACTTTTTGCACTATATACTGTTTTGCATCTACACAACTCTGGTTTGCACTCCTTGTTATATGCCCTTAAGTGTAATTGTATTGTTTACAAATTTTAATTTTTTTTTACTCATATTTTTAGATTATAAATTCAGAAATGTACTGCAAATGGCACAGACCACATCGAAAATGTATCGGGAGAACCCAAAAAGCTTATAGATTGTTTATTAGATTTTATGGAGATGCACTTCCACTGCAGCATCCTTCCAATCGATCTAACATTATAAATTCTTTACAAATAGAGATATTAAGTTATCTGGTGAAATTGTATTCATATCGCAATATTCTGTATATCGCAAAATAAAAAATATCGCAATGTTAGATTTTTGCAATATCGTGCAGTCCTAATATGAACATTTTTGCAGATGAAATGAAAAGCTCTTTAATGCAATGCATTTATGCTATTATACATGTATTCATGTTGAGGAATGCATTTTGAATTAAATAATAAGTAAAAGGCGATGCAGTGGCACAGTAGTTAGTGCTGTCGCCTCACAGCAAGAAGGTCGCTGGTTCGAGCCTTGGCTAGGTCAGTTGGCATTTCTGTGTGGAGTTTGCATGTTCTCCCTGCGTTCGCGTGGGTTTCCTCCGGGTGCTTCGGTTTCCCTACAGTCCAAAGACATGCGGTACAGGTGAATTGGGTAGGCTAAATTGTCCGTAGTGTATGAGTGTGAATGAGTGTGTATGGATGTTTCCCAGAGATGGGTTGCGGCTGGAAGGGCATCCACTGCATAAAACATGTGCTGGATAAGTTGGCGGTTCATTCTGCTGTGGCGACTCCAGATTAATAAAGGGACTAAGCCAAAAAGAAAATGAATGAATGAATGAATGAATGAATGAATGAATGAATGAATGAATGAATGAATAAATAAAAACCACAGACATTTGCAAGAGAAAAAGATACAATTGAAATATAAGTTCACCCAAACTGAAATTTCTGTCATCACTTTCTTGTTTCAAGCTGGTTTGAGTTTAGTTTGTTTTATTAAACACAAAAGAAGATATTTTAAAGAATGTTGGAAATCTTTAACCATGGTTAAATGGTAACTAAAACAAAAATTGAACATTACTCAAGCCTGTTCAGTCCAGGAAAAAAATATATATTACACCCAAGATATGGATATAATCAGAGCAGAAACCACAAAGATGAAAAAAGCAATAAGCGTGAAAGCTGCTGAGCTCCAATCTTTACAGCCAAGCATAATTTTAGTCTGAAGATTTCCAATCATCTCTATTGATTATGACAGATAAATATTGCTGATGTAATGCATCAAAGTTTTTCTTTTAAAAGAACAACTATATAAAGCATCTAGTGTTCCTGCAAAACTTATTATTCAGCCCAAAATGAAAATTCTGTTATCATTTACTCACACTCATGTCATTATAAACCAGCATGACATTCTTCTGTGGAACACAAAAAATAACTTGCATTTTTTTCATACAAAAGGAGGGTAATCACATTAAATGGTTTGGTTACTAGCATTCTTCAAATTATCTTATTTTGTGTGCTGCAGGAAAAAAATAGAAAGAAGACAGGTTTGGGATAGGAGAGCGTAAATGATTTTTCTAAATTATCATTTTTGGATATATTATTCTTTTAACCCCCTGGTGCTGCTTGTGTGATGTTAAAAAGCACAGCTTTTATGAAATGTGCTGTATTTGGGCTCAGTAATGTTTTTATTATTATTTAATATCTTGTATTTTTAGGTAATTTTATGACACCAAATTATATTTAAACAGCAGTATGCTGCATCCATTAGCACTTTTTGAACAGAGAGCTGAAAATGAAATTTGCAGCTTAACCTTTTAAAAAATGTAAATGCATTGAAGCTTATAGGGTTACTTCACCCCACTTTACTCTTTATTCACTTTCAAGTAGTTCCAAACCATGATGAGTTCCTTTTTTCTGGTGAAATCAAAAGAGAATATTCTAAAGAATGTAAGAAACTGTCTCTATTGAACAATCAACAAATCTATTGAGAACAATATAAGACAAACACATGGAAGTCTATGTTTACCAGTTTCTAACATTCTTTGAATGATCTTCTTTTGTGTTCAACACAAAAGTGGAGGGTGAGTAAATGATGACAGAATTTTCAGCTTTGGGTGAACTATACCATTAATATAAATTTTCCTTTTAAAAAAGACTGACAGAATACAGGAAAATATGAAATTAAAAACAGTTAATTATTTCATTTCATTGCTATGAAAAATACTATTTTGACACATGAAACATATTTGTTCAAATAGATGTTTTACTCTAAACAATAAAAATCAAACTTCACTATGAAACTTGCCTATGAACTTCACTATTAAAACTTCACTATGAAAAGTCACCAAATGACTTGAAAAGCTCTATTTGCAAGGAATTAATGATTTTAGAATGGTTGAGGTTATTTTTGAGGAATGCATCTGAATCAAATAATAATCACAGATAAACACACCAGAGTGTGCCATCTAGGTTTGTACCAATAAATAAATTATTAAATAATATGTGAATGAGTGAATCAATAAATGATCAAATCAATGTACAATTGGTCTGCCACAAGTAATCAAACTAGTCAGGTGTTGTTTGGTCATGTTTTATTAAGATAATAACGCTATTAGATGAAAGATATAGATTCAAGAATGTAACAAAAACACATCAACCTAAATTCAGCTGAAATTCAACTTAGAAAGGCTAAATAATTTTTACTTTTAATTGTGATTAATAAAAACATGACTGGATATGAACCACTTTACATATTAATATAACAAGACATCAGATTACATCTAGCTAATGTTTATCTAACTTCTATCTGATCTTTCACTTGTTAGCAGCATTAGCCTCTCTTGTGTTTTTCAGCCATGCCAAGTCCATCTGTCACCATTATTATGCATTCTAACATAAAATGGTTCCAAACTTTCAATATTTATCCCGGAGAACTTCATTCTACAATAAATAAAGCCTGTTTTTTTGTGCCCTGTGCCAGTATTCAAGGATGAAAGCTTTAAATCAATACTATTTTGTAACCGAGCGACTTGAGTAATACGAGGAATTGTTTCACCCAAATATTGATCTTCAGAAACACAAAGAACGACACATTTTTTAAATGGCAAATTGCTGCGGAGGGGCACAAATGTCATTACTGTAAATGACCAATCGCCAAACAAGCTAAGCTACAGTGTGTAATGTGTGTGCAGGCCTCTGAAGAATAGCCCTTTAATGGAAGCTGTATTTGACTCTGAGACATGGAGTGAAAAATAATGACTTTGGGATGATTCAGCTCGATACGTTCGCACAACAGCCGTTTAGGCAACATGCTAACACATCAAATAGTGGACTGCCAACACCTAAATGCTTTCTAAAATAATTACAGCGCTAGCAGATCTCTTACACTTTTTTACTCCAAGGCAGTAGTGTATTGACATTCCTCAAACACTTTGGTTCAACTTATTCCAAAATCCTTATTCTAAGAATTAAACATCTGTAATTAAATCAGCCCGACCCGCTTAGCATACCAACCTTGTTTGGTAGATAATTTCTGCCTTAGGTGTGCACTCTATTTTTGGATGATGTAAATTTCATACTTAAGATTAAACGTCTCTCACTGCCTTACACTGATAGACCGTCATGAAGACATCATTGTAACATTTGCATACTAAGACGCATATATTTTCATTAGGATTAGTCTGGTCTTTTCTGCACTTATTTAACCATATATAAAAATCTTTCCAATGACTATAGTTCTGTTCTGAGACTGATTTTCAGGTGGCCCGCTGAGAGCCTGACAGGTTAATTGTTATAATTGTTAGCTTAGCATCATGCTAATGTCAGACTGTGCTGGAATGTGCTCTGCGTGTAATCTACAGCATACGAAATCATGATGTGTTCAAGTCCTCCTGGGAAGTTCATACTTATGAGCCTGAAAATCATAATTACGAGATGATGTGTGTTCAAGTGCTTTTGGTCTCTGTAAAATGGATTTGCTGGAAAAATTTGTATTACTCTGTCTCTCGCTCACTTCCAAACAAAGACATGAAGCTTTTTAGTGCTAATGCAACATAATGAAGAGCAAGGGATGCACATTAGGTGCGTAATTGATGCTCTATCTATGTATTTTATCGCTCTCGTGCAGCCACCGAGAATGATGGGAAAGGTAGGTCACACCTCTCCTCATAAACCATCCAAATAAAGAGTATTATAGGACAAGCTTTATCGGTATTCCACATTAATAATTTTAAACCTACTGTCAGCATTCTCAGTTTGTGCTTGTGCTATATGATTTTTAATGGATACTGCAGACTCCAAGAAATTTGGTCTCAAAGCAAGCCAAAACACCTTTTGTTTTGTTTGTTTCTTTGTTTTTTTTTATGGTCGTGTTCAGCCGACAGACAAGATCATTCAAAACTTGTTTCAAAGGGCTGTCAATGCTTATCTCTGTTCTTTTAAAAGGCAGCAGGTTTTGGAAAAGACCCTGTGTGTTGATTTGGGAAGCCGCAGCCATCTGAAACAAGACGCCCGCAGAGTGTCATGACAGCAGCTCTGATGCACAGCTAAAATCTGAACCTACATAAACTTACATGCTTCTCTTTATCTTCCATTCTAGCGCTGATATTTCCTTCTGGAAATGCAAATCTAGTCATTTTCTTGTCCAGGATCTTCTGTAATTAATTCAGCTCTAACTGCTTAACGCACAGACTCTATACGGGCTTTAAGCCTGAACTGTGCACTGAATTTATTATTTCTTTAAGCTTTTAACAAAAGATTAAAGTTCGAAAATCCTCCATTAACTCAAATTGTTAGATTGCATGCCTAGAAAAAAAGTTAACCAACAACAATGGCATAATTGCTTGTGACATTTGCATATTGAATTGTAATTGGTCTTCTTTCTTACATCTGTTTGTCCATCTATTCATAATCAACCACTCTGTCGCTTTGTCCTTCAGTCTACATTTGACTTCACTTTACTAAAGGGCAATTCACACTGCACCGACAAATGCAGACAGACATCTTTGGGTTTTGTCGGATCAGTGCGTCTCCCTTCTCAGTGTGTCTGTGGGCGTCTTTCAAAGCTTATTTTCGCCAATTGATCACGCTAATATTATGCTTGCCATTACGCTTATGATTTTTAAAAACTTCTTGACAGGCAAACATGCTGTCAGAACAATCCCCATAAAAATTGTGTATTGTGCATGTATAGTGCAAATGCATCAAAGTAAAAATACGATAACTTGTATTTATCAATTAAAGTGAATAAAAAAAAACCTGAATTCCCCCTCTTCCCCGCTCATCCCTTCATGTCTGGCATACTTTCGGGTTTCAGCTATGGCATTCCCCAATCAATTTGTGCACTCTTCACAGAAAATAGTGAAACATTTCTGGAAAAATAACATACTGATTTTAGACATTAGCACATACAAGAGTCTGCAATATGAGAAAAAAAATTGGTTGAAGGTAGGTTGAAGTTGAAGCTATTCATCTTATTCTCTGCGTACGAGCGGGCGCAGCCACTGCAATCATTTTGGCTCGAGACTTCCGGTCTCATTCACTTCCATTCATTCTATAGACTCTACAAACAGCTCGTTTTGCTGCTTGATGTTGCAAACTGATATCATCTTATTATATTATTTCACCATTTTTCATGTTAATGACGATGTAACTCTACAACCCTTTGTTTATCACATTGTTTTGTTTCTTGGACAAAATAGCAGACAGTGATGCAGGCTGATCACCTGTCAATCAAACAGCCAGCGAAGGGTTAATTGTAATTAATCTTTTAAGCAACATAATTACAATTATCATGTTAATCGTTGTTGTGCATCCCTTAGCATTCATACAGTACATTCCACACCAGCCAGACATCACCATTTTTTTTTACATATTTTTGTAGTTTACACAGAGCCTGCAATAGTAGTTTTCTCACTTTGAAACCAGTTATCAAACCAAAAGGCACCCACTGTGTAAATGAATATCCAAAACGCAGAGTTTTCCATCTGTATCTGAAAACACCCCTCAGAAAGAAAGAGAACTGCCTATTATCTGTCAGCGTATTTTTTGTCATCATATCCATATGGAATAAAGTTTTAAAATGTTCTTGAAAATGATGTACAGCATAATAATATCCCTTGCTTTATATGTCAGAGTGGATGCCTAGGCAGCTGCACATCATAATTGCACCGAGACAAAAATAGACCGAGCAGTCAATTTCATTTGTGTTGGCACATCTTCAGGGGGTATGGGACACACATATGCATGTTCAAGAGAGAGACTACAGGCACGCCAACATAACAGATAACAACAAAGTCAACCAGTATCACAGTAAAACAAAGACTCGCTGGGAGACGCCACTCCTTCAAGTCATCCGCAGATACGGAGACGACGCACTTCATTGTGCCGTGTGCTTAGATAAGCCAAGCGCATTTGCTAAATTGTCCATGCAAGTTGGCAGATGCCTACAGTACATCAGTCGGTCGAGTGATAAATGCGGCGATGTTAGAAATCTCTATCTTTAGGATATACCGTATCCCCAGGCTCGTAGGATGAAATTTATGACCCCTTCAACGGGAAGAGAAAAAACCTGCAGGGAACGAGGAAGCATCAAAAGACAACATCCCGGGGACACCTTGGTGTTTTCTATGATGGCTACGACCGCATGTAGGCCTGACTTTGGTTGGTTTCTGACCACCGTCGTCCTTTATCATCCGCTCGTGGTTCACTTTCTCTTTGGCTGTGGCCCGAAAACACCGTCCATCATACACGGGAGGCATTACATATCCCCCCACCCGCTTTTCCCGTCTCAGATGATGGAGTCATTTGTAATCGCCCTCGACTCCGTTCAAGGTACGCCACACCAATAAACGGCCAAATATTGCACTCAGATCACGTTTACGGTGCTTAACGGGGAGCGGACTAATGTAGGAATTAATGGAAGTAGGAACCCTTTCTTTTTCTCTTAAAGCATAACAAAGAAAAACATGACAGCTTGACAGGGTATTAAAGAGCGTCAGGTTGTGATAGAGCCGCCTTGCCTTTGTCCAGAAACCACGCAATAGTGTGTGTGTGTGGCCAGCTGTAGCCATGGATACAACTCCCCTAAGGACCTCTCTGTGTACATGTAAAGTGTTGAACACGCAAACGCTCGCCCATACACACAGGACCTGTCAACATACACCTGTTCAACTTTTTTTTTTTAAGAACATTTCAATTCAGACTTTACAAAGGAATGGTGGAGAGAAAATGTCAAGCGCGGGAGAAAAGAGATGTGTGTGTGGGTGTTGTGCTAGACGCCGGAGCTTCTTTCTCCTTCGCTCTCTGTGAACTCAACCTTGAGAGTGTCTCCGCCAAAGACAGACCAATCACGATCCGACTGAGAGTATTGCGAAAAAAGGGGACTTCCTTTCACCCCGAGTTTTAATCTGCTCAGCTCATGTCAAGAATTGGGTTTGTGCTGTGAATTGCCCAGGGAGTCTCTTTGCACAAAAACAATGACAGTCATCTGCAGTGAAAATACACTGGGGCGAAACTTCGGCACAATTATCAGCGCTGGTTAACTTGACCTGACACCACAGCAACAAAAATAATTCCAAGAGAAAAGAGCAGGACGAACGAACCATGAGAGATCCGGCTCGAGCTCTGCTCTAAGAGCAGCTCGAAACGTCTCAAACGGCTTCTCAAGCCACTCAAGGATGTGTTGCTTCCTAGACTGAAACCTTTTTAATCTTGGTGATAGTGAAAAATGGAAATTCTGTCATCGATTACTCACCGCTCAGTGAGTGTTGTTCTTTGTGAGGAGCATAAGTGACGACATTTTGAAAAATCTCCCTGAAGCTCCATAAAATGACAGTTCACAGTGACTCCAGCTGTCAAAAAAAGCTGCACAATACATCTTCTCCATTATTAGTGCATTAGTACTGACTTACAATTAGTAGGATATTTAATTATTTCTGCCAGATTCTGAATTTACATTAATTTGCCAACTGCAGTCATTATTACTTTAAAATGGTACTTAAATAAATCCAGCTCACCAATTTTTTTTACATTATTTACTCAACCTCAAGTGGTACCAAACCTTTCTTTTTCAGTTGTACACAAAATAAGATACATGGCAAGAACTTACTTCTAAATATGTTATTCTGTGTTCAACATAGAGCTGGGCGATAAAATTGGTATCGATATTTAGTGACCGAACACCATTGTCAATAACGCTTAAATAAAAGTTTGGTATGAAGTTTCGGTATGAAGGCTATAGTTTTATTAAAATGTGACTGCTGAGAGCGCGCCTTGGAAGGAATAGCAGTAAGCTTAGGGTGTACAGTAAGTTAAGTTTGTCATTTCCAATGAAGGTGTGCAACTTGCACATGGGAGTAACGCGCACATGGTGTGCAAGTGGAGCACATGTGATGCGCGCGCATTTTCCAGGTACACCTAGTTGAAAAACATCTGAACTTTTCAGAATGCTGCGGGTGTACCGCGATTCATTTAAGTACGACTAACCAATCTGCTTCACACATTGTATGGAATATACACCTTTCAGTAATAACGTTGGACTAATTACCTCAGACAAACACAGAGCACCCAAACACTGCAGTGCTTTTTACTTTTCTACATAAAATTGCATCGGAGCTGCAGCAATGGTTTGTCCGTTTGTCATCCTCTGAAAAAAAGGCTGATGGTCGCCTAGTTATGAGAGACGCCATAGAAAATGGTAAAGGAAACCATGCGCTTGTGCTTGTCACATCAGGTCAGAATACCAACACATGCAAAAATGAATGCCGCAGTGAGGAGACTTTAAATAAAAAAAGGATGTAAGGATGTTTCTTTTCTTGTGCATCCCAGCCACTTGCTCCCCATCTGAAAGATTTTTTTTAGCATAGGGGGTAATGTAGTCATTCAACATCACAATTTGTAATGTTCAGTATGTATTTGAATAATGATGGTTAGTTCCTTTACTTGAAAGCTCAGATCTGGTTATAATAATTTGTTTTGTTTACAGAGTTTGAGGTTTTTACTGTATCATTATTATTCACACCTTACAGATGTTGATCTAACTTTACCATTGCACACTTTGTAACATTTTATTTATTTAGTTTAAAAGTCTCTTTAACACTTATGTTTATTTTATTATAAAGAGATCAGATATTTTGTTTAAATAATTTTGTTTTTGACTATTAAAACTATTTGCCTTAGTAATGTTGGTAAATTAAAATTAAGTGGTTAAATAAAAAAATCCTAATATTCCTAATTGTATTGGTAAAAAAATATTCAACTATTATCGATATCGAATGATATGAAACATGATATCTTGTTTTGCAATATCGCCCAGTCCTAGTTCAACAGAGGAAAGAAACTTAAACTTCTACTTTGAGTAAATGACAGAATTTTCATTTTTGAATGAACTAAATTTTAATGGCAAAGATTTAAATTTGAATTGAAACAAAAAAGCAGCAGAACAGATATTTGCTTTCAAGTTACAGTATGTTGTACATCAGTGTAAAATGCTTCATCAAACACATATTCCTTCTGTCATTTGATGTACATCTGAGTGAAACTGGTTATCAAAGCAAGACTTAAACTTGATTTGGTTTATTGGTTGTTGACAGAATGGAGGCAGAATGTGAATGTGAACTTGTAGTAAACAGTCAGATTCTGCAAGTAAAGAAAACTCAGTCATTCATTTTTCCATATGAAGAGTGATTTTTAACAATATATCTTTAAAGAAAGACCAATTGTGAGTTGTTAACCAATTGTGTGTGTGTGTGTGTGTGTGTGTGTGTGTGTGTGTGTGTGTGTGTGTGTGTGTGTGTGTGTGTGTGTGTGTGTGTGTGTGTGTGTGTGCTTTTGCTAAACCCATCTGTTAGCATTAATTCAGTTTATTTTTTTTTCTTAACCCAACATCTTTAGGTTATGAAAAGTAACACATTAAAATTCAAATGAGGAAAAACAATTACAGCCTCTAACAAATTGAGGTAAATCTAATATTTTGTATGGCCTCCTTGATTTTTCCTGTTAATTACAATTTTATTTCATTTACTCCAAACACATTCTTTGGGGTATAGTCATCTGTGCACAACGATCTTCAAATATTCTTGATATACTGACTAATCTAATATAAAACCAAATATCCAGATTTGCACACATATCTGATCATAAAGGATACATTAGAAAGTATTCATTTAAAAGCAAGATGAATGTTTTTTTCAGTGAATGGGAGAGGTCTTGGGGGAGTTTAATCCATGACTATATATAAACACTGTTTTTATTTATATATAGTTCATTTTACTGCATATGTGATTATGTACTAGGTATGGGACGATAACTGGTTTCAAGGTTTACCACAATTTTAAAAAGTCAAGGTTTTAAAACTGCTATAATTTTCTGTTACACCGCTCCTACGGCATATGTAATTTTTTTGTTTGTCCAAAGAACATTAAAAACACAGATTTCTTTACTTGGAAAAGGCATCTTTGGATATTTTTAAGTTAATAAAGACAACAAAAATCAATGATTTATTTGAATGATTTGGCCTGTTTACTGTTCCAAAATATTAAAGGGTTTCTTAAAATAAAATACATTGTGTTCAATGAGGAGAAAAAAAGTTTTCTACCCAGACATTTAAAAAGAACCTATTTTAGAGTAGTAATCACAATACAGTGAAACCGTGATATTTTATCCAAGGTTATCATATCATCAGAATCTTACACTAGCCCATGCCACAAAACCATTCATAAGTACACATTTTTGAACATTAAGATTTATACATCACATGTAAGTCACATTAAAGTTTATTACATAAGTATTCCATTGATGTATACTTGATTAGGATATTACAATATTTGGCCAAGATACACTGTTTAAATATCTGAAATCTGAGGGTTCAAAATCTATAATTTAAATACTGAGATAATCTTTAAAATAGTCTAAATGGAGTGCTTAGCCGGTTTTGATATATTTAAAGTATTGGTCTTTACATAATATTACAATGGTTTTTGACAACAAGGAAATCTCATTAATTTTGACAATGGTAGTCCAGGGTCACATACTGTGAACCGCCAACTAATCCATATGTTTTACGCAGCAGATGCCCTTCCAGCCACAACCCATCACTGGGAAACACCCATACACTTCCATTCACATACATACTGTACACTACGAACAATTTAGCTTACCCAATTCACCTGTACCCCATGCACCCGGAGGAAACCCATGCGAACACGGGGACAGAAAATGCAAACTCCACACAAATGCCAACTGGTTGACTTATGGTTTAAATGGATTGAGTACATTACTCTCATTCAAGCTAATTTTTTCTTCTATAGAATTTTAAGATTTAATTTTACTGGTAATATTGTTTTCACCCCCCCCCCCCCCCTTTTTTTTTATTCTTTATTCTCTCTCTTTTTTTCGTACTGTATATAGGTTTGATAAGGATGATGTAAAATAAGGCAAAGGGATATGTTCTGTCGCTGTTATGAAGAGATTTGTTTCTCCTCTTTGGTCCCTGATTGGGGAATTTAAACTGAAAAAGCTGTAAAAGTGACATATGTCTACTGATGGTGTGAATTGGATCTATCTGCAATAAAAACTTAGATAAAAAAATTTAAAAAATAAACGTCAACTGACCCAGCCGAGGCTCGAACCAGCAACCTTCTTGCTGTGAGGCAAGAGCACTACCCACTGTGCCACCGTGCTGCCCAATATTGTATCGAATTTGTGTTAATAACAATGATAAGCTCTGGACTTTTTTACTCTATACTGATCTAAGAGCAGAAATGTGCAACAATGGGAATCTAAGTGTGTTGATATTAGAGATGTACCGAATTTTCAGAACATTTATCAGCTGAAAATGTTATGCCATTTAATGGACCCTCTAATTTTTTTTGGCTCGAGTCATTGGTTGGGGTACTCTTTTAAATCTGGAAGCATTAACAACTTATATCGAAATATATATATATATCATTATCAAGATTGCATTTTTGCCATATCGCTCAGCCCTACTGTATATTGTTTCTAATGATACAACAAACAACTTTCAATGAATAGTCATAATTCTATATCATATTTAATTCAACAGTGTTTCATTAGCAATGCTTCATTGAAGCTTGTTCCCTCATATAATATGCTAAGTGCAAAGTCATGTACCTTTGTCTTTTTGTCTGATTTTCAATATTTTGCTTCAAATCAAAGTTTGTAAGGTTGTGATTCTCCTCATAGCTGAATGATTTATAATGCTTTAACAAAGACTTTTTTAATCCCTATGGGGAAAATGATTTAGAAAAATACTTCCAGAACCAGAAATTACAAGGTCAAACACACACGTGCACATACACACAAAATAAAACATATGCATGGACGGATCATGCAAAGTAAGCTCTATAAAATGCATTTAATAATAATAATAATAATAATAATAATAATAACAACAAGAAGAAGAAGAAAAGGAAGAAGAAGAATATGTTGAATTTTAATGTTCTCTCTTGAACAGGAGAAGTCACGTTATGACTTTGAGCTTCAACTAGAGTTTTTCAAGGACTATCTACAGTAATTTGCATCCCAGATGTCCCTCTTCGATTACTAAGAGCACTTATTTATTTTAATTCAAACAGTATAAACGTTTTTACCATCTAAGAGATCCACTTTCATTTTTTTCCCCATTTCATGTTGCAGTCATACACTTGCAGCATGTCTTAATTTTCTTTCTTTAAGCAACCATTACATAACCTTAATGCAGAGATCGTTTGTAGTTATTTTATGTAAAGCTATATCATTTCCCAGCAAATAAACCTGCAGCATATGTGTTCATATCAGCATAAAGAGTAAGTAAATAACGACAGAGATTTCATTTTTCCCCTGAACTATTCCTTTAATCTTGCTTGCTTACAACCCATAACCCCTGAGGATTAATCAGAGCTCTCAATTACCAAAAAAATCTGTCATCACATCAGCTCGGAAAGAAATCCACAGGCAGAGAGAGAAAATGATTGCTGGAGAGGTGACAACAGCATGTAATAATGCAAAGTAAACCCAGTGTTTAAAGGGGGAGATGAGTAAACAATCCCATTTCCATGACAAAGGGGTGAAGCTGATGTGACTCATGCATGAGGCGCCATTCCAGACCAAAAGCTCCATCTCTCATGTCTATTTCGTACCCTAAGAGGAATTCGGGGCTCTTTTCGCGAAGGGTATTTTCTGTAGGGAAGATGAGCTTCTTGATGACTAGATAGTGTCATAAATTAATAGAACAGCAGCGATTCGGACTGAGCCACTGCTGTTTTATCAGTCGACAGGAAACTGCACAACAAATAAACCACAAAAGAGGAGAGGATGGAGTTCTGTTTTGTGTGTGTGTGTTTGTGTGAGAGACACTGCAGGCAAAAACACTTTTTTTATGCACTTGTCGATTTTGAGTTGTTGGTGTTTTCAGTGTAATGTAAAGAAAATGCCCTTTTAAGTGTTACTTTTGTATCAAATGAGGTAATGCTGTCAAATTAGTCCTTTGCCCTGCACTAAGCCAAAAATCTCCCCTTCTGCAGCAATTGCATGCACCAAACTTTTATAATAGTTTTATTCATAACTATATTCTGAGGTATTTGTGCATACATCATTTGAATGACGATTATATACATTTTATTCAGCCTTTTTTCTGGCTGTTTGCAGCATTTTGTGAATTATGAGGCCTGTTGCACAAAATTAGATATGTTTTGCTCAAACTAAACACAAACTACTTGGGTAAAAAAACAAAACTGGCATTGTGCTACAAGCCTATGGAGTGATAATGAAGAGATTGACAAAATCCCCTGTGCAATAACTCTTGACTCTTGAATGACAATTATATACATTATACACCATTTTTCTGGCTGTTCGCAGCATTTTGTAAATTATGAGGCCTGTTGCACGAAATTAGATGATAATACGTTTTGGGTTGACAAATCAAACAAATACAACCTGGCTAAGATCAGGTTAAGTTGTTTCACAAAGCTTGACATATACTTTCTCAGGGTTTAACCAAGAGTTTGTGATTAACTCTGGACCTATGCAGCTGGAAGTGTGACACATGCAGCAATCAGCCAATCACACAACACAGTTGTTGAGAGAGTCAATTTGAATGATTTCCCACAAGAAAGTCAGCATAATTCACTTCTCTGTTGAAGATTAAGAAATGTCATTATCAAAACTAGAATGAATTTAACCACATTTACGAGGCAGAAATAAACGCAGTAAAGTTTAATGCAACTAAAAGCAAATATTATTTATAATATAAATTAAAATCAAATCAACTGATTTTAATAATGTAGATTCACCACCAGCTCAGACTGCCATTTTTAAAATATTAGACCTTGAAGAAAATTTATATGTAAATATTTAAATCTAATTTTAAAATGTATAACCATTAATAATATTAATTGGCAATTCAAAACTATTTTAATAGGCTCTATAATATTTAAATATAATACAAATCTAAATATTTACAATTCATATAGGAGCAATTCCATGCAAATATCAATCTTGCCATGAAAAAAAATAAGTTTTTACCAAAACAGCGAAACCCTTTCTGAGTTTTTTGGAGTGGGCTTGTATTTTACAGTACTGAAAAAATACAAAAAATGTCTCTGTCAATGTTTTTTAAACAATTATATTTGATTTACCAAAATGACACAAGTGGCAATTTCACATCTGCCACATCCATAATGAAGCTTTTTTCTCATAAATGCAAAAATGCTAAATAAAATAAATTCAATAGTTTTCGTTCGAGAGAGCCAACACTTATCCTTTTGATTAGCATTGTTTCTTTTCGGCTGTGCAGTTTAATTCACAGAATTTCTACAAAGTATGTTGCACACTGTAAACTCGACTTTTTTGGGCGCATCAATAACAGATGTTTATTTTCCTCATTTAAAATATAAAAAAAAAATGTTTACAGATTTAACTTTTTCTGATCCCATAACTGTGGCTAGTTGTTTTGGAAAATATAAACAGATGTTTGAATATAATGTTAACATATACTTTCTATGTGAATTTATGTTTTGACATTTTACTGCAAATATCACATCCATAACGCTGGAATTGCTCATTGTTTAAATAAATTATTGGCAACAAAAGACATTTTTGACTCAAAAATGATTTTTTGAAGACTGTAATTTGGAGCAAAAAAGATTCTCGGGACTGGTAGTGGCTTTGTTGCTTCAAGTATGTCACTTTACTCACAGCTAATTGGTCCAGTTTGGGTTTGCGATCTTTAACCCAGAATAAAACCTACTCTGGTGCAGGTTGACCACGATGCACAAGTTACCATGGCGACAAAACACAAAAAAACAACCCAGCCAACAATCGAAAAAAAAAAGTTTGCTCAAACTAAACACAAACTACTTGGGTAAAAAACAAAACTGGTATTGTGCAACAAGCCTATGGAGTGATAATGAAGAAATTGGCAATATCCCCTGTGCAATAACCTCTGACTCTAATATGTCAAAAAATGAAACATGATTTTTGAACCAGACTTCATCCAATGTTTAGATTGTGGTAGAAATGTCTGCAAATCAGTTCATATTTAATAGAATGATGTCTCTTTGGCATAATAAAATAAAATATTTTAATACAAAAAAAGTTTGCAAATCTTAATGTAATCAATCCACTGGGAAAAATGATGATAACAATTAGTTCCTTTTTTTACCCTATTCACCTGCAGTGTCTTGCTTTAAAGCAGATGTTCTGCTAAAACTCCAAGGGAGAAATTAAACTATCAGCAAATGAGACAACTGTTGACATACAGGAAAGAGCTATGAAATGAATGTGGATGGCATATCTCAGATCATTGGGTCTGGGAGGAATCTGATGAGGAACGCTTGAGCTCCAATTAAAATCTCTGACTTCTGACTAATCAGGAAAAATTTTCAAGAGGCATGAGACTCGGAAGTCTTCATTTACTTTCCACTTCTTATTCAAGGCTGTGTATGGAAACAGCTGAGTTACATTAATAAAAGCTCATTTGTGACTTCCTGCAGATTAAAAAAAGGAGAGGAAATATGAAAATGATACATAGAAGGGACAAAAACAAATAGATATAAATGAGATGAGGGCAGGCTTATTTCTTAGCTAAAATTAAAAGGTTTTTTTGTTAACTGAAATTATACGTTAACTCAAATACTGAATGTATACATGTGAAAATGTAAGGCGAAGCCCGAAAAGGCTTACTCAAGTAACTAAAGATACTAAAATCTAATAAAAAGAACAACTGATTTTTAAAAAAGCATAACAAAATTGTAAATCTAGGCAGAAAAGACAAAAATCTAAAAAAAAAAAAAAAAAAAAAAAAAAAAAAATAGTTACAAGGTTTATATAATTAACTAAATAACATACAAATATTAAATACAAATAAATAAATATTCCAGCTAATTTTCAAGGCAACATTTTTCATATATTTATTCAGTTTGACAAAATACTAAAACAATTGAAACAAAAAAAGATTCAAAAAATATATGCACAATAAAGAAAGGCAACAAAACAAAGACTATAGAATACACAAAACATGTCACTCGTATAGTTTAGAATGGGGAAAAGTGTAACGGTCAATATGGCGAATGAACCTCCGCCTACTAGTACAGGAGCCAATCATCGATCACTTTAGACTGACAATTCTCTTGGGGAGAAGCTAAGACCAGACGTTAGGACTGGGCGATTTGGCCTAAAATCAAAATCTCGATTAATTGAACATTTTAACTCGATTACGATTAATGAACGATTATTTTATTTATTTATTTAAATTTTTTGCCCTCATTGTTCACTGACAAGTTTTATATGTCGTCTAAAGGCATTTCTGGCGCAGCTTCCAATCATCGTCAATGTAGTGCAAAGTAAAGCTCAAGAATGAGTTTATTGTCCTACTTGACCAGAGATCCGATGTGGCTGCAAAGTGGCCGCAGAAGTAGAAATCAGCCACAGCCTGTAACAAAGCGGGGTCACGTGACACAGAGAGAAAGTAATTGAAAAAATCATCCTGAAAAAATTAGATCGATTATACTGTAGGTTCTGAATGTCGATTTCGATTACCTTTCTATTAATCACCCAGCCCTAGCAGACATATGCTTTTACGACAGTTTTTGTGGTCAACAAACACACTGGAATCTCAGTAAATACTTGCTTCACAGACTTAAGAAATATATCCAAATAAAACTTGAAATTTCTACTTTCAATAAACCAACTACACTACTTTTCTGATTTAGAAATCTGTATGAAACGGATGCGAGGTACAGTCTGTCCTGTCAAATGCACATCACATGACAGCAGCAACTACTCAAATGCCCACAAACTTGTAAACTGTCACTTTCATTTCTGGAGGAGATTCGCCATCAAGAACATGTTTTGAATTAAGAAGAGCACCATGATTGCACAAGGCATTATTCAGAGAATGATAATGTGCAGAACAGCCATAAATGAGGTTGGTGCCGTGATCTTGTTTCTATCAACATCAACATATAACCTTCTTTTTTAAAGTGTGGTATTGTAATTACTAGGGTTGGGCGATGTTGACCAATTTAACATCGTACGATGTCTAATGTGAAACATCGCGATGGACGATGGCATCATCTTCAAAGATGGAGGTGAATTAATTATTGTGAATAATTATTTAATTCATAACGAATTCATTATTTGTAGCCTACCGTTTCACTGACCTGGTCTTTGTTTTACCCATAACCTAATCATAAATAAATAAAGATAAGCTACACACAAATTACCACCTGTCAATCACTTTTTCTGCAGGACTCTGGCATGAGTAGGCAGAGTGATGCATGTCAGTCATTTGTTTGGTGCGGTGAAGGGGTGTTGCGGACAAAAGTGATCGGTGCTGGGGTCTCGCGGACGAAAATGAAGAGGGTTGGGGACTTGCGGAAGAAAGTGAAAATGAACAGCGGACAGGGGAGCAGGGCGGTTGAGGAGGAAGATCGGTAAAATGAGGTTCTGGATCCGGCGTGTTCCGGCACAAATTAAGCCCTGGATAGAGACAAGATTAATTAAATATCAAGTTTAACAACTATAGTGAGACACGATCCAGCGATACATCCTTGATAAACTGTCCGACGTACACTGTTCTCTGGAGCTCAGACGAGCGCATGACAGTGTGTGTGTCTGTGGCTGTGTGTGTGTGTGTGTGTGGTCACGTGATGTGCGTTTTCAGTGGACGGAGTGCTGTTCAGAAATGCTAGGTGAAATACCAGTGTGGACGTGGGTCATTTTCGTTCTAAAATGCCATTTTAAAACTAAGCTGTATTAGTGTAAACGGGGCCTGAGTGTGTATTTTTCACGAGCGGGTTTGCAACGGGGGCGGGGCGGAGGAGCGGCGATGCCGGCTCAGCAATGTGATGTCTATCGGCCATCGGCAATGGAATCGTCTATCGGCCCAACCCTAGTAATTACTATGATACTACAATGTTTTCTCCCTGAATGTTATGTGAATGGTGATTTGCAAGGTGGGATGTTCACTACCTTACAAAAGTATTGTCATCGATCTCAGTTGTAAGAGGAACAAATAATAACTTGACTTCTAGTTGATCATTTGGAAAAGTGGCAGAAGGTACATTTTTCTGATGAATCATCAGTTGAACTGCATCCCAATCATCATGAATACTGCAGAATGCATATTGGAAACCCATATGGACCCAAGATTCTCACATCAATCAGTCAAGTTTTATAAAGGAAAAATCATCATTTGGGGTTACATTCAGTACAGGGGTGTGTGAGATCTGCAGAGTGAATGGCAATATCAACAGCCTGAAGTATCAAGACATTTGTGCTGCCCATTACATTACAAACCACAGCAGAGGGCAAATTACCTAGATAGCCCTCCTTCTCATACTTCAGCCTCCACATCAAAGTTCCTGAAAGCAAAGAAGGTCAAGGTGCTCCAGGATTGGCCAGCCCAGTCACCAGACATGAACAAAGCGTAATCTAGAGGCTTTTACTTTTCATATAAGCCACTTCTGATACCAAATGATCAACTACAAGTCAGGTTATTATTTGTTGCTCCTAAAACTTGGATAAGCAACAAGACTTTTGTCAGGTAGTGTAGTCTTTCCATGCTATCAGGCTAATGTTAGCATTTTCCAAGATTTGACATTAAGTGCACATTGATGAAGGGCAAAAAAAGCATAGCATCAAAAAAAGTAAACACACTGCTATTTCTTCCATTCCTCTACAGTTGGCTTGTCAATAATCTGCTAATACATCTCGGTTATCGTGCCCTAAACTCAACAGGACAGGTGTCATGTTGTATGTCACAAAATGAGACAAAAACAAGAAATGAGATACAGAATTGAAAAAAGAGACAAAACCAGACAGAAAAAAAGGAAGCAGGAGCAGATGAGAAGCAGTTAACTTAGTCACAAGACCCCAGTGAGCTGAAATGTTTCTCCTGCTGCTTCTTTTTCTTCCTTTCTCTCCACATTGCAGCCAAGAAGAGACTCTCAAACTCAACTGAAGTGTCTGTTGGAGCTCAGTGCAAACGAGAGGAGGAATCATGAATCAGCCTGTCAGTCAGTGGAACAAAAGGGGGGAAAAAAGAAAATGGAGTGATAGGGAAAAGAGGGGATGAAGAAGAGTGTGCAGGTGCCCAGCGGCGGAGCTCCAGGCCTGCTGAATTAGTTTAATTAGGTATGTGCTCCTGGCTGTCCTTTTTTCAGCTCGGCTGCGCACGTATTTCCCTCTGCAGACTCCACGCCTTCAATCCCCTAATTTTCCTCCCTCTCCGGGACGTCCTCTCCATCTCCTCCCTCCTCTAATCTAATCAGAATTCCTCTTCATTCTCCATTCCTCTCACAATAGCTCCATCATGGGCCAAATGGGGATTGTAGAGGGAAAAAAACAGCGCTGAGCGTGTTCGATTATATCCGGCTGGTTAACTAGTAAATATGTCTGAGAGAACACAATCAATTGGCGTCGTCAATGTCTGGCAGAGCAGGCTTGGTGGTGTGCAATGTATAGACAGGGGCGATCGTTTGTTAGCTTTATTGTAGTGAATCATTTTATAGCCAGCTGGATGGTGTGAACTCAACAAATCGGTGAACTGTAAAAGTGTAATGGATCATGATGAGGTTTATTCTGACTGCGGTTTCTTAAAGGGGAACATTGCGCCCCTTTTTGTATGATATGAAAAAGTCTCTGATGTCCTCAGAGTATGTCTATAAAACTCAAAACAGCTCAATGATTATTTATAATAGCTTGATACATTTTTGACTATTGAGTATGTAGCTGTTTTTGTACTCGTCTCTTTAAATGCAAATGAGCTGCTGCTTTCCAGAAGAGGGTGGAGCCTATTCTAACACACCAGAAATCTCATGCAGCCAAAATGATCATTAGATTAAATGTTTACATGTGTGCAGCCATATCAGTCTCAAAAATAACAAAATCCAATTAATAATTCAAATAAACACATCCAATTTGTGCACAATTAATGAATTGTCAAGTAAAAAGTGTAAATATTTCTACAAATGCATCTTACCTAAATACTTTTAAAATATGCATATATCAAATATACAAATATGTATCTATCAAGTTCTTAAGTTGATTTCCATCACACATTTATGAATGTCGTTGGATGTATTTACTGTATGAATCATTGAATCTGCATTTGAAAATATTCACATAGAGTGCTTTGAATTTGAGCAGTATTTTTGTTCAGACCTTCCTGGCACGATAATATTCATAAACATCTTCTTTTTTTTTTTTTTTGAGGCTATTCTATTTAGCCAGTCGCTGTGAGGTTGTAATACACCAATCAAAACACTCCTTACTAAAGAGAATTGAGAAGCTACTGTGCATGCAGTACGCTGTTAAGTACTTTTATCATTACATACATCAAGGATTATTTTTACATAAAAGAATTCAGTATGTACATGTCAGGTTTTTAAACTCTGCCATGCATAATATGACAAATAAATACTATTACAACGGAAACATTTTACAAGACTATTATGATGCATTTAACGGTCATCAGCATCTTAAGGCCCAATCCCAATTCTATTTTCAAACCACTACTCCTTCCTCTTCCCCGTGGCCCTTAAAACCGAGTGTGAAGGGGAAGGGCTTCAAAATTTACCTCTAAAAATTGAGACAGCACTACAGTACCTGCACACATCATCATATGTCATTGCGATCTCTTGCTTCATATGAGATCAGACGATCGCGACTGCTGTAGTTATTCCAGTTGCGTTATTTTTCGGTATTTATCTTCAGAAAATCACTGAAGGCATATATTATGCTATCATAACGATCTGATGTGGCAATAAGATTGTTATTGTACTGTGCATTTACACAATGGCCAGATTTATAAGTACATGAAAACAACATTAACATTATATCAGACACTGTAAAAAGCTCATTCCCAGCCGCTACACTTTTCTGACAGGGTATTCGAGTGTCATCGAGTGTCAGAGTGTTGTGGGACTACAATACAGTAGTTATTAGGAATTATAGATTGAGAAATTTAGCGATTTTTATTTTATTGAATTTTTATTTCAAAGCATGACGGTAAAACACGAATGCGGTTATGAATTTATTAAAACGTGTTTGTTTGTTGTAAAAATTCGTAATATTGACAAAAAAATACAAATTTGTGGCTCTCCTTACTTCCGGGTGCAGTTATACTGCCGTTGTGGCTGGTGAATTCTGGGAAGTGTTCTTACCCCTTCGATTTAGAGTGTGGTCCTGAAAAATCTCTGAATCTACCCCTTTCCCTTAGCCCTACACTTTAAAGCTAAAGAGAATTGGGACACCCCTACCCCTTCACATGAACGCGCAAAACGAGGGGTAGGGGTAAGGGGAAAGTCTAAGGAGTAGAATTGGTATTGGATCTTAATCCTTGACCGTTTCTGGTCCCACTTTATATTAAGTGGCCTTAACTATAATGTACTTGCATTGAAATTAATCATTAGTAACAATGTACATATTTTTTAAATACATGTTTTTACATTGTACTTATGATTGATTAAATACATGCATGTAATTACATTTGTAATTATTAATCTTTAAATACACTGTTGACCATCCCTTACACCATAAAACACCCTTAAATCTACCCATACCACATAACCTTTCCCTAAATCTACACCTATCCCACCTCAACAGTCTTCTGCAATACATTACAAACATAGTAAGTACATTGTATTTATTTATTTTTTGATGCAAATACATAGTAGTTATTGCCACTTAATATAAAGTGGGACCAAGTTTTTAATATTTGGATTTTAAAAAAAAAGCGTCTGAACATTTATACTGTATGTATTTATGTATTATATCATCTTTGCATCAAATTACAAAAAACCCAATACTGATTATGCGAAGTGTTTGTAATGCATAGCCTACTGTATGGAGCAGGTAAATTTGACATTGTTCTCTCTTCTGGCTGCTGTTATCAGTCTCACACATTTTTATTTCCTTTTTCTGAAAGTCTTGATAACACCATCATTTAGTTTTTCTTTTATTATTTCCGCAATAAGATTGTAAAAAATATATATATTTGTTGTCCTCTGCCACAACAAGTTTACTCAACTATGATGACTTCTGCTACTGAGAAACCTGAAAATGTGAAAAGGGTCCACAGAACATGTTTGAAGTTGTTTTGCTGTATGAGTGCATCAGGCATTACACAGTAAATGGAGACTGCTGCAGTAGTGCTGTGGGTGGAAACATGCAGATTAAGGATGGTAATAGGATCCTGATACTACATCACTAGAGGAACGAAGTCTGAATGGCAGATTTTGTTCACATGCCTGCAGAAAACGGCTTACAATAAAGATACACCACATTATAGCACTTAAATACAGAAAATTCAGATTTTCATGATATGTCCCCTATAACATAAGGTCAAAACCTAAAAGCTGTGAATTGCCTACTTATACGCAGTTGTCTCAGGATATTAAGGAGATAAATAACATAAAACAATAACAGCAGAAAAAAGTATCACCTTAAATATTCACATATTATCACCTACAGCAACACATCCGACATTCAATGGACTGAAATAGGATTTGCATCTTATTACTTATTCCATCAGGTTTATCAACAAGGGTGTTCACATTCTGACCTCAAGTACATGGTGCACAATTAAATGCCCGCATTATCTGTTTCTGTGGGAAAAAAATGATATTCGCATTTTAGCAGTGTAAATGGCTCCCTCATCGTTAATCGCAGCAATTTGTGATTGAACCACTTAAAAGGATTAAACTGAGGAATGGAAAGATGTTCTCTCTTTTCTCATGCTTTCAAAAAATTTAATAATTTAATAAGAAGATGAATACAAGAAAAAGAAAAAACGAATTCTACATAATATTACTAATCTAAACATGAATCTGTGAGAAATAAAGAAAAATAAATATAAAGTAAAAACAGCTCGGGCTGCTATACAGTAGTTCAACAGCCCCAACATCTTTTCCTGATCTCTAATTTCTTATCGCTTGCTAAAACTACCTTCTGTCCTACGTTTTACTAAAAACAAAAAAAGACAAAAAAGAAATAAAGCATTTAACTCTCATAAAGCATTCAAACATTTAAAATAAGTATACTGTTTTCACAATTAAGATCTATTTGGGTCTGGAGAATCATTGTTTACTAAACAATCATAATATGAATTTATATTATTATATTATATAAAAACATTATATTTGATTATATTGATTGATGTGTTTTCATTAAAGAGTGAATGTGAAACAAATCTTTTTGAATGTTACTTGTTAATGCTTTTGTATACTTTTTTCAATAATAATGACAAATTTTATTTTAATAAAAAAGTGTATATAATTTAAAAATACAAAAAAAAAATTGAATTAACATTTCCCCCACAGTCCAAAGACATGCAGTACAGGTGAATTGGGTAAGCTAAATTGTCCATAGTGTATGAGTGTGAATGTGTGTGTGGAAGTTCCCAGAGATGGGTTGCGGCTGGAAGGGCATCCGCTGCGTAAAATCGTGCTGGATAAGTTGGCGGTTCATTCCGCTGTGGCGACCCCGCAAGGGACAAAGCCGACAAGAAAATGAATGAATGAATGAATATTGACCTCACTGGAATAAATGAGATTCAGTTGAATTCCTTCAAATCTATAATTAATGACTGCTCAAAATCATGAAACCTACATATTTATATGTAACCTACATAAAAAACAACAACAAATGTTACTCTGAAAAGATTTAAACTAAATGAATTAATTTTACTTGCATAAATATACATTTTTAATTTGACAAAATGAGCAGTGTTTCATTTTGCAGTGGCATACTACTACTTATATTTTCAACAAACTTTAGCCCAAAAGTGCTACATAGTGAAAAAGCAAAAGCTATTTGACAATTTTCTAAGCTAACATAATTTTTACAAGTGCTGACATCTAATGGTGCTCAATATACCCAGG
The DNA here is from genome assembly GCA_903798195.1 of Danio kyathit. Lineage (NCBI taxonomy): Eukaryota > Metazoa > Chordata > Actinopteri > Cypriniformes > Danionidae > Danio > Danio kyathit. The sequence goes on from LR812539.1 coordinate 36,459,868, forward strand.
TCCAAAATAACTCAAATATATATTTTTTTAAATATTATATCTGTTTTTTTAAGAAAAATTAAATGATGATAATAAAAATAATTGTTAAAAAAGGTTTCAAGCATTCACATTTAGATACTGCTTGACGCTATTAGCAGGTTTGGCATGCTGTCCCAGGGGAGAACCCTGAGCTCGGAGATAATTGAGACCAGGGCTCCCACCAGGTCTTTTAGCATGTAAGGGGGTCTGAGATCAGGTAGGTCTCGAGAGCTCACCCTAGTTAAGACAGAAAAGGAGGAAATAGGGTGGAAGGGGGATTCTTCCAAAACGAAGATAACGCAGTAGGGTGAAATCTGTCTATTTATAGTAGACTTGGATCAATCTGATTGGATCGTTACTGATTACGGATAAGAGACCAGCCGCGATCAATCATATCACATGCTCGAAATTAGATTAAAAACTTCACTTATGCATTTTTGCAGGTCAAAACAGACCTTAATGCATTATGACAATATAAAAAAAAAATAACAAGTATATATCACTTCCAAAATATTATTATTTCTTTAAAACTATAATCATTTTTGCAATTAACGTAAGGCTCAATTGGCTACAGTACATAAAGTCGGTTCTCCTCGGGGTCACACAAAAGAGGTCTACAAAATATGCAGAGAAATCCATCCATTCAATCCAGCCATTCATGTACATATATAAATATCTAGCTATTCACAGAGTATAATTACAATGATTAAATATATATTATTATGTACTTGAATTTTCTTTTAGCACTGAATTTATCTGGGAGGTATGCCAGAAAAAGCTTTACCTCTGCAAGTTCAACTGTGCATTTCAGCTGCATTAAGGAAAAAAGTGTGCGTGTGTGTGTGTGTGAGAGAGAGAGAGAGAGAGAGAGAGAGAGAGAGAGAGAGAGAGAGAGAGAGAGAGAGAGAGAGAGAACAAGAAAGGTGTGGAAATGGCAGAAAAAAAAGCGAGCGAATATATGTGTAGGTTACAGATGTGGGTATTTCATAGAGACTGAATACTTTGTATGCGTGAATGTGTGAAACCATGTGTGTTACCAAGTGTGAGTCTCCTGGAATGTATTCATATGTGGCGAGATGAGCAGAGGTTTGAGTGAAGAAATAGTGAAACAAATGGAATTAGTGCAGTGATTCAGAAGATAAAAATTAAGAATGGACCAAGATGACCCGGAATCTGTTCTCTTTCCAACAGCATGCATACTTTCACATAGGGCTGGGTGATATGGCAAAAAATACTGTCATTGATTATTTTCCATATTGAACGATAACAATATATATTTCAATATAAGTCAGTAATGCTTCCAGATTTAAAAGAGTACCCCAACAATGACTGAAGCCACAAAAATTAGATGGTCCATTAAATGGCATAACATATTTTTGGCTGACAAATTCTCGGTGGTCGAAAATTCGGTATATTTTTAATATCAACACACTTTTAGATTCCCATTGTTGCACATTTCTGCTGTGTGATTGGCTCTTAGAGTAAAAAAGTCCAGAGCTTATTATTGTTATTGACAAATTATATCGTGATTCGATATAATATCGATTACCCGCCCTACTTTCACATAAATTTATAACAAAAACATAGCTTTTTAAAGATAATAAAGACACATAGCTCAATAATCATTTTCTATTAGCAAAAGTTAAATGCCTTATGTCAATCTACCCTGACTGATAAATATAAACTGCATATCTGCCTGCAACGTGTATCAAACCATCAGGAAAAAAAGCCCAACCCCAGCAGAAACAGCATCACTCTGCAGAGGAATTTTTTTTTCTAACGTGGCATAAATGGCCTTGTAGGCTTTGACTGACTGTCTCTGAGCTTCAGAAGAACGTCATATACTCCATCGGCTTCAAAATCAACAGCCACTGCAGGGAAAAAAGCAGTATGCGAGCAGCTATTACAGCGAGGTGCCACAGGGCACACTACTGAGCCCACTGCTGTTCTGAACCGCGCCGCAAGAACACAAAACAGCTTTGACCCTTCTTAATCTCTGGCTTTCTCTTTAGTTTTGTTCTGAGCCCTGGGAATTTCGTAGAGATTGTGACGCGTTCAGGTGAAGCTAATCGGATCTATGAGAACATTGTCATCACTCAGATGAGTGGGCCCTGCCCGCCGCTAGTAGCCTCTGGGGACACTGAGCCATAACTTACATCAAAACAAGCAACGATCACTATCGAAGTCACTCGGAAGTTTGCAGCAACAGAGCGGACGGTACTTGTTAATGCTATTAGTTATGTAAACCCGCGGCCTCTATGCAGCAGTGAGGGACAAAGGAGCGAGGTGGCACACAGTGTGTGGTGAGCTGTGCACATTGCAGAACGAGCCTGCGGCGCAGCACTGCAGCTGTCAAGCAGGAGCTCTACCATGCATCCGTGACTGATTACCAAGGGGCCGCTACGTCACACGTTCACACGACACATGCCTCCACAAGACACGCAACTGAACTATAGGGGAATGACAAATTTGTCCTTTTTTTTGTCTTGTTTGAGTCACTATGAACTGCAGTTAAGCCTGGGGCCCAATGTGTTTTGGGCTCTCCTGCTGAGATTTTAATTTGTTTAGCTAAAATGCGAAATCACAACTTGCGTGCTTTAGGTTACTAATTAATAATAGGGAACTTCTGGTGCATTGGGAATGTTTTTTTCTTTTTTACACTCACTCCTCTGGAGGATAAAATATCCAGGCGCATTGCTAATAAACAGAACATGTCTCCTTCAGTTTAATTAGGTCACTTTTTGTCATATGGCTCAATGAATCGTGCCATTTCAGCAGTGGACACAGAACTAATACGATCAGGGCTTTTGCTAATTGGAGCACTGAAAGTCACATGGCCGTGTACTGCAAGCATGCACGCTGACAAATCACTGGCAATCATGCTAACAAAGGGAGGCCATTTTGCATATATCATCATCAGATTTAACACAACAAAGAAGATGGATGCAGGACTGGCGCTGGCAGCGTGGCATTTATCGAAGAGCAGGGCACACAACGAAGTCAGCTACATGATTGGATTGGGCTGCAAATAATCAGAAGCGAGTAGGAGGTGTGGAGGTGACGGCAGTGTGCTTAGGCCACCGGGTGAGGCTCGCACCAAGCAGAAGGCGAGCAGAAAACACCTCCGGATCTTTGCAGAACTCTTCCCCCAGGACTCGGCCACGCTAGCGCAGCGGCAATGAGGACAAATGAGTGTGTTGCGGGGCTGACATCAAACTGGCATGGGGAAAAGGGAGCCATGTGATGGTGTGCCGAAGTGTGGCCTGGAGACAGGCCAGTCATCGCTGGCACAGTGGCAGGCCTCTGCTCCTCTCCGCCTCTGCGCCATGACGGATGGGTGGGCAGACAGCTGTTTAACATCACAAGATTTACAGCCCTCCCGTAGCAGCCGTCAGTCCAACACCTATCAGCCTGAAGTAAATCTCCTGTCTCCTGCCTCTAAGAGAGGAGCATGAACCAAGGAGCCACTCGAGCAATCGGCTGTTAATCACCTGACCTCTATTGTTCTGCCATAACCGAGGCCAGGCCAACCCCTATCGCTCTCCTCCTGCTCCTCTTTCACTTTCGCTCACCCTCCCTCCTCCACCCTCTCCTGCCTAGGGATGTTTAAAGCTACATATTTTCAACTGCTTGGAGAGCTGCCTGAATGACTACTTGACTAATCGATGTTAAGGAAGCCCTGTATAATTAGGCTTTTTGGGATTCATCAGGCACAAGTTGAACGTTTCTTATGGGGCATTAACATAAGATGCATTCATCCTTGTGTTTAAGCATGCTAGGATCACCAGACACATTCTGAAAAAAAAAAAAAAAAAAACGCTTGTGGGATGCTTAAAGTAGGCGTGAAATGGAAACCAATGTTCTAAATGATTTTATTGATCTTATTGTGAATGATTCATCTATGCATGAATTTAATTTTTACAAGCTTGTAATGTTAGAGCTTTTAATTTTCAAAATGCCCTTCTGGTGAAACAGCAGACTTCTCTTTGGAGACATATTCTGTTCTTCTCCAGCAATTTTGTTCACTTTATTCCCGCCGCTTTCTAACAATCGACAGAAAACTTGAATTCAGAGCTTCTTCCATCCAGTCAACATTTACTCTGGTACACATCACAAAAACGAATGAAAGATCTGCCATTATTTAAGCTACATCCTGCATGTCACAATCAAAGTGGATTTAAAGATAGTGCTTTTTAAAAGTTTTGTATTAACTGGTCAACCAAGTACACTACTGACCCCATTCCTACTTTTGCTTCCTTTTCAGTTTACATTCACTCTTTTTCCTCTCAATCACTCTGTTGTTTTGCAATCCACGTCCCCTGCGCACTGCTGGGAGGTCACCGGGCATGAGGAGGTGGATCAGCAGTGCCGGCGAATACCGCAGTGTAGAGTTACACGCTCCGGAGGCTTGCACAGGCTCACACTGGATAATACTTCCGCTCAGATGGAATTGCGAACAAACAGACACAAATGTTTTTTTTTTTCTCCCCCTCTCAGAAAATATTTCTGTTATTATTATTATTATTATTATTATTACAACATTAAGCTAATATGTTTTACCCTCTAACCCTACTTGAATGATATTTGATATTTGAAGTGGTTTAATTAGTGTGCTGCACTTTACTGTGGCTGACATACAGTATGTATGGTATGACCCCATTCAGAAAGGTCTATAAATGCACTCACTACACATGAAGACAGATGTTTTTGGATGTTGCGACATGCATGAAAATCTTATAGAAAATCAAAAACTTACACCTTTACCATCACTGTCACAATCCTGTCTATCTCTGCTTACCTATAAAACAGATAGTAAACAAAAAGAAGGAAAAATGTTTTTTCACTAAATAGATTGTTTCATTGGCCCAGAAATGCCTCAAAGCTATGTAAAAATGAGTTATGCTGCTTTCAGGATTAGTCTTCAAGCATTGATGTCTGGATTTATTTCTCAAAACAAGATGATTCTATATCCACTGTGGCATGATGCCAAAAAGAGAGCAGACGTTTTTGATTGTGTGCACAATGACTTTGAAATAAGAAGGACACTCTGGCACAAACCAAGCCTTAAAATCAAGAATGCAGAGAGTATGCAAAAGTATGGAAAACTACGGAAACCTGACCTGGTTAAAGCCATCTGCTATGCAACTATGCAAATGTAGTGTAAACAGAGCGCGACTACGGTAGGGCGAGAAAATAAATTGCAGGGCAGGTCATGTGACCTTGTGCTCCGTTTAGAAGACAACAGGAATGCTGGGTCGCACGTAGAGCGAAGCATTTACTCTGCTTGCATCTGCCCACCCCTCCTCCTACTCGCTCTGGCATCTGGCACCTTCTCCCACTCTGTAATGCCAGGTAATTACCTACCCTATCTGTTGCTGCTTACCCATTCTACCTACTCTCAAAACATTCAGGAAAAGCAGTGGGCTCCTTTAATTATCTGCTTTCTGCATCACTCTGGAATGCGTCCAAGCCAATCCCACCGGACCTCCTCAAAATAAATCAGGGATTCATACCAAAACCAGCCATGATTGTGTCCGTAGCGCAGCAAAACAGTACATGTTGTGGGCTGCGCTGCTTATGTTGAGTACTGTGGTTCAAGCAACAATGTTACCTGGGCTACTAGCAAGACCTGGACCTTTTCTAATGATAAGTGCCTAAGCGGCCTTAATCACTGGTTTCACACCACTGTGAACGTGCACCGTGTTTGAATGCTTCACAATGACCTGAGGTCCATTAACAATTCATTTGGGTTAGCAAGTAAAGTTCATGCGATGCCAATGAGCGAAATGGAAAGGAGGGTACGAAATAAAAATTACTTTCCTGGAGGTGGAAACAGACACGAGGATCTCAGCGCTGACCTTTTTCCCAACTTATCATCATCCAGAGGAGTGATCCCTAGTGTTTTTTTCATCTTGCTTTGGCTGACATGGGGACTGAGTCACACGTCAGCCTGAATTAAAAGCTGCCCGGTACTCCAGGCTGCGTGTTGCCTTAAGAGAGACCACGCGTGTGGACAAACTATGCATGCATGACCTTGGACCCTGATAGCGCAGGCATGACGTGTGAACACTGTGTCGTCGCCTGCATGTATGTATGTGTGTGAGTCCAACAGCTTTCGTGCTGTTCTGGTATTTTTACCCATTCTCCACAATCTCCTTGGTATCCCGATTTGCTTCAGCTTAAAAAATAATAAAAACACACAGCGTCTGAACAAAGACCGGGCTGATTTCGAGACCCCCTGGTGACTTGAGAGACAACCAATTAGCCATGAGCTCATACAGACACAGCCATGTGACTCAGCTCTCCACACAAGAGCTGTTCCTTGATGCCATTCCTTCATCATGAATATTGCAGAACACAGGACAAATATGTGAGCTCAGCTAGACAGAGGGGCAACTCCTTTGGAGCATTAGGCATGTAGCCGTCTTCCCAGACATCAGTGAGGAGCTCTGAAGCTGTGGATGTCTGGGCCTCCCTCAGGGTGGATCACGCCTTCACCCTCCGCAGCATCAATAGACGGCTGTCCGCACTGAGAGGGAGACTGTACATGTATTGCACATCAAGGATCTGTCCATGCAAGAAGTGCTGAAAAGCGAGACAGCCAAATAGCAGGAGTCTGGCGAGTGAGTCAGAAAGCAAACAGAGTCAAGGCATGATTTTTTTCTGTAGCTCTTTTTAGTATGTGTTCATGTGACTGCAGTGGGTTGGTTGTCACGTTGTCAGGAAGTAATGATAGCCTAAAGAAACATTTAAAGGAATACTTTTGATATAGACAGTATGCCAAGATGTGATATGGATTCATATTATGGTTAGATAGACGCAAAGAAATTTAAATTTTAATATGTTGATATCAAAATTGATAGATTTCTGATTTTTCTGATTTAGCAGTTGTTCAGTTCCATATAGGCATGGGCCCATATAAGATTCTGACGGTATGATAACCTTGGATAAAAATATCACGGTTTCATGGTATTGTGATTACAGCTCTGAAATATGTTCTTTTTAAATGTCTGGGTATAAAACTAAAACTTTTTTCCCCTTTAAACACAATATATTTTATTTTGAGAAACATTTATACTATTTTGGAGCAGTAAACATATAATTCAAATGAATCATTGATTTCTGCTATCAAAAACACAGATTTCTTTACAATTTAAAATGGCATCTTTGGATATCTTTTCTGCTGGAGGTACTGTTTTCCTAAAAAAAAAAACGTAAATAAAAACTCTTACATATACCTTAGGAACAGTATAGCAGAAAATTTGGGTGGTTTTAAAACCTTGACTTTTCTAAACCGTGGTATACCTTGAAAACAGTTATCGTCCCATGCCTAGTTACATATTAATAATCAGTCATTTAAAATACAAAAACAGCACATTTAAGCATTATATAAATTAAAAACAGACATTAATTTTGTTTATTTCCTCTGTTTTTAGCACCAACATGCTGCCCATACTAGGGATGCTCCAATCGATCGGCCGGAGATTGGTATCGGCTCATAATCACATTTCATGACTCAATCGGTACTCGTCAATCTGGCCAATCTCATGAACCAATCGCAAATGTTTGTTTAGGACCCTACAAGCAGAGGAAGATGCATGTGCACACCCGTATATTATACATCAGCAGCGCCACAGCATGTGAGAAGGTAAATGATGCCTGGGGGCATGAGCGATCGCTAAATAAAATATATACAGATGTGGTGCGATCTCTGTTTATACAGTTTATTGGTGAAACTCACTCGAGTGATGGTCTCTTTCATTCATTCATTTTCTTTTTGGCTTAGTCCCTTTATTAATCTGGGGTCACCACAGCGGAATGAACCGCCAACTTATCCAGCATTTGTTTTACACAGTGGATGCCCTTCCAGCTGCAACCCATCACTGGGAAACATCCATACACACTCATTCACACACATACAGTACACTGCGGACAATTTAGCTTACCCAATTTACCTATACCGCATGTTTTTGGACTTGTGGGGGAAACCGGAGCACCGGGAGAAAACCCACACGAACAGGGGGAGACCATGCAAACTACACACAGAAATGCCAACTGACCTAGCCATGGCTCAAACCAGCGGCCTTCTTGCAGTGAAGCGATTGTGCTACCCACTGCACCACCGTGCTGCCCATGGTCTATTTGTTGCAGCCATTTTATATCCAGTGTTTTGAGCTGCTGTGACGCGAATAGAGCAATCGCTCCTATAGTGTCCAACCGTATGACCTCTCCTGGAAGCTCTGTGAGTCTCCCGCATAGTGGCTCCACGACACCAGTGAATTAGATAAAATGCTACCACAAATCATAGCAACGAGAATGAGTGAGCAAGAGAAAGAACTGAGAGAGGCACAGTGATGTTCTGAGCATTGCACCGGTTAGTTTAACTTCTTATGCATCAAATATGCGCTCTTAACGTTATCTTCATTGAGACATGTTGAATTCCTCTACCATCATTTGCAATGTTTCTAAATTGCATTGTTAATCATTTCTTACCGACTCTTTTTTTAAATCAGTTTCATCTATTCTTTTCTGTAAAGCTCCTTCTGACCATGACATGTCCACACTAAATGGTAATGATAGACATGTTTAAAGGATTATATGCAGCGTCCTTAATTTATTCTCTTAGTTAAGAAGAGTCCACTTAAGTATCATACTTAGAGGGAAATGTGCTTTATGCATTATAAAGCTGAAGCATCAGAATTGGTACTCGATATCTGGCGATCACCATGACAAGGAATTGTTACTCAGTATCGGCTGCTAAAAATCCTGATCGGAGCATCTCTAGTCCATACAGTACAATGCATCCCTATTCCCCATTTTTTTTTAAACTGTGACTAATAATAATAATAATGATGACAAATAATTTAGAGAAAACATTCCACAGATAAATTCCATGCCAAATTTACATTTTTAACCTAAAGATGAAATCAATAAGAATACAGGCTTGTTTTGAAATTTATTACACTGGTAAAACACCGCATAAAATAGCTAATTATACTTAAAAGTGACACTTAACTGCAGCATCCATAATAGTAATCTCAATTACAGAATGCGCTACACTAATGTATCACACTGCATGTTTTCCTTTTGTTTTGTGCTCATCTTGCATTAATAATTAAATAAAACTATAGATCATCATGAAGCTGGTAAGCCTAATTCACACCCAGCGTGAGCATAACAATGGCAGACATCATGAGGCAATGTTATAATGAACCATCATCATGCTAATTGAGAAATGCTTTAAAAAGTAATTAATTAAGCAGCGCACAAACAATCTGACAACTTGTCAGTTACCCAGCACTGGGTCATTGTGCAAACTGCACCGGTCTCGCTGTGCAAAAAAAAAAAAGAAAATCAAGTAGTTCATACGTTGACGTCAAAGGACAGGACAGAAGGACGAAGAACAAAAAAAAAAAAGAGCTTGCTCACAAACCAGTCAACGATCATTTGAGAAAAAAACAAAAGGAAGACCACCTGTCCATCAGAAAGGCCACCAGCTTTCCTTTCACCCCCTTTTTTTCTCGATATCTCTGAGCCCAATGACGGCCAGCGATACTCCTTATCAGCTGGTGAGATGAGATTTAGTTCCAGACCTAACACTCATGGGAGGCTATTGATAATGCCGGTCTCCCCCTTCTGCTCTCCTCTCATTTTCCTGAAGTGGGACCTGCCTTGCCTGGCCAAATCCAAACCGCAACCATGACAGCTACTGCAAAACTGATTTCGAATCGGTGTAACGGGGTGACATCTAGTGTGTTCCAGCTACGGATGAATACGATGAGCCATGCAAAACCCAGCTGCGAGCTCTGGCAGTGGGCAACCCCTTTAGTAAAATCCCCTCTTTTTCCCAATGCTACCTGGATGGGAAGCTAGGTCAAGCTCCCAGAGATGGGCTGTGATGTTGTTTTGACATCCACACTGCTGCATAGCTGAATGAATAATCGATGGTGCTTGAAAACAGAAGGCATTTGATTTGTTTTTTTTCTTATTATAGTGCCGTTTTAAAAATGCTCATGAAACTTTCATGGTTCATAGGTACAAAGCCGGAAACGACTAACATGCTCAAAGCGCTGTTTTCCATTACTGACCCGTATCCCTATGGCTTGGAATCATTAATGGTCTTCATGTGCAGAGCGAGCCCATCTGCATCTGTGTGTGTGCACATTTTTATAGCCTAGTAAATGGTTGCATATAACTGCCGAACTAACCTATTATGCTGACAGACAGCAACTATTATGTGATATTGATCGCGCAAGACTTTCAATAATAGCAGTCCTGTTGATTTGATCAACTGGAGAAGCTGAGTTTATCTAGAGCGTGTCTTGGTCGTAAACTTTAGGAACATCAGTCTGAATATAGCCACCATTCATCAAAGCTCAATTTGACTGATTCACCTCAGCAGTTACCACACGAGGGACTCGTGCGCAATTAGTGGTGTTAATCATATACTAATAATAAACAGTGAATTTAATTACGCCCGTGATGTATTGTCGTCCATGGCGAGTGCTGGAGGATTTTCATACACCACAACCCCGCAAAGATTTATCTGACATCAGCTCGCAATCGAGTTAGCCTCAGTTCTTCAGCCCTGGCTGCCCTGCCAGAGAACAGTTGGTGATGGAGCTAATAGAGGGTTGCAACATGGCAACGGCAGAAAAAAGACAGCAGATGTTCAAGAGGGCGATACAAAAAGGATTAAAACAGCATTATGGTGGTGGATACATTCTTCAGATGTGCTGGTGTCTATTTTATCTGTCCAGTATATAAAGAGCTGCAGAATTAGTGATTTAAAAAAATAATCATACTACCCTAATGGTCATAACCTGTATTGTGTATGCTTACACAAGAAAATATGTAATTAATTAATCAATCAGTCAATCAATCACAGAACTATCATAAAATACTATATCCTAAAAAAATAAGACTACGTTTTTAAGTTTTCTGTCGATAAATGTTCGACCAGCTCCTTTCTATGTCACCGTTTTTTAAACATTTTTGCAATTAATGTTTTTGAAAAGGACACCTTTGTCTACATGTAACTACAAAAACACAATTTGGTTAAAATGGTGACATCTTGCGCAAACAGATTACATATTAGGTCTATAGGCATGCATGAGTGGCCTTTTTGACAACCACAACAATGGCGGACTTCATGATTGTATGTGTCTAAGCACATAGTTACGGTTTACAAATGATATCGCCATCTACTGGCTTGACATGCATGATAAGTCATTAGCTATGTTTCCATCCACCTATTTTTATGCGCATTTTGCATATGCGCATAAAAAAACGGTTGATGGAAATGCCATGATGCGCATAAATTTAGAAAACACACATAAAAAACATATGCACATAACTGAGTAGGATAAACTTTTTATTCGATAAGAAAATATGCGCATAAACTACGATGGAAACACTTTTAATCGCACAAATTCCAGTATACGCATTAAAAAAAGTCATGTGATTTTGTTATAAGAGATCATGTGATGATAAAAATGTGTGTAAATGGACAAACTAGCAGGCTAAGCACATTGTAAAACATCTGAAATGTTGTTTTGGTCATTCTAAAACACCTTACCGTTTCAGTATTAGTGTTGTTCTATTATTAATGACCTCCAGAATCAAGAGCGTCTGTGCTCGGCGTCTGACGCCTTCAAACACCATCGCGCGTTCACTGCGTGTCAGGATTGCCTTCTGAGGTGCAAGTGATTTATTAGATGAAGAAAATATTGATGCAGCTTCTCCTACTGCAGCAAATTCAGTTTTTACTGTTGATATTTGGCGCCAGTTAATCAGGAAATTATGATTTTGTTTGCTTTGACTCGTTGGATGGAAACGCTGCTTTATTTGCATGTCTTTTATGCGATAATTCAGTTTTGCGCATAAAGTTCATTCGCATTTTTGGATGGAAACAAAGCTACTGTTAGTTTTGTGGATGTGTGTGAAGTATAATTTTGACAACATTAGCTATGTTTCTATCCAAAGATGCGAATTAAATTTATGCGCAAATCTGGAATATCACATAAAACACGTGCGAATAAAGCAGCGTTTTCATCCAACGAGTCAAAGAGAACAAAATCATCACTTTCTGATTAACTGGCGAAAATATCAACAGTAAAAATGGAATTTGCTGCAGTAGGAGAAGCTGAGTGAATCTTTTCTTCATTTAATAAATGACAAAGACAAATGCATTGAACACGTGGTGGTGTTTGAAGGCATGAGGCATGGAGAACAGACGCTCTTGACAATTTTGGAGGTAATTAATAATATAATAACATTAATACTGAGATGGTTACAGCGGTTTAGAATGACCAAAACAACATTTTAAATGCTTTACAATGTGGTCAGCCTACTGATTTGTCCATTCACACACTTTTTTATCATCACATGATCTCTTATAACAAATTCACATGACTTTTTAATTAACATACTGGTAAAAGTGTTTCCATCACATGTTTTCTTTTCGAACAAATAGTTTATCCAACTAAGTTATGTGCATACAGTTTTTATGCGAATTTTCAAAATTGATGCACATCTTGGTGTTTCCATCAACCATTTATTATGTGCATATTCAAAATGTGCATAAAAATAGGTGAATGGAAACATAGCTGTTGTCATCTGTGTGTGCAACTTTACATCTCAAGGCAATTCGTAACTTTTTGATTTAGTGGCTAATTCGTATTAATTTGTGCAATCTCATTCATGCATTTTATTACGCTTTTCTCATCCCCCAATGGAAGGTAGGGTTGAGGGTGAGGATTGCAGGCACAATACTTTTAAAAAAAAAATGTAAATTTTTACATGAATGAAATCAAATTAATTTGTACAAATTAGCCACTTTTCTGACAATCCATTAAATAGTTAAGTTTCCTCTCGAGACTGTGTTGGAATATCATATTCGATTAGTTATGTTAGATTTGTGAACAAATATTTGAGTCTGATCTTATTAAACTGTTGATAATTCATAATCTAACCTGAATGGCTTGTTCTCAAAACATCCTGTACTCATGTTCAGCTCACTGTTGGGGAGGATTTTCTAAGAAAAGCAGCAGAAAATCCAGTCTGTCATTGAATCTCTGTAAACTAACATGATTATTGATTATATGACACTTTTTTGGTCATTTCAGTCATGATTGATCATTTAATAAGATGGCATTCTTAAATATGTTTTCCAAGGAAAACATACATGTATGTGTACAGAATAAAATAAGAGTAAATAATGACATCATATATTTGAGTTGCCTGGGAACAATTGTAATGTGACTTAGGCTACATCGAAAAACAGTGTTATGAACAGAATTCTCTGAATGTAAATGCCAATACACAAAAAGATAAAATCCTTTTAAAAAACATCCAAAAAAAGGCCTTGATAAGTCATCCAAACAATTTATTTGGACCATACATTTAGCCTGTCCTTTGTGAACTTGTTTAAAGGTTCAGATCTCCCTTGAAAATTCATTCCACAAAAATAAATATTTTACCAACAACCCATTTAGAGAAAAAATAGCCCCTTATCCAAACAAAAGGCTGTTTTATTCCCACGGCTTTTCCATTTCACTCTCTCTCTCTCTCTCTTTCTCTCTCTCTTTCTCGTGCATCCGAAAGCCGCACATGGCATGACTCGAATGGGGGCAAATCAATACACACAGCGCCCGTTAGTAACGCTACGCTGGCACGCAGGTGTTCAAAACCATCACCAACGAGGAACATATAAAAAAGCCAGACTTCCGAGGGTTTGAACAATAACACAGAGCAGACAATAACATCTCCGCTTATGAGTCAACACCGTCCGCTCACTTCTCTTCTCCAGCCCCGCGCATCACCTGCATCTTTGAAAACACATATTCCGATGACAAAAGCATCTGCAGGGACACGCAGAAGTGCTCTTACCTGAAAGTGCGCGCGCGTTTTCCCCACTTCTTACTGGGAACTGTTCGGTCGCCTTTTGTATAGTCCAGAGAGGAGAAATGCGGCGTTTGCCCTCCCCTTTCACTGGCGTACAGACGACGGCTGTGTGAGCGCGTCAAGCCGCTCCACCTGCATGAAACGACACCGCAGATCTGCCGCTCAATGCGCGTCTCCCGGTAGCGGTTACGGGCGCGAAATGAGGGCGCGGTCAGTGGAACACCTCACCAATCATCCCGCGTGAGCACTTCGCCTTGCCGGAGCACCGACGACACGATGACTGCGGCACCGCTGCCTCAATGTGACTTACTTTATCAAAATCTGGACCACCGACTATGACCAGGAGCTGCGGCTCATCCATCCCTCTACTGTCCCTTAATCCGTTTAAAGCGGGCTTTCAGAATCTACAATATTTACACCAAACATCATCTGGAATTTAAACAACATTTTAAGCTCGTTTAAATATTGTGAATATTAAAGTTAACTTCTTTTATTAATTTTGAATGTGTTTGCTTTTTTAAATAATTAGTTTAATAGTGCATATGAAAAAAAAACATTGCTGTAAGGAATGCTCAATTCTGATTGGTCAGTTGAAGGTTTCAAGACAAATATTTTATAAAATAATATTTGTTGTCCATGGCAACACTCAAAGTGGAAACAAGCTCGTGTTTTTTTTTTTTTACACTTAAAAAAAGGTTCCATAATGGGGTTTTTGCAGTGATGCCATTAGACCTATTTTGGGTTCCTTCAAGGTAATGGTTCTTTAAAAATATTGTTGTTGTTGTTGTTGTTGTTAATCTTGAGAACATTTAATCATGTAAACCACATTTGTACACAATAAAGAACACGTTGTGCAATGAAAATGTTCTGTGGATGTTAAAGCTTCTTCATGGCATTATATTTAACACTTGATGTGTCATAATTAACGTCATAAAATGGTGAATTGTTGATTTCAGATTTGCATTGATCACATATGTTTTGATCAGGCAGCATTACATTACAATGGTTTTATTTTACTTTGTTATAATTATTGATTATTGATTTTGGTTGTTATAAAAACACTGCCATAACTTGCAACTTAAACTGTTATGAAGCAGTGTAGGTTAGTAAAAAAAAAGTTCTCGTTACATAATCTAAATCTTTTTTTATCCTTTCTTAATTGTATACAATAGCATGTAAATAAACAAGTATATACACTGAAAAAAAATGATTCATTGGACTTAAGTGGTTGCAAACATTTATATGGGCTGAATTTAAACAAACAAATTAAATTGAGTAAGCTTCAACTTAATTTGTTTGTTTAAATTCAGCTCATATACATTGTTTGCAACAATTTGCAATGAACCATTTTTTTCAATGTATAATTGTGTGCCATATACAGTATGCAATACAACTCACTAAACATTAGAGTTTTGACAGACGTGCATATCATGTCTATATTGCGTCTGTCAGTGTAATAGATGTCTTGCGCAGTGGGAATGTACACCAGAAAGTTTACAATGTTTACATGTTGGTACAAGATTACAGAACAATACAATTAAAAGCAAGAAGAGATAAAACAACAACTTCAGCAACAACAAAACACCAATTGGAAAAATCTCATAAAAAGAAAATTGTGACTGTCCTCTGCATCTAATGATAGCTACGCCTCCACTAACAACAACCACAAAAACATGTACTCTGTGTTTTATGTCTGTGTATCAGGGTCAGAAATTAAATTATGTACAATAAAGTCGGCATGAAATCAAAATGTGCAATTTTTATTTTGCTAGCGCACTTTAGTAATCTTGAAGTGACCAACTCATCTGTGCAAGTTAATCCAATGAAAAATACTGTTTGTTTGGTAATCTTTAATAAAACTTTATAACCATTTGCTTTTACTCTGGAATTCTGCTTGATTTGGAAATATATCATCATACAGAAATAAAAGTCTTTAGAACCTCTGATTCACAAGGACTTTAAGAGACAATATTTGCCCCTGCATGGAATTGCTTTCCAGAGGCCCTTTAAACTTCACATTTATAATTAAACAGTATTTCCAATTAACCAGAATACTACTTATCAATAATAACAAAACTTTAATATTTGTAAGTTCCTTTGGAAAAACTTCAGCAGTGATTAATAAATGCTTTAAATGCTCTTACTGTCAATTGTGTTCATAAGCTCAACAGCAATTAGTGTTATTTGTTATAAGGCTCTGCACAGCAAAGAAAAAAAACACAAGAAGTCCACAGATCTAAATGTAGTTGCAAATTGACACTATTTATTTAATCCTGACAGTTGCAATTCATTCATTCATTTTCTTGTCGGCTTTGTCCCTTGCGGGGTCGCCACAGTGGAATGAACCACCAACTTATCCAGCACAATTTTACGCAGCGGATGCCCTTCCAGCCGCAACCCATCTCTGGGAATTTCCACACACACACATTCACACTCATACACTACAATTTAGCTTACCTGTACTGCATGTCTTTGGACTGTGGGGGAAACCGGAGCACCCGGAGGAAACCCACGCGAACGCAGGGAGAACATGCAAACTCCACACAGAAACGCCAACTGACCCAGCCCAGCCGAGGTTCGAACCTGCGACCCAGCAACGTTCTTGCTGTGAGGCAACAGCACTACCTACTGCGCCACTGCGTTGCCTACAGTTGCAATAGTTTAGTTTAATTGTGCTGGGGATTTTTTTGCCTCCTTACCTTCAATTTGTCAGCTTTTTCTTTTTCATTTTGGTGGCACCAGGCCCCATAATTCTCTAGCTTAGTGTTTGTAAAATGTAAGAGGGAACATCTTTCTTGGTCCCTATAGCACTTATCTTTGAAATAAGCCACCTGGCTCACATTCTCTGCCACTTTTAAAGTTTCAAATCTGACAGTCTTTTCAACCCTATAGCCTCATGGGACTGCAAAGTGTCCATTGTTTGCACACTTCAGAATCTCAGAGGATGCAGTTGGTCTACTGAGTATTGTTCACCTACTGTTTCACTGAGTTCAGTACCACATTGTTAGACAAAATTCATTACCATTAAGTTTGGAACATTTACATTAACATGAACTACTGAAATCGCAAATTTAATCCGTTGAGTTTATTAGTTGGTCCAACCTTTGCAGCAATAACTGCTTCAACTCTTCTGGCTTTCCACAATATTTAAGAGTGTATTCATAAAATTTTTTGACCATTCTTTTAGATGCACATTTGTGAGGTCTTGCACTGATGTTGGATGAGAAGGCCTGACTCAAAGTTTCTACGAGAAAGTGCTCACTGCAGAGCCACTTGGGTGGATCTCACCTCCAATGAAGGGGAGCTTAAGCTCCAGCTCCTTTTATAAGCTGTTTTAATGCATACACCCTACCTTTCCCCTGACCCCAACCCCCAGTGACATCACTTGTAGAAAAAGTGCAGCAAGGAGGTGCTGGAGCTCAAACTTCCCCTTGTTGGAACTCAGCTCTGCCCATGTGGCTCTACAGTGAGTACCACTTGATTTCTACTCTAGTTCATCCCAAAGGTGTTCGGTCAGGACTTTGTGCAGGCCAGTCCAGTGCCTTCACACCAAACTCATCCATGTCTTTATGAACCTTGATTTGTGCACTGGTCTGCAGTCATGCCGAGGCAGGAAGGGGCCATCCTCAAACTGTACCCACATAGCTGGTAGCATAAAAATAGTCCAAAATGTCTTGATATGCTGAATCATTAACAATGGATCCACCGGAATTATATAACTACTAGCAATGGTGTAAAGTAATTATTATAGTGCAAATT
The DNA here is from genome assembly GCA_903798195.1 of Danio kyathit. Lineage (NCBI taxonomy): Eukaryota > Metazoa > Chordata > Actinopteri > Cypriniformes > Danionidae > Danio > Danio kyathit. Next base: position 36,477,550 of record LR812539.1, read on the forward strand.
ACAACCACTCAAATTACTGTAATTGAGTAGTTTTTTCTCAGAAATTGTAATTTATTAAGTAGTTTTAAAAATGTGTACTTTTACTTTCCCTTGAGTACATTTTTAGTGCTGTACTTTTACTCCACTATTTTCCTTCAACTTGAAGTCTCTACTTTATTTTTTCTTATCTATGGGGATTAGAAGAATCAGTACTGTGATTCCTGTCCAATCAAATGGCATATAGAAAGTAAATCGTATCATACTGAACTACCTCAAGATGGGTGATTTATAAATACAGCGTATTAAAAGTGTCCAAGAAGACGCTGACTACTAGAATGACTACTACACTGACTACTAGAATGGCCATAAAGCTCATTCTGACTATTCTTGCTGTAAAAGACTGTACAAAATTGATTTTTTTTTTTTTGTGATGTTTACATTCACACGTTTCATTGAGATTTCAGAATTATTCTCTGAATGTGTGTCATCATATTCTATAAAGTCATTACCCTAAAAAAATATGTATTTTTTGTAATATCGCCTATAATTGTGTATAAGTTACTAGCTCAAGCCAGAAGGGCTGCACCTCACCTTTCTGGCAAACAGGAGCAAGTACAGTAGATATTGCTGCAGCGCAGAGACCTCCAAGTGGGATGGATTACACCGCAAGTAGGTTGGGTGACCTCCAAGTGGGAAAGACTTAAATTACAAGTATGTTGGGTTTAGCAGGTGTAGGTGGAGCAGATATTAATAAAACACATCAAGTTACTGTGAGGTTGGGTTTAGGGTTGAGGTAGATGTTGAGGTTAATAAAACACAACAGGTTACTGTGTGGTTGGGTTTAGGGTTGGGGTAGACATTCATAAAGCACAACATTGGACTATGTGTCATGTACAAGACATTAAATAAATAAAAACTCTAGGTTTGTACAGCCCACTTGGAGCTCGAATGCCAACCTACTTGGAGCTGGCTCCGACCTTCGTTTATACCCTTCTCAACACGAGAGCAAGGTCTTTAGTGACCACCGTTAAAATATTGTTTTTAAACGCTTGAAACACATATCTGAAATGAAGTTATGTTTCTTTTCTATCAGAAATTTATGTTTTTGTTTAAAGAAAATTGCTAGGCAACAGAGATATGCATACTTAAACGCACAAGAAAAAGTAGCTGATGATGAAATGTTTGTAGTCAATTTGACCCTTATGGTCATTGAAATGTAATACTCAGAACTGTAATGGTTTTTTTTTTCACATTTAGGAAATTACAGGGTACTATTTGAGTTTTATTTGAACAAAGTTATTAAATTACAACATTTTAAAATTTGTCAAAATGACTGCCTCTGTAGTTCTAATGTTAAAAGTTTCTTCCATTGGAACTAAGGGGCTAAAGCCAACCAAAAACAACCCCACCCAATCCCCTGACCACCAAACTTTATGATTGACACAATGCAGTCAGGCAACCATTCTCCTGGCAACCACCAAACTCAGACTCATCCATCAGATTGGCAGAGAGAGAGAATTGTGATTGGTCACTTCAGAGAACACATCTCCACTGCTGTAGAGTCCAGCAGCGGCCAACATTACACCACTGCATCTCACGCTGTACATTGCACGTGATGCAAGGCTTGGATGTAGCTGCTCGGCCATGGAAACCCATTCTTGAAGATTTCTACTGTTCTTGAGCTAATCTGAAAGCCACATGAAGTTTGGACGTCTGTAGGTATTGAAAGCATGTGCTGACCACACTCTTTGATTTTATCTGGCTGAGTTTCTGTTATTCCCAATTGCTTCCATTTTGTTATAACACCACCAGCAATTGACTGTGGAATGATTAGTAGTGAGGGAAATTTGAGGAATGGAGTTATTGCACAGGTTGCAACCTAACATTCTTGAATTCACTGAGCTCCTGAGAGCAAATCATTCTTTCACAAATGTGCTTAGAAGTAGTGTGCATGCCTAGGTGCTTAATTTTATACACCTGTTGCCATGGAAATGATCGGAACACCTGAAATCAATGATTTGGAATGCTGTCCCAAAACTAGACACAAATGACACACTGCACTTTGCATACTATCAATATTCTGATCAGATTTTTTTCCCAAGCACATTTTACCAATTGCCGACAACATAATTCATAATAGCTAACTACTATTAACTTTGAATACAATTATTAATAAGTGATTTTTAACAAGGACTAGAAGTAGAAAACCAATTAAATTCAGATGTTCATAATTATTAAGTAATTATTATATAGGACAGCAGGACCCCAGAAAAAAAAAACTGGTTGAGAGGTAATGGATTTCAAAAATTATGATGACAAATTAGATTTTAAACCAAGAATTAAAACATCGGGAACTCTTTAATCTCAAGTGCAAGCCTTTTCCATTCCACAACGGCAGGCTACAGAGTCGAAATGAAAGCAGAAATGAAACCAGATTCTTTGAGACTTTGATAAAGTAAGAAATTCTGAAGTAAGACCCCACTTAATAAAATTCATAAGCCGAAGCTTCACAAGTAGAGGCTGATTTTGAAATACTTTATGAACAGATTGAGAGCGACTCTTGATGTACCAAGGTATGGTGAGAAAGTCATGGTTTGAGTTGATACTAAAAATGATGAAGAGTCTTTCAGGGGAGGATGTGTACTTAAAATGAACTCTGAAAACTTGCTGCCAGATTCTGGAAAACATTTTTTCAAAGAGTGGTACGAGTTTAAAACTGGAATTCTTGGAAAAAAATGTGAAACTAGAGACTAAATTGGCTTCTGGTTGTTTAATTCATGGTTACACCTAGTTCTTCGATGGGTAACAAGACTTGCATTCCTTAATATAACATAATAATCTCTCTTAATGGAATATGAAAGAAAAAAACATGACAGATTTATATTATTTTCAAATTTCACATACATATACAGTTGAAGTCAGAATTGTTAGCCCTCTTGAATTGCTAGTCCCCCTGTTTATTTTTTTCTCCAATTTCTGTTTGACGGAGAAAAGATTTTTTTCAACACATTTCTAGACATAATAGTTTTAATAACTCATTTCTAATAACTTATTTATCTTATCTTTGTTATGATGACAGTAAATAATATTTTACTAGATATTTTTCACTTCTATACAGCTTATAGACATTTAAAGGCTTAACTAGGTTAATTAGGTTAACTAGGCAGGTTAGGGTAATTAGGCAAGTTATTGTATAATGATGGTTTGTTCTGTAGACTATCAAAAAAATATAGCTTAAAGGGGCTAATAATTATGACCTTAAAATGGTGTTTAATTTTTTTTTTATAACTGCTTCTATTCTAGCCAAAATAAAACAAATAAGACTTTCTCCAGAAGAAATAAATATTATCAGACATACTGTGAAAATTTCCTTGCTCTGTTGAACATAATTTGGGAAATATTTAAAAAAGAAAAAAAAATCAAAAGGGGGCTAATAATTCTGATTTCAACTGTACATATATTGGACCATGGGGGCTGCTATTATTTTTGATGACGTCAAACTGTTGTACACTTATTGGCGGGCTATCTGCTCCCATTATAAATAACACAACTGGGAATACAAAACACTGATAAAATGCCATATTGTGCAGCTTTTGCTTGTAATTTTCAGATGAACAATGCCCAAAGAGAAAAGTGATATATGTCTTCACTGTTTTCCTCGTGATAAGAGAAAAAGGATGAGAAGAGGGAACAGTTCAACCAAAAATTGAAATTACCCCATAATTTACTCAACAATGGCATTTTCAATGTACTCTTCCTCTTCCAGATCACACAATGCACACATACAGTAATAGCAGGCCTCATAGTCCAAAATACATGTGGATTTATTTAAACAATGCAAGTTGTTCTATTGGAGTTCTACTTCAGATTTCATTAACATACATTAATTGTGTTTTAAGCCATATACAGTTGAAGTCAGAATTCTTAGCCCCCTTTTGAATTTGTTTTTCTTTTTAAAATATTTTCCAAATTATGTTTAACAGAGCAAGGAAATTTTCACAGTATGTCTGATAATGTTTTTTTTCTTCTAAGGAAAGTCGTGATTGTTTTATTTCGGCTAGAATAAAAGCAGTTTTTAATTTTTTAAAAGCCATTTTAAGGTCAAAATTATTAGCCCTTTTAAGCAAAATTTTTTTTTCGATAGTCTACAGAACAAACCATTGTTATACAATAACTTGTCTAATTACCCTAACCTGCCTAGTTAACCTAATTAACCTAGTTAAGCCTTTAAATGTCACTAAGCTGTATAGAAGTGTCGTGAAAAATATCTAGTAAAATCTTATGTACTGTCATCATGACAAAGATAAAATAAATCAGTTATTAGAAATGAGTTATTAAAACTATTATGATTAGAAATGTGTTAAGAAAATCTTCTCTCTGAAAACAGAAATTGGGGAAATAATAAACAGGGGGGCTAATAATTCAGGGAGGCTAATAATTCTCACTTCAACTGTAGGTCTTGAAACCTGGAGAAGCCTTTAATGTCTTTCACTTAATACCTTTTCTTCTCTGATTTCAGTCGTCCTGCTGAGCATTTTTTGTCCATTGGTTCCACCTTAATTTAGCAATTTCTACAGTATTGGATCCTTTTTGTGAACATTTAATAACTCTTGACTTTCAGTGTGAGTTATAGCTTATTTTTTGGCTAATGGTGACCCTGGATCACAAAATCACTCTTACTTTGCACAGGTAAATTTTGGGCAAAAACCTAAAAAATCATCCAAATCATGCCAAAAATAATTATGATAAGTAAAGATCATAAGGTAGCCGAGAGAGCTTAACATGCTGCAATTTAAGAATGTTCAATTACAAAAAAATCGCCAGCAAATTGAAAAAAAAAAAGTCAACCTTTTGACAGCACACGCAAGCACATAACAAAAACACGCTGCATTTTCACACAACTCAAACAAATTAATAAAACGCACTGCATTTTCTCACAACACTTGCAAAAACAACAGAACACAATGGTAATGTTTCAAGGGGACCCAAAAACGTGACGGACGCCTCTGTGCTCTGACTATTGCTCAGTTGAAGTTGTAGGTGATCTTTGAAAGATGAGTTTTTTTGTTTATTTTTTTTTAACATGCTGATTCGCTTGTCTTTTGTATTTTATTAGCATAAATAACCACAAATAGCAGGGTACGTCACAGTTTAGGGTCCCTCTGAAACATTTCCGTTGTGTTTTGTGCTATTTGAAAGTGTTGTGAGAAAAACGCAGTCATTTTCGTAAATTGTTTGTGCTGTGAGTAAATGAAGCGCCTTTATTAATTTGTTTACGTTGTGAGGAAATGCAGCGTGCTTTTTTTAATGTGCATGCGTTGTGTGGATTTGCAGCATGTGTGCTGTCAAACAGATAAAGATCTTTTCTCAATTTGCTAGCGTTTTTTTGTAATTACATGTGTTTTCTTAAATTGCAGCATGTTAAGCTCTCTCGGCCACCGTATGATTATGTTCCTCGAAGATATTTTGTAAAATATTCTAATGTAAATGTAATGTTAATTTTTGATAAGTATTACACCTTGCACTGTTAAAAATTATATGATCAATCAGCCATGACAGCATATCTTTTTAGTTCATTGTAACTTATTAAACTAAGTTAATCATGTTACGACTTAATTTTAAGTTACACAAGCTGTTTTAAGTCAATTTAACATAACATAATTTCAATAGACTCATGAGTTTATTTATAGGTTTATTTGATTCAGCTTAAAATTTTAAGGCAACAAGAATTTTATTTACAGTTGTGCTAAGTACTTAATTTGGACAACTTTAATGGTGATTTTATCAATATTTACTTTTTTTTTTGAACACTCAGATTCCTGATTTTTTGTTTATTCAGCTTTTAGATATTGTATGAATAAAAAAAAATAAAAAATAAAAAAGCGGACCCTTATGATTGCTTTCAGTCACATTCCTGTAAAGGGTAACCTGCAAATCTGTTTATAAGGTGTTTAAAATTATACATCAATTAATAATCATATACGAAATGTATAGAAGTTATTAAGAATTATATGCAGTAGTTTAGATTGAATAAAAATGTGCTTGAGATAAAAATACTGACTTGCATAATAATTGTGCACACACTACAGTATATTAGAACACATATTTGTATGAATTCCATGAGAACACATATTTGTATGCTAGGTTTGAGTTTGAGGCACATGTCAAGAAAAGCATACGTGTAAGTGACTGACATTAGCCTAAGCTCTGTTTGATTGCTGTTGTGATTAAATATTTCAAAGATTAATATGTCACTGGGGAAAATAAGTGTTCTGGGGTCAAGTGAGACAATGAGCACAGATTGTTTACTGTATCATTTTACCGCAGAATTTAATTACAAAGAGGTAAAATGTGTAACGATCTTTGCTTCAAATGAATTTGAAACGCCAACGCGTATGGATTAATGCACTTGATTATGCATCAGCTAATGCTGCGGGCTGTTTTTTAAGTTAAACATTTCCAATGTTTTCCTTTTTTACTGTTATGCCATCCTCGAGTCATACAATATTAGGCGTGTATCATCTTTAAATGCATTAATGTTTAATAGATGACTTTGCATTTGCAAGCTTGTGTAATGAGCCAAATGCTCAAACAACAGCTAGTAAGATTAATGCTATCCGTAGTAATTCCCACATTTACTGCCCTCAGCTAATAACCTTAAGCTCAAAGCCTAGGCCTCAAGTGTCGAAATCATAGGCCGTGACCAACATGCTGGGATAAAATAAATAGATAAATAAAATAAAGAAAGAAATAAAAATAAAAGAAGAAATGATATCATAGACAGGAGCCCCACAGGCCCCTTCCATGACTGTGTGTGTCAAGGACAATAAATCTCTTGGAATTGTTTTATGACAAGGTGAATTCAGGTTTCAGAATGACATGTCTCTATAAAATACACTGATACTGGAAAACTAACAATGATATTGAATATATGATAAATACAATAATTGCAATAAATGTAGTATAATAAATAAATCATATAATTATATAATATAATACAAATGATTAATTCATACAAAAAAAATATTATTGTAAAATAATTAATATGAAAAAAAAAGTTTGTTAAAATATGTAAATATATATTTGGCTGTTTATGAAATAAAATAAGTAAAATAATAATAATAATAATAATAATAATAATAATAATAATAATAATAATAATTATTATTATTATTATTATGTTATTATTATTTTCCCAGTGCTGGGCTGTGGCTGGAGGGCATCCACTGCGTAAAACACATGTTGGATAAGTTGGCAGTTCATTCCGCTGTGGCGACCCTTGATTAATAAAGGGACTAAACCAAAAAGAAAATGAATTTATTATTATTATTATTATTATAATTATTATTATTATTATTATTATAATTAGTAGTAGTAGTAGTAGTAGTAGTATGTTAGCTAAATTAAAAATAAATATTTATAATAAAAAATAAAACAAAGACTGTAAATACCACAATATTGATTAAGATAAATAATAAAATATCAAGCATACTAATTATACTGACTTAACGCACACACACATAAAAAATAAACATGAATAATAAATAATAATAAACACGAAAAATAAATAAGTAAAATTAAACATTAATTAAAACTGGTGTTTATCACAACATTTTTAAACAAAAAATTATTACAGATTTTTAAATAGAAAAATAAATATTAATAATTTAAAATAAACATTTATAAAGGAATATAGAATATGTATTTTTAACATTTTTATTCATAAAACAAATATAATATAGTATAATATAATATAATACAATATAATATAAGCGACGTGGTGGAGCAGTACGTAGTGCTGTTGCCTCACAGCAAGAAGGTTGCTGGTTCGAGCCTCGGCTGGGTCAGTTGGCGTTTCTGTGTGGAGTTTGCATGTTCTCCCTGCGTTCGCGTGGGTTTCCTCCGGGTGCTCCGGTTTCCCCCACAGTCCAAAGACATGCGGTACAGGTGAATTGGGAAGGCTAAATTGTCCGTGGTGTATGAGTGTGAATGAGTGTGTATGGATGTTTCCCAGAAATGGGTTGCAGCTGGAAGGGCATCCGCTGCGTAAAAAAAACATGTGCTGGATAAGTTGGTGGTTCATTCCGCGGTGGCGACCCCGGATTAATAAAGGGACTTAGCCGAAAAGAAAATGAATGAATGAATAATATAATATAATATAATATAATATAATATAATATAATATAATATAATATAATATAATATAATATAATATAATATAATATAATATAAATTTACTATTTGAAATATAAATAAGAAAGCACCTCAAGAATGTATTTGAGGTTAAAAAAATAAATAAAAAAGTAACAAAATGCTTTTCATCATTCAAAGCGCATACCTGACCAGACAGCAACTCGTCCAATCAAGTCAACTGGCATGACTAAACATAAACATCCCTTTCCAAAACACAAGAAGCGGATGCTTTCCATTTGACATTCCTATCTCATTTCTGAAAACGACTGTGAGCTTTTGAGCAATCCAACAAGTGCCTGGAGACGACCGGCAAGTGGAGGCTCTCTATCTTACAACAGCAGACGCAAACCCAACCTCTCCAAAACTGTGTCTTGGCATCAGCCGCTGTGCACACAGCACCTCACACACTTAGGAAAAGCATCCAGACTGGCGTCGTTCCCCGACCAAACAGCCTCATCTGTATTGAGCCACAGCATCGCTCTGTGATTTGCAATTATTATTACTGTAGAAGTTTCCTTTACTCTCGTATAATGCCGTTTCTTGCATTCTTTCGCACTACTTTGAACTTGGAGTGCCATTATGCATGAGAGGCTCCATCAAAGGAAAACATGCAAATGGTTGGGGATTTTTGTGGATATGGTTAAGCTGAGCGTCTGAGAGTGTGTGGCTTCTCTGAAGCTGGCAAAAAGCTAATGATAGTCTGTAGTGTCAGAACAGCCGCATTGTCAGTGTGAGTAAAACGATCGCAGGGGTTTAAAGGCCCACTCAAGTGGCTTGAAATGCGCTGCTTTAGTCGATGTGTGGTGTCATTTGAGCTTAAATGTAAAAACATGTCAAGAAGCTCCTCCTCTTTTATAGAAATAGCCAACAGCGTTTTGTTTATACCTCAGATCTGCTTAACGGTGGTCCAGTACATAAGACAACATAATTTAAAAGAACAAACACAATGGAAACATGTCAAAATACAACAGAATCAAGTCAAAACACAAGAAAATGTAATAAGGAAATATGAGTTCACAGCACAACAGAATCAAGCCGATCAATGGGGGCAGTTGGTCTGCGATACAGAAAACGTCCCATATAGAAAACTTTAATTTTGAATCTCCTGGTTGCCTGCTTGATGACGGGGTATATTTGTGTGCAAAGCATTTTCCCCTTTGAGGCCTACTGGCTGCTGCATTGCTAACATTTTACAATAAGGTTGATTAGTTAGTGTTGGTTAATGTATACACTAATATTCAATTCAATTCAATTCAATTCATCTTTATTTGTATAGCGCTTATACAATGTAGATTGTGTCAAAGCAGCTTCACATGGAAGATTATAGTGAATTGAAACAAAGTCAGTTCAGTTTCAGAGATTAAGTTCAGTTCAGTTTAGCTCAGTTCAGTGTGGGTTAATAATCACTACTGAGAGTCCAACACTGAAGAGCAAATCCATCGATGTGCAGCTCTACAGATCCCGAACCATGCAAGCCAGTGGCGACAGCGGCGAGGAAAAAACTTCACCAATTGGCGAAAGCGAAGATTTAAAAAACCTCGAGAGAAACCAGGCTCAGTTGGGCACGACCATTTCCCCTATGGCCAAACGTCATGTGCAGAGCTGCAGTCTAGGCGCAGGAAGCTGGACCTCAGCGAAGACTTGTCTGTCCTTGGAGCATCACAGGAGTCAGTCTCATGTTCTCACTCCACGATGACCACCACAGCAGCTGCTCAGGATACGGCCTGGTCCAGAAAACCTTGGGATCATCTCGTCGCTGGTCTCGGATCGCGTCAGTGGCACTGCGTAGTCTGAGGGCCTCAAGATGAGTACCCCCAGGTGGAAATACAGAATAAGGAGAATAATTAGCGTAGCTGCTGTTCATAGTGTATATAAACGAGAAGCAAAATCATGTGTGGGGCACATCATGCGCCATACCGCTATGTAATGCACTGAGTGTATGCTTTGCTAAAAAAATAGGTCTTTAATCTAGTTTTGAAGAGCGAGAGTGTGTCTGAGCCTCGGACATTATCAGGAAGGCTATTCCAGAGTTTAGGGGCCATAAATGAGAAGGCTCGGCCTCCTTTACTCGACTTTGATATTCTAGGTACTACCAGAAGCCCTGAGTTTTGAGATCTTAAAGAGCGGGTTGGGTTGTAGCGAGACAGGAGGTTGGTTAGATAAACAGGAGCTAGATTATTTAAAGCTTTATAGGTAAGGAGTAATATTTTAAATTCAATACGAAACTTAACAGGCAGCCAGTGTAAGGAGGATAAAATTGGGGTGATATGATCATATTTTCTAGATCTGGTAAGAACTCTGGCAGCTGCATTTTGCACTAGCTGAAGTTTGTTAATAGAGGATGCTGGGCAACCAGCAAACAGAGCATTACAGTAGTCCAGCCTAGAAGTCATGAAAGCATGAACTAGCTTTTCTGCATCTGATATGGATAGCATACTTCGCAATTAAGCAATATTTCTCAGATGAAAGAAAGCAGTTTTTGTGACATGGGATATATGATTTTTAAAAGTTAAATTGCTGTCTAATATGACACCCAGATCTTTTATAGTAGAGCTAACGCTAACGTTGTATCCCTCTAGTTGCAGGTCCAGTTGTGAGAACTGCTGTGTACAGGATTTAGGCCCGATAAGTAATAATTCTGTTTTGTCTGAGTTTAAGAGAAGAAAATTGTTGGTCATCCAGTCTTTAACATCTTTGATACACTCGGTTAGCTTGAACAAACAATTAGCAATACATTACAGCATTTGTTCATCTTTGTTACAGTTTTTCCTATTTGCTTTGACCTGCTTAAAGAAACTAGAATCCACTCAATTTTCACACAAATCTTTAATTAGCAATCAGCGTGAAACCTCCCAAAACTAGGTGCTGACAGGTCTGTGTTGTTCTTTGCCAGCATGGATGGAGGAGGTCAATAGTGGCTATGTCTTCCACTCTGATAGATTTGACTGTATTTTGGTTTACATGTGTTTTCATTGGGTTCTTTTTGTTTTGTTTTTTTACAGTATTTCAGTTTTCAGCCACAGTTTGAAAAAATGTCATGTAGTCAATGAAATTTTAATCAGCATTTCTTATTCTGGATCCAATGCAAAAAGACAAATTTGACAGCCTAAATAGAAAGACAACAAACGACACTGGCAATAGGCTACAATGACAAGCAATTGTGCACTGATTCACATCGAGTTCTGTATTTTGTTGTCCATTATGTAATGATTGCTTACAGTTTTTTCTGATAGCTTAAGCACATTTTTTGTAACTATTGGCTATTTTTGCTAAACTTTACACACAAATAAGAAAACCCTTCACCAAATCTGCAAAACATTTTAATTCTCTTGCAAAAGCTAATAAACCTTGCCTAACTCTTCAAACCTTCGTAAAAATTGTATTTTTGTAACAAACATTTAACACAAGCCATCACATTAATAAGCACACAATGCGCCAACTACACACTGATGGAATGAATAAAAACTACATCTGGCTTTTGCTTTGAAAACAGCTCCTACTAAACTACTAAGACTAAACAATTGTATGATTTGTTTAATGTTGTATGTGGTTTGTTGTTCTTTTTTTTGTTATTTTATACATATTTTTTGTTGTTTGTTGGTTTACAGTTTTTCCCAATTGTTTACACACAATTACTTGTACTTCAGACCCAATGACTACAACATGTAACTGATGCATCAACCCCCTGAGCCAATTCTGCTAAACTACAAGCACAATTACTGCTTTACACTCAAATTGCAGATTTAAAACACACTTTTTTCAAAACACCACACACAATTCTCTGCATTTGGCACAATTTTCATGCAGAAAATCTCTTGTTTTCACAAGGAACACACTGTCATTCAAAATTGTAAAGTCAGTTGTCCTACTTTGCATACTAACTCATCACACAGGTAAACACCTGTCACACATAATTGCAATTTAGAAATCAGAGCTCATCTCATATTCTCCATTTCTCAATCCTATTGAGGAATTTTTTGTGCCTGGGGATGGAAAGTGTATGACTGAAATCCACACTTTTTAAAATTTATTTATTTATGTATTTTTTACTGTAACTGTATTCTGTGAACACTTCTGTTGATGGCATATGTAGACCACATTATGTGCAACTTTGTGCTGGTTGGGATAAACACTGTGTACACTGTTTTTTTGGGGAAAATACAGTAAAATATATTTGGTATTGTGTATTTGTGTGTTTTGTATAAAAACAATATTCTGAAATATTTTACAATGCACTTATGTGGGCCTGTGTACTGTCTGCAGTAATTGTAACACTGAACAAAAAAGGCTTATAGTAAGTCATTATGATGAATGGAGAAGAAGTGGTCATAGTGTTTTACATTAAGCACATCAGTGTTCAAATGGTTCTTAAAAATGTCTATTCATGTGATGGCTTGTGTGTGTCATTTGAAAACAAAACACCATTTTGAGAAGGAAGTACATTGTTTTGAATGTAAAGTTTGATTTTGCAGGAGAATTGAAGGGTTTTGCCCAATGTGTGTGTGCTTTGTGATTTGTGTTTAGAGTTCTGACAATATGAGATATGCTTTCGGAAAATGTGTGTAAACAATTGGGAAAAACTGTATTTGTATGTTTGTTTGTTTTGTGTAATTTTATGGCTTTATATTTGATTCACTGTATGACATGTCTCAGTCAGTGTGTGCAAGATTATGTTTGGATTGAGTTTGGCCTAAATTGTTGTTTTTGAAAGGCAAAAAAAAAAAAAAAACATCTGGCTTTTGCCTTCTCTGAGTACAAGCTAGGCTATGTCAGTTTGGGGTCTTACATTTCTCATAGTTCTGTAAACATACAGGGATGCAAACTTCAAGTACTGGTGTTTATTTACACACATCAAAACAAACACAAGAGTTTTTCCCAAATCAAAACACAAAATAGTAATTTCACTGAGAAAAGAAAAATTAAAATCAGACTACATCGTGTCGTCTCTCTGGGTCCGGCCACAAAATTTAATCTACATCCCATGCAATGTCCTCTAGTCCAAGGCACCGGGGAAAGTATCTGATTGCAAAGTGAACTAATTATCTAAATCAGTTTTCACATGTGACAGTGTGCCAGACAGTTGGCAAAATAGTGTAAATAAAAGCCATACATGTATATAGTTTTGCTAGGAGTGTGTTGATCATTTGGAAATTCAGTGTAAAGCAGTGAGTTGTGTTTACAGTTCTGCAAAAAGAGTGCTGTGCAGTAGATTGTACCTACAATTTTGCAAAGTGTGTGTTACAAAATTGCAAACTTAGTGCAAAGCAGTGTTTGTGCTTTTAATTTTGCAAACTCAGTGGGTGGTTTTGCTATAAGAATTAATCGTTTTATAAATTGTGCTATAAGAATCTCGGTTAGGGTTTAAGCATTCAGAAAAAAACTGTAATTTATTCACTTCTGTCATTTTTTTTTTTTTTAATTAGCTTATATTTTCATTTGTTCATTCATTTTCTTTTCGGCTTAGTCTCTTTATTAATCAGGGGTCATTCTTATCACCAACTTATCCAGGATATATTTTACGCAGCAGATGCCCTTCCAGCCACAACCCAACACTGGGAAACATCCATACACTCTTGTATTCACACACATACACTACAGCCAGTTTAGCTTATTCAATTCACCTGTACCACATTTCTTTGGATTGTGGGAGAAACCGGAGCACCCGGAGGGAACGGGGAGAACCCGGGGAGAACTTGCCAACTGACCCAGCTGGGGCTCAAACCATTGACCTTCTTGCTGTGAGGCGATCGTGCTACCCACTGCACCACCATGATGCCCGGGTTATATTTTATATAATTATATTTTTATATATTTATGAAATTATAAAAGCTTATTTATTATGTAGGTTTTTATAGTGTTTGATGTTTTTTATGTTCTTGTTGGGTCCGATGTAACATAATTTTGTTCTGCATTACAATTTATTGTGATGTTTTGAATGACAAAAATAAAGGAAACTGAAACTGAACTTCATGTTAGTAAATGTATTAACTAACATTAACTAATGAAAACTTTTCACAAAAGTCTAAAAGCATTGCTTTTAGATCAACATTATGTTGGCTGCAAGTTATTATTTTCTTATATTTGCAACTTTTAACACAATGTCTGTATAAACACTACATGTTACAAGTGAATAAATGCCAGGATTCTACTCCAGCTTGTAGCAAGAAACATTTTTTTTTAATGTAGCTGATTTTGTCACTGTTTTGGAACATATCAGCTAAGACCAAGATACATTCATACTCAAAAAAAAAAACTTTCACTTTTCCACTGAAAAATAAAAAACAGGTGAAAATATGAGCATATAAATATAGTCACTGTGCAGTCTAAAGCAGCTTTCACACATGACACAAAAAGCACTGCGCTATAAAAACCCATTAATTGCAATGGTTTGCAATGACCAAAGCACAAGAGCAGTGGAGCGCACTGTTTAACGTGACTAGCTTGCATACGCACCATGGTCAGATTTCAAAGTAGCTCAATATACTTATCTTTGAACCGCACATGCTCACCAGAAAAGATAAATAATGCACTGACAGGATGATTCTATGTAGTATATTAACACCTGCTGCTTGCAATATCGCTACTGTACTGTGATTGCAATGCATATTTTACTGTCAAAAAAATGAAATAATTTAATCAGCTTGTTTTTATTATGTCATTTTAATTTATGTTATTGAGTTAAATCTAAAAAGTCTCACAAAATGATTTTATACTATTTAATAAAATAAATAATTATTACATTTGGTTTCACTTTTCAGTCATCTAGAATTGTAATTATGTAATTACTAGATGTCAGAATATTAAATAATTTCAATTATGATTTCAGGGGGTCTTTAAAAGCTTTAATGTGTGGACATGGGGACCTTGAAGCCTCTTAAAGCCCAGAGAGCACAGCTGCATGGGAGACATATTAATGCAGAGTGACAAGGACACGGGACATGGACTATCTGTCTCTCTCTCTCTCTCTCTCTCTCTCTCTCTCTCTCTCTCTTTCTCTCTCTCTCTTTCTCTCCATAATGTGTGGTTTCAGGAATAGCCACACTAACAGAAGGACGGCATGATGGGGACCTTGGAATGTAATCATGTCATTACCGTGAGAGTGAAGTATGAAATAGTAAGAGCGCGGGTGAAGATTGACTGGCCTGAGATGGCGATTGCTTTAGGGGGGGTGACTGATCACGTAACCGACACCGTAACAGGCTTCCTGTCCCTATTGTGCCCTCTTTATTTTTAACATAACCGTCCTCTTTCTGTCGCACACACAGGCTTCGTCTTTCTGAGTCAAACACATCCCTCTCGGATGCACGCGAAGCACAACACAGATTTTGAAACACGGCCAATTGTCTTTGTGCAGTCACTAGCGTTTCCCCAGGGCTGGCTGTGAATTAACTCTACACAATTGGGAGATTAAAACACATAAGAGGCTGCATTTAACCACTTCTCTCCTCCAAGCGGGGCGGGATGCCAGCGAACAGCCTCTTGTGTTGGGTTTAGATTTGGGTCATGGGCTCGGTGTGGTCTTATCTAAATGCACCGCGGCGATAGTGCGGCAGAGGAGCTCGGGGCCTTCCGACTCATTATTCAACAGTTCATATCAGTTTATTAGTGCCCGCGCAATTATGCCTCGAATCACGCTCCTTGATTTAGCGCAGTAAATACTTATAAATAAATCACAGCCCCATCTGCGATCTTAAATGGATGTCAGTTAGGCAGGAACGAAGTGGCACATTTTTCATTATGTGTATGTACAGTAACAAGAGCGCTTGGATTTCTTTCGGGTGGCGCTGTGATTTACAGGGCCGATCTAAATGCGCGATTGTTTTGCATGTCAAGGTTGTGTGAAAATGCCAAGTGAAGAATTGGCTCATAGTCAAATGATTGTGCATTTTAACTGACTGAATTTTAAGTCTCATCACATACTGAATGTAAGATCTATGTTTATGTAAAATATGTATAATGCAGTTTTTTTGTATTCTATATATGGTTGAGGGGTTGCGGCTGGAAGGGCATCCGCTGCGTAAAATCGTGCTGGATAAGTTGGCGGTTCATTCCGCTGTGGCGACCCCGCAAGGGACAAAGCCGACAAGAAAATGAATGAATGAATATATGGTTGAGGGCGTCACGGTGGCGCAATGGGTAGCACAATCGTCTCACAGCAAGAAGGTCACTGGTTCAAGCCTAGGCTGGGTCAGTTGGCACTTCTGTGTAGAGTTTGCATGTTCTCCCCGTGTTCGCATGGGTTTCCAATGTTTGCTGTATTGCCAAAAGTGCCAGGAGTAAAAATTTTACTATTTACTCCACCTGTGGGGCAAGCTGAAACAGACAGAGGGTTAGTTGTAACACATGCATATTAAGTCAGATTTCACACAATAAATATAAATTCAGTTTACTTTATATAGTATATTTCCTCAGTACTTAACACATTTTTTTTATTTTACATAGCACAGCATGTTTATTTATTTATCTATTGGATAAACACATTTGGATTTATTTGCATTATTATCCATCATTATGCAATGCATTTATTTGCAGTATTAGCAATAAAAAAAATAAAAAATTCTATTAAAAAAATATTTTTTTATTTAAAAAATTCTCAAAATTACACTTAAAAACAAAAAATGGTTTTGTTAGTTTAATTGGTGTCCAACAGTGTGTAGTTTATTTGTAACACCCTGTTACAACTAACCCCGCTGTGTTGCATTTTCCTCAAAACTGGCTAGCAGTCACTGTGTGTTCAGCCTGATCTCACGAGGAAACGTAAGTATTTTACATTTTGTCAGTTTAGTGGCTAATTTGTACGAATTCGGACGAGTTCAGTCGTATGAAAATGTACGATTTAAAAAAAAAAGGAGGCGTGGCACCTAACCTCACCCCTAACCCCAACCGTCATTGGGTGATTAGCAAATTGTACAAATTTGTACAAATTAGATCATACGAATTCATATGAATTAGCCACTAAATTAAAAAGTTGCGAATTGTCGTGAGATTGCGTTGGTGTGTTTTTTACATCTTTTAAAATGCTTCCATCTTTTAGTCTCGAAGACGGTCGTCACAACAATATAAGATTTTACTTCAGATTGGCTACAGAACAAACCACTGTTGTCCAATGACTGGTAACACTTTAGTTTAGATCACAATTCACGGTATTAACAAATTAACACTACTAGCTTAATAAACTACTAATTAGCTGTTTATAGTTAGTAAGGTAAAAATTGGGTTTAGGTTTTGGCTAGGATTAGGGATGCAGAATAATATCATACTTTATAACCACTAATGAACAGGTATTATCTTTAGAATAGGCAGTAATAAGCCATGGATTAAATGGCATGAGTTGTGACCTAAACTAAAGTGTTGCCCAATTACTTGCCTAATTAACCTAACTTGTCTAGTTAAACTAATAAGCTGAATACTAGCATCTTGCAAAATAACTAGTAAAATAGTATATACTTTTATCATGGCAAACACTAAATAAATTAGTAATTAAAACTATTATAATTAAGTGTGTTTAAAACCATTTTACTAATTTGAAAAATTTGTATATATAAAATTATAAAAGATGCTATTATAAAATATGCTGGAACGCTGTCAAAAGTGCAAAAGTGTTTGGATATATACAGTAATTTAAGTTATATAATGTTATGAATCTTGTAATTATAAAAATGTAATTATATTTCATGTCTAACCACTATAGGCACATACATCAGAGCCAGCAGTAGATTCCAGAAGAACTGGCTGGGGTAAGGTTACTCTCAATAAGACATGTTAGTGCTGAACTGAAGTGATTCCCTGAATCTCACATCTCCAAAATTGTGAAAATTTTATATCTGTCTTGTAAATAAACCACATATTTAAAGACTAAACAATCACACACACACACACACACACACACACACACACACACACACACACACACACACACACACACACACACACACACACACACACACACAAAACCCCTGCTGGAACTAAAACACATTTTACTAGTACATGTTTTGTTCTTTTGTGGCTTTGATTAGTTCTATTGTCCTCATTTGACATGTGATAAAATTATAAAATATTGGTAATGATAAAGCTGTCTGCCAAATGACTAAGCATCTTTACTGTCACTTTTGAACAGTTCAGTGCAAGCTTGCGAAATAAATTTAATCTCTACTTAATTTATTAGTTAAATAATAATTAATTAATCTTATTTCCTCTATTTAATAATTAGTCTTCCCTGATCCATCCGCCTGTCCATCCATCCATCCATCCATCTATCCATGCATCCATCCATCTATCTGTCACATATCTAAACCTTCAGATGTTCTTATACTTTTCTCAATCTTTAAGATTAGTCTTTGTTAAAAGGGCTATTGTTAGAAAAATACATTTTTTAATTGACAATGTATGAACAGCCTGTAAAGACACTTAAAAAACAAGACCTACTTTCTAGGTAGTCCATAAAAGCCTGTAGACTGATGTTTCTGTGAAGGACTCAGGATGTTTCAGGGATTTCAAAAGGATTTATGCACACTCCAGAGAACCTCTATAGATGTTCTTATCAATTTATCATCAGGAAAGTATTTTCATCTTCTTTTTATTTCTAAACAAAAACACAAAGAGTTTTGTTGTGAGTTTAAGCATTAAACCTTAAATTTTATGCATGCAGAAGTGTAAACATTTGTTGTTCATATGTAAGTCAATGGTTACAACATTTTTCAAAATATCTTCTCTATGTGTTTATCAGTAAAAAGGAAACTTATAAAGCATGAATGGAGAAAAAAATACAGTAGTGAGTCAAATTTAATTTTGGGGTAATTATCCCTTTAAGTAGTTCAAACTCAAATGATGTTGACAAACTGCTGCTTTTAGTTAATATGGACATATTTTGGAATTCGTTTGAATTTCAGTTTATTTATCTTTCTTTTTGTAACCTTTAAATATAAATGGTAACACTTCAGTTGAAGTAACAATTTACGCTATTTACTACTGGCTTATTACCTGCCTATTATTAAGATATTAAGTGTTTATTAGCACTTATAAATGATGGTCTTATTTTACACCCATAATCATTCATTCATTCATTCATTTTCCTTCAGCTTAGTCTCTATTTCAGAGGTCGCCACAGCAGAACGAACCGCCAACTATTCCAGCATATGTTTTACTCAGTGGATGCCTTTCCAGCCACAGCCCACACGAACAAGAGAAGAACATGTAAACTCCACACATAAATGCCAACTTCTTGCTGCTAGGTGACAGTGCTAACCACTGAGCCATCGTACCGCCTTACACCCTTAATCCTAATACCTCAATCCAACTACCACCATACTAACTATTATTAAGCAGCTAATTGGTACTTTATTGAGCTAAAAGTCTTAGTTGATGGTTTGACTGATAGTTCGAATTGTACAATACGAAGAGTTCAGATGCAAAATCTTCTAAATGCCGTCTGAATTTTTCACAAGCTCCTGTTTGTATGTTCAGTAAATCCACTTTTATGGCAAAAAATAGGTTCTTTGCATTGCCTTTACAGTGAAATAACTTAACAAAAATATTGGAGGCTGAGAAAAATGCTCATTTTAGAAGGAAAATTTCAGATGGCACTTAGAGGTTTTGCATCTAAACTCTTCATACATAAATTGTGACCAAAAAACAAAAGCAATAATATTGCATACACTGTAAAAAAGAATATTCCTATTTACATTTTTTTAGTCAAATCAAACTAATCTTTTGTCATCTCAACTTAAATTAGTCGACTAAAAATAGAGCTGGGAAAATAAGTATTGAACATATCATGCTTTTTTTCCTGGGAATAATATTTCTAAAGGAGCTGTTGACATAGAATTGAACCAGACTTTGGTAAAAAAAAAAACATAAAAAAATACAAACATAAAAATAAAACAAAACAAAACAAAAAAAAATCTGAAAATGTTGTTGTGTAATAAAGTAATGAACTTCTGAAATGTATTTAAAACTTTATATAAAAGGCTTTTTTTTTATTTTTATAAAAGGCAGCTTAAATACACCTCTTATATAGAGAATTTCAGCTGCTGTCTGGCCTTTCACTGCCTTTCCACACCTCCCTTTCTTCATGTGTTCAATACTTTTCCACTACATCATTCCATTTTATTATGCATAACTTAATTTGTAAACTAATTCGATTTGTTTTCTTTGTATACAGTATATGGATTTCTTTGGTTGTTACCAACATCTGGGGAAAATTTCAAGTCAACAGCACCTTTATAAATATGTTTTCCAAGAAAATGGTGACAGTTTAATACTTGAAGATTATTATCCGCTGCTGTATGTTGATAAACTTTGTATAGCTACAAAATAAAATGTTAAAATCTGATTCACTTATTGAATTAACTTATTGAATTAAGTTAAAGTAACACAATACATTTGTTGTCAGGACTTTTTGTAATTATGTATTTTTTTTCAGTGCACTGCTTGCTCAAAATCATGAACTGAAATTGATTCTGAAATCAATTCTCAATGATTCACAACCAGGCTCATCTATAGGTACAGTATCAGCTTTTATGAATGAATGTAAACCTTACACAACATGATACAGTACATCCGGTCAATAGATGTCCGGCATCCAGGATTACTTCGACCAAGGACCTGCCCTTGAGGAGCCAACGGAAATACGACTGAAAAGAGTTAAAGAGAAAAGGATCAATAAGCAGGAGACAAAACATTTAAACAGAATGGATTGGATCTTCCTTCACCTGTTCGAGAAAGACCCGTACTCCCTGTCACTCTTCCTTGGCACAATCTCCAGGGAACTGCTCACAGAAATACAGCCTGACTCTGCTGCGCTCCTGATAAGGGCCCTACGCAGACGACCACACACACACAGACACATTCACACAGAAACACAGAGCTTTAATGTAGTATTGCAGGCCTCCCTGCCCTCGATCGGGATTTTTTTTTTTTGGAGGCGAAAATTAGTCAGCTTATTATGATAACAAATCCCCTAAAAGCGACGGTACGGATTAATTTATCATCAGTGAAACACAGTGTTCAACTTGTCTCGTCGCTATTGTGTAGCTACCTTCACACGTTTTTCTATACTAGCTAAATTCCGCCACCTTATTACAAAAGGCTCTCAGCAGCCCACGTTCCAGCATTGTGCTTTTTGTTACATTCCAGACAACCTCTTAGTTCAAGACTTCAGTTTTGTTAGCGCAACAAAGATATTTCTCTTACTTTGAGGTCAAACGTCTTGCGTTATGCACTGCAGTGTGGTAAACTGGGTTGTTCAGACATCGCCACAAAAGCCAACACGTTTCATTTTTAGATAATGCAAAGATGCTTTCTCACTGTTCCTCAGTCTCTGCAGGGAAAGAAGCAATCGAATCGCTTCTCATTGCCCTCTTGATGTTAGGCTGCTCGCTTTCTTTTGGTAACAAAGAAATGTAATTGAAATCACATGAGCAAGAGTGGTGTTGTTCAGAATTTCAATATAAGAAGACCAGAGAGTTACCAGGTCAAAACACAAGAAGTTCATCCTGAATAATTTTACACATGTTAATGCCTGATATTTTGAATTTATATAGTCGTGTTGTTGAAAAATCTGATTCTGTGAATAATTCAATTACTCATTGAATAGCGCTGCCTTGCTTTGAACAAACAAATCATGTGTCAGTTGAAGGATTTGGATTTCTACCTTCCAATCCGTCTCAGCATGGATCAACGTTTATCCTTTTCTCATCATCCTTTCATTCTTTCATTTTCTTTTCGGTTAAGTCCCTTTATTAATCTGGGTACGCCACAGCCGAATGAACCGCTAACTTATCCAGCACATTTTTTACACAGCGGATGCCCTTCCAGCTGCAGCCTATCTCTGGGAAACATCCATACACACACATTCACACTCATACACTACGGACAATTTAGCCTGTACTACCCAATTCACCTGTACCGCATGTCTTTGGACTGTGGGGGAAACCGGAACACCCGGAGGAAACCCACGCGAACGCGGGGAGAACATGCAAACTCCACACAGAAACGCCAACTGACCCAGCCGAGGCTCGAACCAGCGACCTTCTTGCTGTGAGACGACAGCACTACCTACTGCATCACCGCGTCACCTTCTCATCATCCTGTTTCTCATCATTTTTATTAAAAATGATTATTGAATAATGAATAAAGTTACACATTGCTTAATTTAAGAATGTTCAGTGCATTTGCCTCGAGACCTTGAGTGGAACTGAAGGGCTGAGGACTGGAAACAATTGTTTCTATTGAAACAGAGTTAATACTATCTAAAATGTCTAAAGTGATTTTGCTATTTTTACGGTTAATTCTTTTAAAGTGATTCTACTTTTTATTCAAGATAGACTTTGTGTAGTAAGGATATAACTGCCTGAATGTAGATTATACCGGTTTTTAACCAGTTTTGATAAACACGGCTGGGAGTACACTCAGCCTTGGGGAAGAAACAGATTGTACTTTAAGTGTGTGTGTTCTATTTTATTGTAGATCCGTTTCACAGGTCTGGAGTCAGCTCTAAACAGTCTAGTGGATGTCTGACGTTTATATGCTTAAGATATTGTTCAGAATTGTACGCATGCACCCATGTGGAAATTTTCCTAGTCTATCTGTGTTTTAACCAATCAGGGGTGCGTTTCCCAAAACCATCGTTAGCCAACTAAGGTCGCAAGTTCCGTCGTTACAAACATAGTTCGTTGATTTGCCGTTTCCCGAATCCCAACGATGCAAACTGCGTCGCAAACTTGAGCACTTGAAACTACACCTCTGGAGCTGAACTTAGAAACATAGTTCCTGGCTGTGTTCTATTCCCACTTATCCCCCTTTGCCCTATTCATTTAGAACATTCTAACATTCAAAGTTGAAATTATTAAAAATAAAAAAGCCTTAAGGTCATCTCTCTTAGGTGTAATTTGCTTTCAAAGTATTTTTACAGTTCAGTTTTAGCGATCTTCATGTTTACAATTGTGCTCCCTTGCAGTGCACTTTGAAAACATTGATATCATTTTGAACACAGCCTCATGGCGAAAGCTATAGGTGACCTATTATTTAAAAGCGGAATTTATGTTACGTCTCCAAAGCTTGTGAAAATAAAAAAAAACATAGCATATGTTAATTCTTTTATTTTATAGTGGGTTATTTATTAAGTATCTGTACTGTATATGACATGGGCCTGTTGGTTAGAACTTTCTGCTGTGGTTTGCATGTGTCAAATTGTAAAGTAGCAGACTTTAAAAAAATTAAATGCAAAAAAATGGTGATGCAGTGGCGCAGTAGGTAGTGCTGTCGCCTCACAGCAAGAAGGTCGCTGGTTCAAGCCTCGGCTGGGTCAGTTGGTGTTTCTGTGTGGAGTTTACATGTTCTCCCTGCGTTCACGTGGGTTTCTTCCGGGTGCTCCGGTTTCCCCCACAGTCCAAAGACATGCAGTACAGGTGAATTGGGTAGGCTAAATTGTCCGTAGTGTATGAGTGTGTATGAGTGTGTATGGATGTTTCCCAGAGATGGGTTGAGGCTGGAAGGGCATCCGCTTTGTAAAACATTTGCCGGATAAGTTGGCGGTTCATTCCGCTGTGGCGACCCCAGATTAATAAAGGGACTAAGCCGAAAAGAAAATGAATGAATTAATAATAATAATCATCATCATCATTAATATTATTAATATTATTATTAAAGTAAATATATTTATAATAAATAGCCTCATTATTTATTTATTTATATGATTTATATATGATACTAGAATAGTGTTAGCTTTTGTAAGTGATTTTATGTTTTAGAATAGAATATGTAATGTTCAACTTCTCAATAATATTAGTAAAGCAAGCACAGGCCCTACTGTACTGTATATGTGCCATTTACATATATTTCAATGAATATGGAAAACGAGTGCATGTTTTTACCAAAACTAATATTGGGTTTTATTTTAAATGCCTGTTTGTGTAAAACAATATAATTTGCACAAAGAAATGATGGGGTTGTTCTCTAAAGAAGTAACTCCACCCTGTTTAGAAACTACAGGTTTTGGGAAACACTCGTCACTACATCGTTCTTTTCCCAAACGATGCATCGTACTGTGATAGTTTAGCCGCGAGTTACATCGTTGTTTGGGAAATGCACCCCAGGTTAGAACACCTATATGTATGACGCAGTTAATGGCATTATGTGAGAGTAAAATTGTTATTGATTTGTGATTGTAAGCAGAGCGGCCTAGGAACTCATTGCGAGTGTTGAAGCTGGATTCTGCTGATGAAACTGCAAATTATCTTCAGTAAACTTTATTTATTTATTTGAATCTCTGACTCCGGCTCTTCTTCATCTGACAGACTGGTCATTCTTTGGGTTAAAACTGTAAATAATCCCTACACAGTAATAGTCACTTGTCATCATTTACTGGTATAAGTGTGATATAAAACATTATAAAACGTTACAGTACCCTAGAAATAAATATTTAATATATGCAGCCAATTACTGTAGATCTGAGGACTGGAACTGATTTTTTTTTTTACCTCACACATTTTAGAATCTGCTCTTTAGTCTTAAATTAGATCAGTATTAAAATTATGTTTGACATAAATAAATTTACTTTGTTAACTTGCTTAACTTTACACTTACAACAACCACAACTACATAGTTTATGTAGGCCCTTCGGGGTGAAAAATTTTAAGGGGATCAATGAATGGAAGCATATTGTTTCCAATATTATTTGCACATGTTTAATTTGTGTTGTAAATTTTAAGCTTGGAAACCGTTTTAAGCCTGGATCACACCAAATGTCAAAGAACATCAGTGATGGAAAAGGACTATGTTATTGCCTCGCATCCCACCTATGAGTACATTCTGCGCCTGTGTAAGAGAATGTATCTTTCCAATCCAGCAGATGGCAGTAGCCTGTATTGACATTCCACAAAGGGAAACCAAAACTAGAGCTACACACATACAAAACGTAAACAAAGCAGCATTTATGTATCACTCACCACAGACGGATTCGCTCAAGCAAGTGTGGCTGATAATCTGATAATCCATATTGTTTGTAAAATGCTGGCTTCTTTGTGTTCCCTCTTGACTTGTATTGTTTATTGAGGCTAGGCATTAAAAAATTTACAAAAAATTGTCTGACCATCCCATTGGAGATTGGTGAGATTTCCCTGTACACTGCATGAAGACAGCACAACAAACAATGCACGACAAAGCTGAAATTCAGCCCGATTAAAAAAAAGAAAAGGCACAAGAGTTACAGTTCAGATCAAAATTGGACCAAAATTGCGCACTCTATGCCTGGCCTTAGTTTAGTCACTTTTATTTTTGTTCTCACACTCCGATTTGTAGCAGAACAGCCAACCAGAGCGCTCACTTTCACTGCAGACCAACAATAATTTTACTTGCTGAATTGGCCAAACTCCCACCAACATGAGTCTTGATCGACGTGTAGAACACACCAAACAAGCTAGCTGGACTGACGCTCATCCATGGACCAATACTGCCCAATGGCCAATCATTGGCTAGGAGTGTCCCAGCCTTTAAAGATCTTAATCTGAAGAGTAAAATCTCTTTTAAAACCCTTGTGCAAGGCTGTTTTTAACTGTCCCACTGTATTTACTAGGAAACAAGCATCTGAATCATTTCCCATCACCCATTCAGAACTACAAGGTTTGTAACCCACCCAAGGACAACACGGTTACAAATAGGAGAAATCTGTCTTCAAAGGGCTCTTCAGAATAAACGATTTCAAAGGGTACAAGGCATGGACACATTTAGCCCCATGATTCTTTGAGTATGTTTAGTTTATGGCAAAAATAATGCAGAAGTACAGTACATTCCAAGAAACATTTTTTGGTCAGCAAAATTCTTTGTTCCTTTAAAGCTCTCAATCTATAAGACAAACCTTTTGAAGCCACTGTTTTCAGTGTGAAAGAAGCATCTGAATTATTTCTAATCACATTCATGTTTAGTTTGTGGTGATTATGATATGATGCAGACTGAGGTACAAGGAACAGATTTATTGGCCCCCTACACATTCATTGATCTGGATGGTAAACCCTTTGAAACCCATTCTAGATAATGGAATGCTGTTTTCCCATTGTTTAGCTGTCTTCACACTAGACTGCAGCTCGGACTATTGTTCGTTTGGCCAAAGGAGAACTGGCTTCCTGACCGAGCCTTGTTTCTCCCAAGGTTTGCTCCCTATTTCTGTCAATTGATTCAGTTTTGAATTCTTGTTATTATTGCTTTTGGCTTGGTTGGGTTTGGTGGAGCTGTCCTTCAGTGGATCAACCCAAAGTCCATTTAAGGTCATCTTTTAAATGCCTCTCAAGCAGTATGCTCGGGCATTGAATTCTGAAAAACATTGAATTCTCCAAAACTATTTGCCAAGCTTACGATTAACCTTACATATTTGGAATCACCAATAAAATTAAGTAACAACTGTCTCATAAGTTTAGTTTCTAAATGTCCAAATCAAACAAAATTGGCATATTTTCAGGTTATGCAAGCTAATGCGCATGTGCACTCAAAAGGAACAAGATCACGACAACAACCTCATTTATGGTCGTGTTACATGTTATCATACTCTAAATAATGCTTCATCAGATCACGCTGGTCTTCTAAAGTAATCCACAACTTGGTCTTGATGGTGAATCTCCTCCAGAAACAACAGTGACTCTTTGTTTACAAGTTTGTGGCCGTTCGTGTAGTTGCTGACAAGAAAGCTCTTGTTTTCAAGTGCACTTGGTTAATTTAAATGCACAGATTTCAAGTTTTATTTTGATATATTTCTTATGTCTGTGAAGCAAGTATTCGCTGAGATTCCAGTTCGTTTGTTAACCATCGAACTGTCATAAAAGCACACATCTGGTCCGAGCTTCTCCCCGAAGAATCGTCAGTCTATAGCGATCGATGATTAGCTCCAGTACTAGTAGATGAGGCTTCATTTGCCATATTGACTGTTACACTTTTCTCCATTCATAACTGTACAAGCGACACATCTTGTGTATTCTACAGTCTACGATCAACCTTCAACATTGACATTTGTATTTAATTGAATGAATCAATTTAACTAAAACAACACTAGCATTCTACCACTACTCTGCTACCTGCCTGATATGCTGAACATGTCGCACAGACTAAAATATTGTTGACTTTTTATCCTTTTCCTCTTCATCCGTGTACAGTAAAGTGGTTTTGACGCAATCTACTTTATATAAATAACTAGAAATAAAAGTGACTTGAGGTGACTTTACACAAGGTGTCATATGCTGCATTCCAAATGGAATAAGCCTGCTTCTGAAGGGCACTTTGAAGTGAGAACAATCATGACTGCCACAAAACCAAGAAAAGGTATTTTGAGTCCCCTACATCCTTCATATTTGACCTGCTACCCTTCAAAGGGGCATCTGAATCAATTCTAACCACCCATCTATGATTCTTTGCTCTCACTCTAGAGGGTAAACACTTTGATGGCATAGGAATGAAAACTTCAGAATGGATCACACCCTTTTTTTTCCTTTTGCAGCACTCCACATTCGATTACATGCGGCATTTTGTCAACAAAGTGTGGACTTTGACAAAGACAGCAAGGGCTTAGAATGGCATTTAGAACAGAGCCTAAGATTGAGTATAGCAAATCTTTTGGCCTTCCAGGCTTTATGATAATCCACCACAGTTACAGAAACACGATAAGAGCTGTTCTGTATTGTTTCCCTGTCTGACTGAGAACATGACACATGTGACATTTTTTGGGTGAAAGCAAAGGAAAACAGGAAGTGGGCTTTGACAGCTTTCCTCCACGACACTGACATGGTGGAGCCAGAGTTGGACTCATCCATTATTCAGAGGGGAGGCGACGGCGAGCGGTCTGACCCATTTTGGAATCCATATACACTGTCACTTTCAATCACCACTGCGGCCTGAGCAATCCTGGCATCCTTAGACCACTCAGGCAGCACTGCACAGACTATGACTCACCACTGTTCCTGGGTTAGAGACACAGGGTGCATTCCTCTCTATGTCACTCCATAAAGCTGATCCCAGATCACGATCATGGAACAAACATTGGAAGTTGTCGCTACACTCGCTTCGACCAGGTCAATCCCGGTTGAACCACTTAACTGTGACATAAGGCAATGAAGGTTTAAGACGAGTGACTGAACAAACGGCAAATCAATATGCAAAAGCAATCAGTAGGCCAAGTGCTGAAAGAAAACACACTGATTGTAATGAATAGGTATTAAACCCTTCTGAATGCCAAGGCATATAATCTCGGGTGACTCATGTACAGGCAAAATAAGCAGAGTTAAATTCACAGCAAACGACCTCCCGTCCGAGTCAAAGGTCATTCTCCGCACCTTTCCACTTAATTTCCGTACACTGGATTGGATAATAACCCTAAAAAAACAAAAACATCGGGCATACTTTTAAAAATGAGACAGCGCTGACTAAAATTAACCACCTGCTTTGAAAGCGTTGAGAGCGAAACAGCACAAAGAATGCCTGATTGTGCCTGCCGCCTCCTCCAGAATGCAAAGAAAAATCAGCTCAGCCTACATGGAATTTAATTCAAGCAATTGAAAATCAATAGTGGATTTATCAGCCTTTAAATCAAACGCTCCACAGCATACACTAATGCCCCAAATGAGAAGATAAATGACATTTATACTTGATTTTCAGGCTACTTCCCTGCCTTTAATTCAGATTGTCCCCAGCATACGCTGATGCCCTAAATTAAAAGATAAATGATGGTCATTTCAAGCTAGTTTCCTGCCTGCTAATATTTTGATGTTTTTACGTGTGTGTGTGTGTGTGTGTGTGTAAGCACTCAGGGTAGAATAGTATGTAATGCACTGCCAATGAAAGATTCAGTAGAAAATACTGTGGTTACTAAGCATGCTTTGCGGATGAGGTCAAATCAGTGCAATTACTTGCTAGAACTATAAGAGTGTGTAAAAGTGGTTTAAGTGAGCATTCATGATTGATTTGAGGTTTAGCACTGTAAAATAACATTGTGCATGCATGAAGTATACTTCATTTTATCAAGAACACATGTGGACAAGAAAGATTTCTATCTACATCAATCTGTCTATATAGCGTTTTCTGTTTATTATGGTGGCATAGTGGCTCAGTGGTTAGTACTGTCACCTCACAGCAAGAAAGTCACTAGTTCGAGTCCCGGCTGGACCAGTTGGCATTTCTGTGAGGAGTTTGCATGTTCTCACCATGTTCGAGTTGGTTTCACAGTCTAAAGGTGAATGGGATTAAATAAATTGGCCGTAGTATAAGTCTGAGACTCTGTATGTGAATGAGTGTGTATGGGTGTTTCCCAGTATTGGGTTGCAGCTGGAAGGGCATTCGCTGCGTAAAACATATGCCGGAATAGTTGGTGGCTTATTCCGCTGTGGTGACCCCTGAAATACAGACTAAGCCGAAGGAAAATGAATGAATGATTAAATGAATGTTAGATATTGTTTGTAATGTGCTAAGTAAATACATTATCAACCATAATAACCTATATTGATTTCAATGCACATTCACCAATATAAATCTCTAAATTTAATATGTATGCAACTTTTAAATATCTTATTTTGGGTTCAACAGAAAATAAAGAAAGTCATAAAGGATTGGAACCACTTGAGGGTGAGTAAATGATGAGCAAACATTCATGTTTGGCTAAGCTATTCATTTGACAGCATATTTACCTAGTTGCACAATGTGATTTGCTTGCATCTGTGTGGTTTCGAGACTAGTGGTTGACAATAAATCAAACCCAATGGACAACAATGGCAACTGCTTTTACAATTCAATTCATGTTTATTTTTATAGTGCTTTTACAATGTAGATTGTGTCAAAGCAGCTTAACATAGAAGTTCTAGTAAACTGAAACTGCATCAGTTCAGTTTTCAGAGTTGAAGTTCAGTTTAGTTCAGTTCAGTGTCGTTTAAATTTCACTGCTGAAAGTTCAAACACTGAGGAGCAAATGCATATATGCGCAATTCCAAAAATCCCAACCAAACAAGCCAGTGGCGACCTCTGTATTTAAGGTGGTGCAAGAGTTGAAATGTTGTGGCATTAAACTAAATTTATTTTCAGTAGACACAATGTGTGTTTCAGTATTCAGTGTTATGCACAATTCCATATTAATTAAGTAGTATAAATCTAAAGTCACTAGTTAAAGCTTTCCAAACCCATGCTCAGTGTTGCCAACTTAGTGACTTTGTCGCTAGATTTAGCGACTTTTCAGACCCCCCTAGTGACAAATTTTAAAAAAAAGCGACTAGCGACAAATCTAGAAACTTTTTCTGTGTGTTACTGGAGATTTTTATAGACTGTCGTTTGTCCATTACTGTACCGTCCCTACTCTTCTCAACGAGCTGCGGGTGATGCCGCCGGCCCCTCCCCCTGACAGGCGGCCCAGTCCTCATACAGCAGTCTCTCCCACCTGCAGCCTGACAGCAGATCACCCTTCTGCGTACCGACAGCAAATGATTTAGCACCGGCAGTGTGAAGGTATCTCCCTTGTACAGTCAAACCGTTCTGCTTCTCCTTTATTTGAACAGTTTGATTTGACCGTTTATTCTTTTCTTGTTCACAATCAGAGATGTTTTAAGTGAGAGTTTCAGAACTTGTTTGAGTTTATTATGTCTGAGCGATTACTGCAAATTACTTATCTATAATGATATACTGTATTCAAACAGCAATCAATTTAGTTAAATTGACATGCTTGCATAAAGCGTAGTGCAAATATAAATACCCAATTTATTTACCATAGGCTGTTAAACGGAAATGGTAGAACATGATGACGTCAGTAATATGCAAATTAGTGTATGACGTAATCTAGCGACTTTTAGCGACTTTTCGGGCAGAGTTTAGCGCCTTTTCGTTGAAAATAGTTGGCAACAGTGCCCATGCTATGGTTAAAAAGAAGAATGTCAATGTAAAGGTAAATATTATTGTCTTTTATGATTACTAATATGGTTAAATAGCATGCATTGGATACTGTTTACCATGCTGTACTAAGATTTATAACTAATTTTAAATCCCTTACTCATCATTGTGTGCTGTATACTAGGGTAGGTTGGTCTGCTTTGTCCATGCATAGGCTCATACATTGGCATATCCTTGTTTACAAATTTATACTGGGTTTACTCCCATCATATCAACAGAATTACATTTGTAAAAAGCCTGTCCTTAACTATGTCCTTCGGTCACAGGATATTTATTTACTGTCTGTTCCTAAAGTGTGGACTAAGATGGGAAAAAGGCTCTTAAATATGCAGCACCTTTTGCATGGAATAATTTACAAACAAAGTTGCAGTTTAAAGAATTGATTTCACTAAATGCACAGGCTTGGAGTTGTTTTGAATAGTTTGTTTGTCAATGTGTGATTCATGTTAACTGTCAATAGTTTTTCGTTTTTTGTTTGTTAGACCCATGTGACATGTATACTGCCTAATCTTGGCCAGGACACTCTTGTAAAAGAGATTTTTAATCTCAATGTGTCTTTTCTGATAAAATAAAGGTTAGAATAATAATAATAATAATAATAATGTAATGTTTATACATTAGATAGCCTAGTGTAATCTGATACATTCTCTATTAATTTAAGCTAAAAACTCAAGCTGCTTGCTTTGCCTTTACAGTAGTTTACATGAAACAGAAAATGATGAAAGTCCAATTTGTACTTGCCTTGCATTATAAATGACGGCCACATTTTGGAGCCCAAACCGCAGTAAATCGAGCATGATCACGTACTTGCATATATATTCTGGCCTTAGGCTTCAGCACATTTGATGTTTGCTTGTTTGGATGATTCAACCTAGTCTTATTTACATTTACTCATTTAGCAAACTACATGCTTTGCTTGTCCCCCTGTTTTCTTTGCTGTTGTCGTATCACATTTCAGCGGTACCACAAGGTCATTGTTAGCCCTTTGTGTGGCAGCCTGTTGGGTTGAGCACATTCAGACATGAAGTCAGCCCACATTAACCTTGCTAGGCTTCAACAGCGACAAGAACACCAACATATAGTCTACCAAACGCAAGATTCATCTCCGTTTAAATGGCTGCTTTTTACCTCCAGACAGTCTGCCTTCCTGCTCTTTCATCTTCAAACTCACCCAAACACTCATTTAGGATCATAAAGCACTCTCTAAGTTTCAGTTTTACTGCCTGTCTTTGTCTTCCCAGTCAGTCAATCTATCTTCCTCCTTTGTCTGACACACAAAAACACATGCAAACACCCATATGCGCTCATTCACCGTCTCTTGAGCACACAGAAATAGCGCAATCTCTTTCTAACCCCCATTACAGTCATACGCTGAAGTGACTGACTTCATTATTCACCTTTGTCAACGCCCCCACATCGCTGCCTCTCATTTTCTTTCTTTTTTTCTTTCTCTCTCTCTCGGGTACAGAGTCATGCTCTCTGTCGCCTTCCCCTCTAATATGCCATTTCTCACCTGTTAATACTATTAGACCTGTAGCAGGATACTGCAAATTTTACACGCAAGAGCAGTAGGCTAACAACAGCAATGAATTTTTCTCACTATAACACTCCAAAGCTGCAAAGTTATGCAGAGATGAGGTCTTCTGAGATGTGATGATAGCTTTGACAACACAAGATATTGTCTTAAAGCTGCTGTGTGTAAGTTTTTGAATCTTCTAAAGCATAAAAATAGCGTAATATGGTTGCGGTCATTTAAAAAACATGCTAAGTTAGCATAGCCACTTGTCCATCTGAAAAACAATGCTTAAGTCAGTTATTCTCCTTTGAAAATTAGCATGCCATGTCAGAATGTCTGTTTTAGTTTTGGTTCATGTAACTCCACCAACTGCCAGTTTACCAACTTATATTTCAGCACCCCAGGTTCAGGTTGCCTTGTTGGAAAACACACCACATTTTATTTCAGTGTTGAAGGCTGCTTCAATGTATGCAAGTGTGTATGAAAGCAGCCTCTGAAATGAGACGCATAAGTTATAAAAATCCACATGTGGTGGATTTTAATTATCAAAAAAATTGAAACATGACAAACTTAAACATTAGCTGAGCAGCTTACAGTATAAATCCCCATAGACACTACCAGCGCCAAAGTGACAAACGACATTTTAACCAAGAGATAGTGACTTGTGGTTAGACGAGCAAGAGCGACTGTTGACGACTGGAAGTGGGCGTGTCCAATGACACAACACAGTTGTAAATCCTTTAACTGTATGCAAATTAATTCATATAGGTAACACTTTATAATAACTACACACTATAAATCATGTATTAAGCATTAACAAATAGTGAATTCATCATTTGTTAAGCATTAACTCTACATTTTAATACATTAATAAGCAGTTTATAAATACAGCTACAAATGCTGTAATCCTGACGTATAATCCCATTTATAATGTGCTTAATAATTGTACTTTCATACTTTGTTAGTGATTAATTTTTCATTGCTAAATTAAATACTGCATTATTTACAAACCATTTGTATTTAAGAGTAGTTGTTGGTTTTCAAGATCATTCAGAATGAGTTAGCAAATGATTAATAAACTTAACTCAGGCTCATTCTGATTACGTACCCCTATATACATTTTTGGAGAGAGCAAAATACGTCTCAGGAGCTACGGTTTTTTTGCAGTTTTTGTTTTCGCAAATCCACCAGAGGCGCTTTTTCAGATCTCAAATTTCTTTCGAGAGTGCCATTCCCACCTGCTGTTCTAACGTAAATACGTAAATCCACCAAAGGCCGCTGTTGACTAATTGACTAACTGACTGACCAACCGATTGATTCCCCCACCCTCCCCTTTCCCTAAACCTAACCAATAGTTTTTTAAAAAGCACCTCTTGACCAACCCACCCACGTCCCTAAACCCAACCGTGTTTTGAAAAGCAATCCAGAAAAAGAAAAGCCTCCTGATTTTTGCCATGTTTTCAGATTTTACCACATTCTCACCCTGTTATTTACTGTTTGTTTTATTTAATTTTGGACTTTTGTTTTTGTCTTACCTGTTTTCTGGAACAGTTCTTCACTGGACTTGAACCCCGTTGTCACGGTCAACTCCGCTCTGCATCTTAAGTCTGCCGAGGTATGTGTCAAGTTACCAGACAAACTGGTAACAGCAGAAAAGCCGTCCACATGCAGGTAAGCAGTGAGCTGGTAAGTGAGAAAAGAGACAGCATCATACCGCATCATAGCGTTCATTTTAAAGACAAAATGCAGCCATATGTAGCTCTGGCTACATAATTTATGATCTCCCGAAACGTATACAGGGCTACACTTTCAGAATGAGCCTATGTTGAATAAACTATTCAAATCAACATTTATAAATCTTATTATTCAGGCATTTAGTAATGGTTACTATGTATGTTAATAAAGGTTTTATTAAGACAATATGCAGTTGTAGTGACCTAATCTAAAGTTAGGAATACAGTATATATGCTTTATAAATCCCTTATGAATGAAAAATGTATCAGTAATAAAGTATGAAAGTACAACTATAGTTATTATTATGTACAATTATGCAGTTATTATAAAGTGTTACCAATAATAACATAAATAAATAGCCAAGAGCATCTTGTTTTTTTTTTTCTTGCTACTTGCTTGTACATTGCGTCACTGACTATGTTTACATGGACATCAGTAATCAAATTATTTGCCTTTATCTGAATAAGGCAATAATATGATTAAGGTGTTTACGTACATGAGTTGCTTTTTGAATGTTCTATTCATGATCCCGTTTTACATGTTATAGCACATAATTTGATTAACGTCACTGCGTCACCACGATATCCACATTTTCTCTGGAAAATCCTACACGATGGTATTAGTTTGATTGCAGTGTTTACATGTCTGTACTGCACTTCAATAATGCGACATACTCCACATGTCTTAATTCGATTTCTGTTTAGTTCGATTATGACTTTAGTCAGATTAAGGTAATTAAAAATCGCTGTTTACATGGTCGACTCTTATTCAGAGTATTGTCCTAATCGCATTACTGTAAAATGGGATTATTGGTGTCCATGTAAACGTACTGATTGTCAGTGGGGCTAGGTGAAAAAAAACTCTCCAAAATTTTGAATTTGGACTGCAATACCTAGTTCAACTACTAGGTGTCAATCCTACATATTGCACCATTAAAAGATTTGTGTGACAAAACAGAACTGCAGCATCCCAAATCCGCACTGCGCTCTAGACTTCAACTCGTATCACTCATGTACAGTTAGCAACATATCATAAAATAGTGAAGGCTGCTTTTGTGAGTCTTATCGCACCTCTGTAATTACTGCTATTAATTATGCTTCCTATAAAGATTATTCAGAGAGAGAAAGCAAGAGAGTGAGAGAAGTCTCACGTAAAGGTGAAATCCCCTAGAGGTCAACCGCAATGTTAAGGCGGCCAACTTGTCTTTTTTGAGTCACACCTGTAACGCTGTCATGACATTCCATCTTATGTTATTTTGCATGGCGTTGACACTGATCTGCCACAATAGACATTGCGATGTCATCTTCCAAAGTGCCCCCAAAGAATGATGGTGAATGACAGTAAATACACCTTCAAGCCCCGGTGGAACTATCCATCTCACCTCTCATTGCACCCCCGGCTGTCAATCACAGAGGTCAGCGCGAGGTGCGGCCACCGTCACGGCCCAGCGGCTCTTCTCTTATGCTAATTTAGCCCGTGATCTGCCGCATGACATTTAGCAGTTACAGCTGCAGCTCGTGTGCTGCTGGCTACCTGACTGTGTGTGTGTTTGTGTTTGTGTGTGTGCGTGTTGCATGATATATAGAGAGCATGTATGTGTTCATGTTGAGGTAATGAGATATGTCAAAGTGGGTTGTATGTGTAATGGCGTGTGCTGGAACGTCTGTTTACATGTATGCAAATGAGAGTTGCCGTAAATTGTGGAGCTTATAGCTACAAGTGAAAGGAAATGTCACGGTGCCGCAGGTATCTGGTTATAGAGGTCAAAATGGTAGACTGGTAACAACCTAGAATGTGAGGTTGGCTTTCTCTCTTTTTTTAAATGAATGCTTTTTTAACAAATAACACTCACTATGCACATTTTTTGATGGTTTTGAAACCTTGACTTTTGGAAAACGCTGTATACCTTGAAAACAGTTATCGTCCCACTCCTTATTGTTATGTTCTGAAACTTGGAATGATTCAGTTTGAGGAGAGAATTTTACCATCACTGTCTTCATCAGAGCTCACTTCCCCAGTATACACAGCATATGAATCGTGTTTGTGACCTCAACCATATTCTCAAATGACCACCGCCAATGTCTTCGCAATCCATATTTCAATCACTGACAAACAGATCCACCATTAAGTAACAGTGATGCTTATATTTTCTTGTCTACAGTACTGGTGTTAAGGTGATTAATTAACGGTGGTCATTTACCCGCTGTCATTGTATTGTACAGGAATAAATGTCATTTTATTCTGTTGGAGAAAACTGAACGTGTTGCATCACAGATCAGCAGCAGGAGACACATTTCAGTTATCAGTGAATGACAGGACACAGTGGAGAATCGCCCGCCAGGTGCAGCTTTCTGAACAAATTTTGTAACCATAGTTACAATCAACAAGGTCTTATATGTATATTACGGTGGCAGAGAGAGCTTAAACATGGTACAAGTTAAGAAACCAGGCAACAGGCAAATTCATTCATTTATTCATTTTCTTTTCGGCTTAGTGCCTTTATTAATCTGGGGTCGCCACAGCGGAATGAACCACCAACTTATCCAGCATACATTTTACGCAGCGGATGCCCTTCCAGCTGCAACCCATCTCTGGGAAACACCTATACAGTCTCCAACAGGCAAATAGAAAGACAAAAAAAAAAGTGAAATATCTTCATCAATGTGGCAACACAAAGACAGAAACATGCTGCAAATAACGCAACAACCAAAAAAATTATAAAACAAACTGCTGCTTCCTGTTTAGAGTCAATTTTAATCACTTTTTAGGACTAACTTTATTAATTAATTTTTTTTTTTCAAAAATGGTGTACCAGGTCTTTAAAGACTGAAGGTATGCATTAAAATTGTGTTAAAACAAGCAGCTTTAGGCCCCATTTACACTTATACATGTTGATTTTAAAACGGCGTTTAAGAACGAAAACAATCCTCGTCCACACTGGCGTTTCACCTAGCGTTTCTGAAATGTCCACACTACACTGCTGAAAATGCACATCACATGATCACACACACACTCTGGCATGCGCTGCAGCGTATGTGCACGTCTGAGCTCCAGGTAGTTAGCGGGTGCTTAGAGCACACCTCCCCAGATGAGATCAGCCCACATTGAACAGTTCATCAAGGATCTTCTACTTGATCTCATCTCACTATAGTTGTTAAATGTGATTATTTAATAATATTGTCTCCAGGGGTGGACTGGGAAGGCATTGTCAACTGGGCAAAAATAACTGTCAGTCAGGCCACATCTGATGCGATCTAGAAGGGGGGGGGGGGGTTGTGCGGGGCAGGCCAGAGTCCCGTTGGCAGGCCGCATCCGATGCAATATAGAAAGTGAAGAGTGTGTGTGTGTGTGTGTGTGTGTGTGTGTGTGTGGGGGGGGGGGGGGGGGGGGGTGATGCGTGGCAGGCCAGAATCTTTATTTAGAGAGAGAACATCTATGCTATCCGAACTGTGCCCAGGCCCGTTTCCCGGATCTTTTGAGAAGTGTGCATGCTCTGAACCGGGCTCAAGCACGGTTTACTTGGCCGGCCCTGGCCGGGTTGGAAGAGGTGGGCCTAAACGCGGTTCACTTTGGCTCAGGCGCGGTATGCTTGCAGTGTGAGTGCAAGCGTGCCTGAGCCCGAAACTGAAAGCCAGACGTGACTTTTAAGGGACTGTATCATATGGATTAATTAATCATTCATGCTGTTCAATGAACGCAAACTGTCATAGTTTTTTAAAGAGGCAAACTACTCACTGCACGACAGCTGCACCTTCAGCAAACCTTCTAATTCCTGCAGCACGAGGACTTTATGAGCGTCAAAAGTGGCTGGTCTGTTCGGCGAAATATTTGACTGCGTGTCACCGCATATCAAACGACTTAAACGATATAATTAAATAAACCTCCACTGTGCTGAGCGAGAGCGCTTCTCTTCCTAAACTGAACAGCGTGTCATCGATGACATAAGCGTGCCCAGGCTTGAATGGGGGGACAAGCGTGCTTTGGCCAGGTTCAACGCAACTAGTGTGAGTACGCCCTCAGTGTCAATGACGTTATAAAGTACACTGTTCCCTTTGAAAGGTTTACCAGACATGTCCTCGGGAGTTTGTTTTCCACATAACAAGGAAGGGATGCAAGACTGAACTTTGTGTACTTAATATTGGAGAAAAAGCGCCAATCAGATAACGCCTCCGTTTTCAGTTGTCTGTTTTCCCCCATCCACACTGAAATGAAACAGCAGCGTTTTGAAATGAAAATGACTGCTTCAGCATTTTCAAAACACTCTGTTTTCAGGGCTTGAAAAGTCTGGGGTAGTGTGGATGGAAGGTGTAACGTAGCAAAACTTGTGTGTTTTAAAACTAAAACATATTAGTGTAAACGGGACCTTACAGTATTACCACCAATTACATCATTACTTAGACCTGGAGGTGGTTACCAGCCAGAGAGTGAACTTTTGACGAAATAAAATTTGTACTGAACTCCTGAAACAAGCTCCAAATAAATAGTGCCTTGGCTTGATTTTTTTTTTTACATTACACCAGTTTGTTCTATATGATTTATAATACATCAAGGACTTTATAGTTCTGTATTATACATTAAATCCATACAATAAAACCCCCAAAAGCAAATCTGCTGGTGGTAGATCAGCACAAATGTCAAGAAATTACAAGGTATTGTATGTGTTCATGAGTTTTGTCTGCTACTGTACATGATTCTCTTTGTCTGCAACAGTACGTGAGCCATGGAGTATCTTAGAATTCATAGTATCTATAAAAAGGCATGTGAGAAATACCTGATGACCTACTATTTTCGAAGTGTGCATCTGATGGCACTTTACTGTCCCATGAGGCCACTGGAGAGGATTCTTTGAATGGTAAACAGACACGGTAGGTTACATGACAGTGAAACAAATGCTGTTGCTAGCTCTGCATTAAAAAAAAAAAAGGTAATTAATTAAAATAGTCCAGGGTACTTTACAAGATTTGCATTCCACTGCATTCTGTCTTGCTCTTTTGAACAACATAGGCTCATTCTGAAAACATAGCCTTATATTCTTTTTTGGAGATTGCAAATCATGTAGCCAGAGCTACGTACTGTATAGCTGCATTTCATTTTTAAAATTAACGCTACGGGCGGTATGACGCCATTCCTTTTCTCACTTACCAGCTGACCGCTTACCTTCGTAGGAATCAGTGGTTTAGTCCTTGCTATAGACCAATTACCAACCTACGTCACACATGACGTCACACGGGTCCCCGGTTGCAGAAAAAGACCGGCTGCTATACCAAACATGTCGTGTTTTGCAGTAGGATGCCAAATTCGAAAGCCAAAAAATACAAAACTTAACTTTTACCATACACCACACTGCTTTTAATGCCGACTGCAGACGTCTTTGGCTAAAAGGGAGCTGAATGAAGTGAGGACCTAATTATAAATGCTGGACTCGGCAGTTCTCATGTTATATCAGGTCAGTTCATGCTATGCTGAATCATGCACATTACTCGTTTTTGATTGCAGCAATGATTTCGGCAAAACAGTTACATGTGGTTAATTAAACTGCGGACACTGAATGCTAATAATGAAACGTGAAAGTGTAAGTTGTTAAGGTAAAGTTGGTTTTATATTCACACATTCATTCAGTGACAACTTGTGACAAACTCCCTATATTGTTTACCACGGCACTTTGAATATTCGGTCTGAAATAACCTGCTAGTGTGACTTGAAAACCACATGAACACTATTTATTTGACTGTGAACAATGATGTACTTTGACAGTCATTGGCTGCTAATATGATTTCGCTATTAAGAGTTTGCAAATAATACTTTTATGAAATTATATTATTAAGGGGAAAGTCCGAATGTGCGAATATAAAACCAACTTTACATCTATGTGTAAGTTCACATACCCTGGGCCTGCTGTACAAGTGTAGTTCGCTGTCAGAATGCTGTTGTTGATCACCCTGGCCTTGTATAACGTTAGCTCTGTCTTTTTTTCCTTGTCTTTGGCTCGGCAGATCCTCGGTTTTTAGCACTACATAGTTTTTAATCTGGTAATCATGGAGCATTGTTTCTTGCACATGTCATGACCACACAGAACACAATTGTTGGCATCCAAACACTTGTAGACCTTTAACTTCTCTCGTAAATCCCTTGGAGCTTCAATGAGATTGTATATTGGTCATTTCGTCTTATTCAATATCCATTGGGAGGGCGCTATCACAAATGGACCTGTCAGACACTCACTTTAACGTTAATTTTGCCAAATCACTGACAAGCTGTTATAATACGCTGAAAGCATTATATAAATAATATATATAATATATAATCAATATATCTTATTTCTAAAACAACAACAAACTCTGAACCACATCGGATGTCATTCCCTCGCTGTAAATGCTAGCGCTCCCGTTTTTTTCTGCCACCTCCCTGCGCGCGCATCCTGAATGTTTACAAACATGGTAATTGGTCTATACGCACGTATACTCAGTATGCTTACTTTTTTCCATGAGCTGTTTGGGTATTACCCACTTCTGAGGATCAATAATTGCGTATGCTCTCGGTATACTCACTTGTTTTTTCTGATTAAACATCCCTAATTTATGTGTATTCATGTCCCCTTTAACTGTATACCAAAGGTTTTTTTTAACTCGCATCTTAATTTGTTGCATTTTTGTTGCAACTGGTGCATTTTTGTTTAACTTGCGCTATTCCCCGCCCTTGACGACTGCAGTAGATATGAGAAAATTTCGTGAGAGTTTTTCGAAGACCACGACAAGTCAACTGAATGATGTCTCGCTGAAACGTTCAGGTAAATTTATGAAACAGCATGGGTGTCGCTTTAGCCCTCCTATATTTCTATTCAGCCCCCTTAAAGGTTTTGCGATTAGCTCATGATCTGTACACTACTAAATGATCGCCTCAGTCCCCTTTAATTTTGATATGAAAACGGTGGCAGACTTCCGCCACTCTGTTTTCAGTTTTTTTTTATTTAATCAGCAAACCAAATCTGTTCAGGCCGAGAGAAATCCTAAAATGGCCCCTGTAAAACAGTATTCCACATGTCTTAATCGTGCCTACCGCTACAGGGAACGACACTATATATAAAACACTAAAAACCATGAGGCAAAGACTACTCATAATCACGTAAACAATATGCGATTTTAATAAGGGTAACTACTAGTATATAATAGCGACAACAGAAGACAGACTCCAAATAGTTTGGTTTAAAACAAGCATGCACGAATGTGACAATCAAAAATAATGGCTGATTGATGTTTAAAGGAACCTATTAAATGTAAAGTAATGAGCCAGTAAAGAAAGTAAGTTGAAAAACTGTCTTTCCATGTCAACTAAATTGTTGTAACTATCTTGATTGACTCTTTTTTTAACATTAAAAGGATTAAATAAGTTACATACTGTATAAATACAGTCAATCTCCGAGTCTGCCGGGGGGAGCACTATTAGCTAAACATAAATCATTAAATAGGATTAGACTATTAGCATCTCCCTTTAAAACCAACAAATTTGTTTGAATTTTTTTTCTTTTTAAATGGATAGTTTAAAAAAAATATGATGATAAAAAATGAAAATTGTGATCATTTACTCAACCTTTACTTGTTCCAAACCGGTTTGTCTTTTATTCCTTCTGTTGAACACGAAAGAAGATATTTTGAAGAAAGCTGGAAACCTGTAACCATTGACATAGTATTTGTTTTTCCTTTTGTGGAAGTTAATGGTTACAGGTAACTGATGTAAAAAAAAAAAAAAAAAAAAAAAAAAAATATATATATATATATATATATATATATATATATATATATATATATATATATATATATATATATATTGTTATATATATATATATATATATATTAATAGGTGTCAATAGGGTGCTTTTTTTGGGTTTAGGGAAGGGGGAGGGTGCGGGGATTGGTCGGTTGGCCAGTCAGTAAGTCAGTCAGTCGACAGCGGCTTCTGGTGTATTTACGTGAGAACAGCAGACACGAATAGCACTCTCAAGGGAAATTTGAGCTCTGAAAAAGCGTACACAGCGTCCTCTATTGGATTTACGAAAAACCTAAACAGCAAAAAAAACGTAGCTCCTGGGACGTATTTTGCTCTCTCCAGAAATGCATATAGGGATACGTAATCAGAATGAGCCTGGGTAACCAAACTGAGATACAAATCTTAGTATTTATCTTACATTTAGTCCAAATACCTTTGGATTATGTACACCCCTAAGCAAACAAAAGTCAAACAAACCGTAGGCTTTGACTTTTTGCTTGAGCATTTTTAAGACTTCTGTTTTTGTTTACTTTCAGATTTAAGTCGGAGAGATAACAGCTAGGTAATATTTTGAAGGCAGAAATGTTTACTTGCAGTAAGGAATGTCACAAATCACATGCATAAATGATAATGGTTAAGTATTTAAGAGTGTGTTCACGTTTGCAGTTCTCTGTCTGAAGCTGAAAATATATTTGAAAAAAGGCTTTTATGGCATACAGTACTGCATTTTGCATATGATCTTATAGAACATCCAAAATGCTGTATGCATTCCTAAAGCACTTTATGGATGTGCATGCATGTAATGTTTTTTTTTAGTGAGTACTCATGAAGAGCATTTAATGAGAGTCAAAAAGCCTGAGATTCCTCCGTCACACAAAATGAAGATCTACTGCAAGGAGACGTGTTTCTGCAACGGCACATAAATAACAAATCTTTAAATAAAAACACGCTGGAGCATTCTTCCCCTGTTTCCTGTATCCTGTTCCTGGTTACATCTAACCTTTTGACATAATTCCCTGTTTTTGATTCATTTTAAGTCAAAGCTATTATGCTTATATATGCGAATAGCATTTTGGCAGATCACCTACTGCACCTTTAAGTGTGGAGGAAGATTGAACACATGATAGAAAGATTGAAAAATGTCTCTGAGCAAGATGTATTGATGGTTTTCGTCAATTTGATTAAATCAAGAGTAATCACAGATTTCATAATTGTTTAAAGCTATAAATGATTTGTCATCGTTTGACTTTAAATGTGGTGTGAATGTATTGTGTTCAATATGTGAAAAGATGTTATTCGCTGAACCATTCCTGTAGTAAAGGAGTATATTGTGGCATTGTATATGTACAAAGGCATGTTTTTGTAAGTGGCGAGGGTTTTTGTAAATGGTTATCTCACCAACGCAATCTCATGGCAATTCGTAACTTTTTGATTTAGTGACTAATTCGTATGAATTCGTACGATCTAATTCATACAGTTTAGTACTATTGGCTCATTACCCAGTGATGATTGGGTTTAGGGGCGGGGTTGGGTGCCACGCCTCCTTTTTAAAATCGCACATTTTCGTACGACTCAACTGAATTAGCCACTAAACTGACAAAACGTAAAATACTTACGTTTCCTCGTGAGGATCTTTATTCATTCATTTTCTTTTTAGCATAATCCCTTTATTAATCCGGGCTCACCACAGTAGAATGAATCACCAACTTATCCAGCATATGTTTTACACAGCAGATGCCCTTCCAGCTGCAACCCATCACTGAGAAATGATTAAATATGTGCTATATGTATTTATGTATAAAACTTGATTTTTTTTTAAAGAAATGTAATAGTTTTTGTGTTGAATGTAATAAAATGTATTTTTCAAATTCAACTCTCTCTATATCTCTCTCTCTCTCTCTCTCTCTCTCTTATAGCAGCTTAATATACAAGCTGTGAATGATTGCTACACATACACATTCTTTTTCAGCAGCAGGAAATGCCTTGTCACCTTCTGTGTGTGTGAATTATAAAGCCAAGTTAAACACTACAGCTAACAATGTAGCTACCTACCGTACAATATAAGTGCTGCTTCTCAGCTGATAACTGTAGCTCTTGAGTGAACCATTCTAAATTATAATCTCTGATGACCCGGGCAAGCATGACACACCATACAGTGCTTACAGTTTGTCTTGTGATTGGTCAGCTGCCGACAGAGTTGACAGGACCGCCTAATTTATCCACACACACCTCATAAATTCAAGTCGACAGCTCTCAAACTTTTTTAACATCTTTAAAAAAAGATCATGAGATGTGAGATGCTCTGCTCGTAAATTCCTCTAATGCTGTACAAACTATGACCATACAAGCCTCAACAATTTCTATGTGACGTATCCCGAAAAAAAAAGTAAAACCTCGTAAGACAGCAAAGACCTTAGACTGGCCATACACAGTGTAATGTTTGGACCGATTAAAAAAAAACTCATATGCCTGTTTTTAGGCTGAATTCTAGCTTTGTTGTGGTCTTTGGTTGTGTTGTCTCCATGCAGTATAAAGGGGTAACAGACAGGCAATTAACCTCTCCCAATAGACAATGGGATGACTTTCTGAAATGTCTGATATTTTGGTTGGCATTCATGAAGAATCACACAGTTAAATCAGACCTAGAAACTGACTAAGCTGAACTCAATGTTTGTGCCATCACTGAACCTTCATGAAAACTGTTTCTGTGTATACACAGAACATTCACACTTTCAGGTTCACAGGGTTCAATTGTGAAATATATACACTACCTGACAAAAGTCTTTCGTCAATCCCAGTTGTAAGAGCAACAAATAATAACCTGACTTCTAGTTGGTCATTTGGAAAAGTGGCAGAAGGTAGATTTTTCAGATGAATCATTTGTTGAACTGCATCCCA
This sequence comes from Danio kyathit, assembly GCA_903798195.1. Classification (NCBI taxonomy): domain Eukaryota; kingdom Metazoa; phylum Chordata; class Actinopteri; order Cypriniformes; family Danionidae; genus Danio; species Danio kyathit. The sequence continues at coordinate 36,522,539 of LR812539.1, forward strand.
ATCATCATAAATACTGCAGAATGCATATTGGAACCCATATGGACCCAAGATTCTCACAAAATCAGTCAAGGTTGGTGAAGGAAAAATCATGGTTTTGGGTTACATTCAGTATGGGGGTGTGCGATCTGCTCTTCAGAGTGGCAACATCAACAGCCTGAGGTATCAAGACATTTGTCCTGCCCATTACATTACAAACCACAGGAGAGGGCAAATTCTTCAGCAGGATAGCGCTCCCTTCTCATACTTCAGCCTCCACATCAAAGTTCCTGAAAGCAAATGAGGGTCAAGGTGCTCCAGGATTGGCCAGCCCAGTCACCAGAGATGAACATTATTGAGCATGTCTAGGGTAAGATGAAGACGCATTTGAAGAATGAATCCAAAGAATCTTGATGAACTCTGGGAGTCCTGCTTTCTTTGCCATTCCAATGACTTTAATAAGTTATTTGAGTCATTGCAGAGATGTATGGATGCAGTCGTCCAAGCTCATGGGAGTCATAAACAGTATCAATTCTTTTTCCACTGCACCATGACTTTATATTCTATGCTGTACATTATTTCTGTTAAGTGACACGACTTTTGTCTAAGCAAAGTCAGACTTTACTGTACTAATTAAATAATTAAAAATCAAGGCATGATCATATTTTATGATTTTAGTAAAAGAAAAGCGTAATCTAGAGGTCTTTGCCATTTATTTAAGCCACATCTGATACCAAATGATCAACTAGAAGTCAAGTTATTATTTGTTGTTCCTAAAACTTGGATAGGCAGCACGACTTTTGTCAGGTAGTGTATGTACAGTATATTCCATAACACAAAGAAAACCATTAAAAGTGTATGACATTGTGTTCATATATTTGTGAGATACTGATTTCATATGTATAAGTGGGCAGTCAAGACAGATGAATTGAGACCTTTGGATTTACAGTGGCATTCATTCTTCCTGTAGAGTGAGAGTTGGTACCTTGTTGAAATCGCATCCAAGTTACACAATGTATGGCCAGCCTTAAAGAGCAATTGTACCGAGTTCCTTTTAATCCAGTGGTCCTCAACTTTTTTCATCAAGTACCCCCTCAGAGAAACATTGTCTCTCCAAGTATCACCATAAAGAGCAGTATTGAATACAGTACCGTAGTAAAACCAGGTAAAGCAGCTACAGATCTGCACAATTCAAAAACGTGGCAGATTAATTCCTATCATTAAGAATATTTATTATTGTCAGCCACTTTAAACATTATAAATAGTCTGAACGTTAACACTGTACTGTGCTTATATGTAGAACAAACAAACAAACAAACAAACAAACTAAAACCTTAACATTTAACATAAAATGTGCTTTTAAAGTTAAAACTGGTAAGTTACTGTTCTTAAAAGTAAAAGAACAGTGGTTTGTACCTAATGTAAAGTATTAACATATTTGGCCAATCATTAAGACCTGGAAATGTTGCCTGGCCCTCAGAAATATAGGCTATATGTCATGTAATAAAATATTATTTATATGTCATATTCATATATAATAATTTTTGATAAATGTTAAAATATATGTAGCATGTACATATGCCATATTTGATTCTTCTGCGTACCACTAGAAGGAAGCCCACGTACCACTAGTGGTACACGTACCACAGTTTGAGAACCACTGTTTTAATCAATCCAAACCTGCCAAATGTGAACACAAATTTTTATTTGCCTAAAAAATGAATAGCAGTGACACCAAAGTGTTTCAGATATTAACTTTATATCTCACTACTTCTTTAGTTCCCTGCCCCCAGTTATGTCCAACAGTTTAATATAACAGTGATATTAAAAACCAATTCAGCATGCAAATGATGTTAAATATGAACGCAACACACTAACTGCACATTATTAATAATAAACATTCTAGGAAAGGCTTAATACAGCTTGAGAGCTGATCAAAATATTTGTTGCCAGCTTTTTTTTTGATGATCGCCAGTCATGTGTCCGATAAACCTGAATATTTCAAAACCTACGCAAGCAAGCTTAGGTCAACATGTGTGTTTTTTTCAATCAAAATAAAGCTACTATTTCACAAGCATTTCTTTTGCTTGGAATTTTCTCCCACACAAAGGGGTTAAGACTAGTTGAACATTTAGAATATCCCCATTACAGACCCGCCACTGATTGCACACCTGCACCGCCTCTGTCGTGCATCCCATGTGCCTGCCCGGTGCCAGCAGCTCTCAGCATGAGTGTGTGTGTGTTTCCATCTAATGATCATGACTTCCACCACTCCTTCCTTTCTATCAGCTCATCGCAGTTGATACAAAATTACAGCCATCCGCTCCACCCACGACGGTTCGCAGCCATCGATTCCCGTGGGAGCAAACTCTTCAAATCTTCTTCAAATCTGTCCCTCCACATTGCCAGGTAAGACGCGTTCAACCACAGGCCAGCATGAATGAGCGGCCACACTCGCTGGCCTCGGTTACCCCAATATAACCCCTTTCAGCTGAACCCTGGCCAGCCGTAACTTGATTTAATACTATCTCATTTACTCGCTGCAGCTGCACATACTCAGTCCACTCTCTGTCCCTTCTACTCCAGGCTAGTGAATTCCACTTCAATTGCCCTGGTTAATGGGAGAACACAATAAAATACACTCTCTTGGAGGCAGACGTTGAGAGGGAAACCTCATAGTCAGAAAATCGTCCCTGGCACAGCTTGCTTCTGTTCAGGTTGTACACGATCACCAGCCATATCGATAGACCCTACACCATGGAGCGGTAATGCAGCCGGAATGAGTGGAGAACTTAAAATCAGCCATGCGGCCTCACGCCACCGCTGGCGTTCGACTCCACTGTAATAGTTTCTATTTGCGGAAGAGGAAGGATATAAACAAATGCATTAGCTTCGGCTTCGCCACAGGAACGGCGGGGGAAAACAAGTCAAAGTGAACGCGGAAAGAGAAGGAGGTGAGGCGGTGGGTGCCAGGAGTGAGGGGGAAAGCAGAAATGAAAATGTTGAGATTGGGATGTAAAACTGCAAAGTGGCGTGAACAGATAAGGGACAGCGAGAGAGAGAGAGAGAAGAAGATGGTGTGAGTAGATCCAATCTTCAGCCCTGTCAATCAGAGGCGCAGTGTTTACTGCCCCACACACTCCCTGCCCCTCTTACAGACATTACACATGCAGCGAAGAGCGTTCTCGCGTATTGATCATGTGCCAGGACGGACCGCCGGCCTCTGCCGATTGAATATGTTGGATGACTTCCATTGTGGAGCTTCGTCTTCAAAGTGGTTGTGAAGCTCGGGATCAAACACGCAGTGTCGTAAGTGATTATAGACCATAATGATAATGACTTGTTCTGTCCTGCATGACTGTTTGATGAAGTTTGTTTGCTTGTGAAGTTCAAAGAGGCTACGACCAACACTTCCTGGGAGTGAGCGAAATGGTTCTGTCGTTCAATTGACTATATAATAAAACCTCTTGCTAGCTCATAAACTGTGAAGTCTATAAAACAGAAAGGATTCATCTGGAATCTCAGCGCCCTCAACACAATGGCTACTAATTGCTAACAACTGCTAGGGAATCCTAATGTTGTGCTTATATCTCATAGTACAGATGTTAAAACTTAATATTACACAGGTATACACTAACATGGCCAACAACACAGACCATAGATATCTATACATGACAGACAACATGGTCAAACGCTTCCCCAGGCTCCCCAAGGGTCCATAAAAAATACATTGATTAGACCTGGGCGACACAGGTGGCGCAGTGGATAGCAGCATTGCCTCACAGCAAAAGGTCGCTGGTTCGAAGCCCTGGCTGGCATTTCTGTCTGGAGTTTGCATGTTCTCCCCGTGTTCGTGTGGGTTTCTGCCGTGTGCTCCAGTTTCGTCCACAGTCCAAAGACATGTGGGTATAGGTGAATTGAATAAGCTAAATTGGCCGTATGTATGTATGGTGTAAATGCAGTGGGAATGTTTCCCAGTGCTGGGTTGTAGCTGGAAGGGGATCCGCTGCATAAAACACATGCTGGATAAGTTGGCGGTACATTCTGCTGTGGCGACCCCTGATGAATAAAGGGGACTAAGCCAAAAAAGAAAATGATTGAATGAATGATTAGACCTGTTAGACTCTTGTTAGACTGTAAAGAGCTCTTGTAGGCTCTCGCTGACTCATGTGGACTTCTTGAAGATGCTGTTTGACTGCAGAACAACCAACACATCTCAATACAGAATTTCTACTGGTCTGGGTCCTTCAATTCACAACAACTGACATGGTCAAGAACACAGACAATAGCTTTATATGACAGACGGCATGGTCCAAAACACTACCCAGTATCAAGGGTCATGACTAAAACAGCCTACTGACTATATACGTAAAATACATGACATCATGACATAGATTTTGAAGCGTGTTACCAAAAGTTTTAATTTTTGTATGAAAAAGTTTGTAATTTAATGTGTATTTATATAGCACATTTATCGTGTACGGCCATATACCCAAAGCGCTTCACAATCATGAGGGGGTCTCTCCACACACCACCAGTGTGCAGCATCCACTTGGATGATACGACGGCAGCCACAGGGACAACAGTGTTCAAGTGCGCTCACCATACAGACAGCTATAGGTGGAGTGAAGAGACAGTGATAGAGCCAATTCGGTGGATGGGGATGATTGGGAGGCTAGAATGGGTAAGGGCCAATGGACACAGGGGTTAAACCCCTATTCTTTACAAGTGCCAAGAGATTTTTAATGACCACAGAGAGACTTCAGTTTAACATATCGTCCGAAGGACGGCGCCTACTGACAGTATAGTGTCCCCTTCACTTTTACTAGGGGCATTAGGACTCATACAGACCACATGTTGAGCATCCCCTGCTGGCCTCACACCACTTCCAACAGCAACCTAGTTTTTCCATGTGGTCTCCCATCCAGGTACTGACTAGGCTCAGCCCTGCTTAGCTTTAGTGAGTAACCGGTGGCATTTCTGTGTAGAGTTTGTATGTTCTTCCGGTGTTCGAGGTTTCCCCCAGAGATATGCGGTATAAATTAATTGGACTGACTAAACTAGCCGTAGTGTATGAGTGCGAGTGTGAATGTGAGAGTGTATGGGTGTTTATTAAACATACTAATATATGAAAATATTTGGTAACACTTTATAATAACTACACACTATCAATCATTTACTAAGCATTAGCATCTAGTGAATTCTTTATCTGTTAATCATTAACTCTACATTAATAAGCGTTAGTAAGCAGTTTATAACTGCAGCTACAAATCATCTATTCTTGACTTACAACCACATTTATAATGTGCTTAATAATTGTACTTTCATACTTTGTTAATGATTTACTTTTCATTACTAAATTAAGAATTGCATCATTTACAAACCAGTTGTATTTTAAGAGTAGTCGATAGTTTTTAAGATAATTCAGAATGAGTTAGTAAATGATTAATAAACTATTGAAATCAACGTTTATATATCTTATTATTCAGGCATATATTAATAGTTAATTTGTATGTTAATAAATGCATTTTTCCCCTCAACTTCATGCAGTTTTGTGACCTAATCTAAAGTGAGGACTGTTATGCTTTATAAATCCCTTATAATGACAATTAAAGGCTCAGTATGAACAATAATCATTGCAATCTTCAATCTAAAAAGTAAAATTACTGTAAAATTTAAACATGAATAACAGGAGTGTCAAAATACGACATAAAATTGGATAACAACAACAATCTAACAATATAATAAGATGCAATGTTTAAACTGTACAGTAATTTTATTTTAGATAAGGTTGCAAAGAATATATATGTTTTTAAATACAGTTTTATTTGTGTATCTTAAAACGAATAGAAATGAATAATGTCGTTTTTGTTCTTTTTTCCTGTTTAGAATTTAACTGAGCCTTTAATTGTCATTATAAAGGATTTTAAAGCATAAATAGTCCTCACTTTAGATTAGGTCACAAAACTGGATGACATTGAGTTAATAAAGCATTTATTAACATATAAATTAACTATAATAAATGCTTGAATAATAAGATTTATAAATGCTAATTTTAATAGTTATTCATCATTTACTAACTCATTCTGAATGATATTAAAAAAAACACCAACTATGCTTAAACAACTGGTTTGTAATACAATGCTTAATTTAGTAATGAAAAATAAATCATTTACAAAGTATGAAAGTACAAGTGTTAAGCACATTATAAATGTGGTTGTAAGCCAAGAATAGAGCATTGTAGCTGCAGTTATAAACTGCTTAAACGTCTGTTAATGTAGAGTTAATGATTACAAATAATGAATTCACTAGATGCTAATCATTAATAAATGGTTCATAGTGTGTAGTTATTATAAAGTGTTACCAAATATTTTTTTTCATTACAATATTTATCAGCACATTATTTATAAAAAGACATTAGAGAATAAAACATCCACATATGAAGAACCTAATTGATTTTTAAAAGATGATGCAACATTGAAATGGCTGATAAAAATTCTGCCTCCTGTGAACCACAGAAGTAAATTACATTTTTAAAACTACTGTTTAAACAGAGAAAACACTTGTTTTAAATTGTAATAACAGTTCACAAGTTTACCATATTTAATAAAGCTCTGTTGAACAGAATTAGGGCTGCATAATATTAGAAAAATTGCATATTGTAATATTTTTATTTTTCTGCAATAGATATTGCAATATGAATACAGTTTCTAAGGTAATTTGAATAGCTCTATTTGACAGTCTAACAGTATTCAGGTGAATAATCACAATGCAAAAGAAAAAAATCTGTAAGAGTCCAGCTGTGGAGTTTGGTGAAGGTGACGCCCAGGGGTGCGTTTCCCAAAACCATCGTTAGGCAACTAAGGTCGCAAGTTCTGTCGTTACAAACATAGTTCGTTGATTTGCTGTTTTCCAAATCCATCGCTCCAACGAACATTCGCAACTGCGTCGCAAACTTGAGCACTTGAAACGACACCTGTGGAGCTGTAGTAAAAGCATAGTTCTTGGCTGTGTTCTAATTCCCACTTATCCCCCCTATGCCCTATTCATTTAGAACATTCTAACATTCAAAGTTGGAATTATAAAAATAAAAAAGCATTAAGTTAATCTCTCTTAGGTGTAATTTGCTTTCAAAGTATTTTTACAGTTCAGTTTTAGCGATCTTCATGTTTACAATTGTGCTCCCTTCGCAGTGCACTTTGAAAACATTGCTATCATTTTGAACACAGCCTCATGGCGAAAGCTATAGGTATATTTAAAAGCGGAAATTATGTTACTATTATTAAGTTTCTCTGCTGTATATGACATGGGTCTGTTGGTTAGAAACTTTCTGCAATGGTTTGCATGTGTCAAATTGTATTTTTTTTTTTTATTAATTAACAATATCCTAAATAATAACAATAATGATATTAATAATAATAATAATATCATCATCATCATCACCATTAATATTGTTAATATTATTATTAAAGTAAATATATTTATAATAAATCACCTCATTATTTATTTATTTATATATTATATATGATATTAGAATAGTGTTTTTGTACTGATTTATGTTTTAGAATAGAATATGTAATGTTCAACTTCTCAATAATAATAGTAAAGCAAACATTGGCCCTATATGTGCCATTTACTTATATTTTCAAATAATATGGAAAACGAGTGCATGTTTTTACCAAAAACTAATATTGGAATTTATATTAAATGCGTGTTTGTGTAAAACATATCATTTGCACAAGAAATGATGGGGTTGTTCTCTAAAGAAGTTACTCGTTTAGAGCATCATTATGGGTGTTTTACGTTATAACTAACGTGGTTCAAGCGATGGATCTGCGACAGAGAAACTACGGGGTTTGGGAAACACTCGTCACTACATCGTTCTTTTGCCAAACGATGCATCGCACTAAGATAGTTAGCCGCGAGTTACGTCGTTGTTTGGGAAGCGCACCCCAGGTCAGGTCTCTTCATCATGATCGAAAGATCTCAAATTCTTAGATCAGTAAAAAGATTGTTTTGTTTTCACCTTGAGTCAAAATGAAAAGTTTGTCCTTAAACAAGTTAAATTATCTGCAAATGGGGTGAGAAATTATTTGTTTTTTGTTTTGAAATGTAGATATTAGGACTTGAAACAAGACAAAAATTTTAAGTAAGAAAAACAATTTTTCTGTACACATAATGAAATACAATTAATCTTAGTTACACCTCCAAACACCATCATTTTTGTGCCCAAATGTTTTAAACTCTCTTGAAATGCTCAGTCACAGAACTTAAAAACAAACAAATGATAAACGTTCACTCTATTGGTTAAACTTACAGTAGCAATGACTCTATAAATCAAGTGTTGTGTAGCTCCTGGTCAACTATAATTCAGACTTAACATTTCAAATCCTCCGGTGTGACAATTCCAGATGCGCATTTGCAATAAATGAAATATTGTGCAGAATATACAGATGTAAAATATATTCTGGCTTATATACAGTACAGCAACACAAATCATGAATCTTAAAGCTTGCTTTCAATTGATCATACAAAAGTCCAATAAGTCAATAAGTGACATCAGACTTTCTCTGTGTACATTCATAGATCACAGCTTTAATTATCCAGCAAATGACAAATAATACACAGTAAAGGTCACTAGGGTGACCTTTAACACTGCTAGAAGGACATCCTACATTATATCCACCTCACTGGTTTCTCGGCAGTATCAGTAATTGTACTTCAGCATTAACTCTGTTTGGTAGGAAAGTCTGTGTACAGAGCGGTTCAGACGAGGATAGTACAAATTCACAATTGGCCCAGTAATGATGACTTCTTTTCAATGTCAGTGAAGTGACTGGCCCAGAATGGAGCATGACATAAAGCTCCGACTATCTTTTCTGACAGGCTCGTCTTCATCTCATCAACTCTTACATTTTCATTTCCTCCTCTGACCTCAATCAAGGCCTTTCGCTTTTATCATAGCGCAATTGCCATCACAGATATCAACTCATTTGCGTTCATGAAGGTCAATGACTGAATGAACAAAAAAAGAGAGACTTATCTGGACATGGCTGATGTTACAGCAGAATCTGATGTCATTAGGAAGATTCACTCGCAAATAAGCAGCTCTCGAAGACGGCAGTGGCGAAGCAATGGAGCCGGTGAAGGACGAATCATGCTGGAAAAACAACACACCACATACACATGCATGTATACTGCACTCTCTCCTGTAAATATACCCTTCCCAGAGCAACCACTAATGAATGTTAATTTCAGTCCCCTGGTGCTGATTCAATATGCTGATAAAGAGCGAGAGAGAGGAAGTGGTGTGTGTGTTTGAGGCCGTGGGGCCACCTAAGCATCTCGTGGAGCGCGCTTTCATATTGAACATTAGCACAAATGGACCAGAACGCCTGGCTTTCTTCTCTTGTCTGTAATTAACGAGTTGATTATTAAAATGAAGCTGTAGATAGTTCCCTTAAGCATGCTTATATATGCAAACACTGAGAGGAGAGGAGATTCATGCAGATGCTGATGCAAAGGTGAAGGGCCGCTCCACAACAGAGATGATAATTATAAAGATAACGACATTTACCAGCCACTTTGTTAGGTACACCTGTTCAGCTGTTTGATAACGGAAATCCATAATCAGCCAATCAGAAGACAATAACTTGGCATTTAGGTATGCAGACGTGGCAAGCGCATATCAGAATGGAGAAAAAGAAAGATTTCCCTTTATATTTGATACATACAATAAGAAGTCATTTTACTAAAAAAATGCTGGGTAACACTTTATAACTACACACTACAGTATGAACCATTTATTAAGCATTAGCATATAGTGAATTCATTATTTGTTAAGAATTAACTCTACATTACAGTTTTTCTCAGTCGCTTTTGGTGCATTTGTCACAACACTATTTACTTTTGCACAACAGTTAATGCATTTCTCAAAACAATTAGTCATTTGTGCACATCATAGAAGCAGTTTCTCATTCCTTCAACAAATTGCAAATGCTTTTGGACAGCATCAATTGCTTTCATACAACTCTCCGCTGTTTAAACATATCATTTGCTTATGTGATGTCAGTCAAATTAACTAAACTTGTGGATGCTGAATAGTCATTCCATATCAAACTAATAGTCCTAATTTCATTCTTGAGTCATTACATACAAAAATGTTGAACTAGTTGTCAAAATCTGTCATGCAAATTTTATTTTAAAAATGTTAAATCTTTTTTCTGAAAATGTCTCCTAAATTGAACAATTTGATGAATGATTTACAGACCTGGGTAGTGTGGTTCAGTTCCAATATGTACTGCAATATTGTTTCCAGTTGTGTACAACTCTACCCAAAGGAAGTTTATGTTGTGTAACGGGTGTATTACTCTTTTCTTTGCACAATGCTGTGAATAAATTAGAATTGTAAAAGCAAATGAGTAAAAATGGTGAAACATACATATTCATGTCTTGTACTCAGATACCTCACTAAATGTCAGTGATGTCTAACTTTACTGTAGTTTTCAAATGGCTGTGTAATAGTATATAGTGTGCGTCTTGAACATTTTCAGGAAGTGTCACCAAAAATCTGACTTTTTTGCATGGAGAAAATGAACAGCGTAAACTGTCATAATGAAAACATGACAAGCCATTTGACTATCTTGTTCATAAACAATGGTTCACTTTTCATTTGATGACACTGACACTTTCATTGACGTGAATACTTGCTTTTGAGGAATGATTATCTATTTTGGGCAAGTGACGTGCTTTTGCAGGTTATCCACTAGATTTTGCAGTTTGCACTAATTGTTTTGAGAAATGCATTAACTGTTGTGCAATGTAATAGTGTTGTGAGAAATGCACCAAAGCGACTGAGAAAAACTGTAATAGATGCTATAAGCAGTTTATAACTGCACTAGAAATGCTCTATTCTTGACTTACAAGCACATTTATAATCTGCTTAATAATGTATTTTCATAATTTGTGACATCACTAAATTAAGTGTTGCAATATTTACAAATCATTTGTATTTAAGAGTAGTTGATGTTTTTTTAAGATCATTCAGTGAGTTAATAAATGATTATAAACTATTGGAAATCAACATTTATATATATCTTATTATTCAGGGCGTATTGTAATGCAATATCTATTTATAGCACATTTATCGTGTACGGCCATATACCCAAAGCGCTTCACAATCATGAGGGGGGTCTCCCACACCACCACCAGTGTGCAGCATCCACTTGGATGATACAACGGCAGCCACAGGACAACAGTGAAGTGCGCTCACCATACAGAAGCTATAGGTGAGTGAAGAGACAGTGATAGAGCCAATTTGGTGGATGGGGATGATTGGATGGCTATGATGAGAAGGGGTGATGCAGGGAATTGGCAGGACACCAGGGTTACACCCCTACTCTTTACAAAAGTGCCATAGGATTTTTTAATGACCACAGAGAGTCAGGACCTCGGTTTAACGTCTCATCCGAAAGATGGCGCCCACTGATAGTATAGTGTCCCCTTCACTTTTTTACTGGGGCATTAGGACTCACAGACCACAGGTTGAGCGCCCACTGCTGGCCTCACTAACACCACTTCCAACAGCAACCTAGTCTTCCCATGTAGTCTCCCAACCAGGTCTGACCAGGCTCAGCCCTGCTTAGCTTCATGAGTAACCGGTGAGTAAAGGGTGATATGTATGTTAATAAAAGTCAACTTCATGCAGTTTTGTGACCTAATCTAAAGTGAGGACTATTTATTGCTTTAAATGACAATTAAATGCTTAGTATCAATGAACAATAATCTTTGCAATCCTTTCTAAAAAATAAAATGACTGCGAAGTTTAAACATTGCTGAATAACAGGAGTGTCAAAATACGACATAAAATTGGATAAAAAAACAACAGTTGTCACATGTCTGTGTTCTGTTGTTATGTGATGTCTCGTGTTTATTGTGTTTGTTTACATCATGTGACCCCTTTGTTCTGTTTCCCACCGTTTCTTGATAATTATTAGTTCCACCTGTGTCTCACCACTGTTTGAATTTAGTTCATTATGTCTTGTGTATTTATACTCCTGTGTTTTGTCTACCACCCAAGTGATGCCTGTATTCTGTGGGTCTGTGTTTGTAGTAACGGCCATGTTTTTTTAAAATGAATATGTGTTTTTGATAACTCCTGTGATCCTGTGCATTTGTGAGTGAGCTGACATGACAACAATAATTAAACAATATACTAGAGGAATTACCAACCTATGTCACGCATGACGTCAAACGGGTTCCCAGTTGCAAAAAGAGACTGGTTGCAATAGCAAACATGTCGTGTTTTGTGGTAGGATGCCAAAAATAGAAAACTTCACTTTTACACCACACTGCTTTTAATGCCATCCGCAGACATCTTTGGCTAAAAGGGAGCTAAATGGAGTGAGGACCTAATTAAAAATGCTGGACTCTGCAGTTCTCATTTTATATCAGGTAAGTTCACGCTATGCTGAATCATACACGTTACTCATTCTTGATTGCAGCAATGATTTCAACAAAAAGAGTTAAATACGATGAATTAAACTGCGGACATTGAATGCTAAGAATGAAATGTAAACACGTAAGTTCACATACCCTGCTGTACAGGTGCAGTTCGCTGAAGGCAGTTTTGCTTGTTGATGATTACCCAGGCTTTGTAGAGCTCCGTCTTTTCCCTTGTCTTTGGCTAGGCAGAACCTTGGTTTTTAGCACTACAAAGTTTTGAATCTGGTAATCATGGAACATTATTTCTTGCACATCACCACAAGAACAAAATTGTATGCATCCAAAGACTTGTAGCCTTTAACTTCTCTCTTGTAAAATCACTTAGCGTTTCAATGAGATAGCTGATATTTCGGTCTGGATGCTTGGCTATTTTGTCTTATCCAATATCCATTTGGAGGGCTATTGCAAATGGACCTGTCAGACGAACCGCTCACTTTAACGTAAATTTTGCAGAATAACTGTGCTTATCACTGGTGACAGCTGTTATAACATGCTGAAGACTTCATGTAAATAATATATCTAATATGTAATAATTAACTTATTTCTAAGACAACAAACCAACTCTGTACCGCATCGGATGTCATTCCCTCACTGTAAATGCTAGCGTTCCTGTTTTTCTGCAACCTCGCTGCACGCGCATTCTAAATGTTTACAAACGTGGTAATTCGTCTATATGATGCAACATTTCAATGTTATTTAGTGAAGTTTAAACTGTACAGTTTATTTTAGATAAGGTTGCATAGATTTATTTTTATTTGATACAGTTTCATTTGTGTATCTTCAAATAAATGGAAATGATAAAAGTTGTTTATATTCTTTTTTTTTTCCTGTTTAGAATTTAACTGAGTCTTTACTTGTCCTTTATAAGGGATTTATAAAGCATTAATAGTCCTCACTTTAGATAAGGTCACAAAACTGGATGAAGTTGACTTAATAAAGCATTTATTAACATACAAAATAATCATTACTATATGCCTGAATGATAAGAATTATAAATGTTAAATTGAATAGTTTCTTAATCATTTACTTTCGCATTCTGGATCTTTAAAAACCCACCAGCTTAAATCACTGGTTTGTAAATAATGCAATACTTTATTTAGTTTTGAAAAATGAATCATTAACAAAGTGTGAAAACAGTTATTAAGCACATCACACATGTGCTTATAAGTAAAGAATAGAGCATTTGTATCTGCAGTTATAAACTGCTTACTAATGTTTATTAGTTAATGATTTACAGATAATGAATTCAATATTTGCTATTGCTTATTAAATGGTCATAGTGTGTACTTATTATAAAGTGTTACCAAACATGTTGTACATTTCAGAACTCAAAATTTTTAGATCAGTCTAAAATGTTTGTTCAAGCCAATCTGCTAAAATGGCAGCTTCAGGAATGTGCCACTTATGTATTAGTGTGGCTAAACACTCCAAAAAGTGACTTTTCAAACTACTATTTAAAATAAATACATTTAAAAGTTTATTTATTGGCTGTGGAATTTGGGGGTTCAACCTAATTGTTTTATGTTTAATACACGTAAATTTGTAAAATGATTAAGTAAACTTGATCAATTTGTGTTGAGTCCAGTGTTGTGCTATTACTGAAAAATAGTAACTGGTTACAGTTACTAGTTACTTCATTCAAAAAGCAATTTAATTACTTTATGCCTTTGTAATGTCATTTCAGTGCTGCATGAAAAATACACTGTTGATCCATGAATTTTAGTAATTAACAATAGTAACATTAATAGTCTCTTGGTCTCTCTTGCACACATTCTGTCTCTTTTGCATCCACACTTGGCCTCTCTACTTTTGTCCAGTCTGGCGCCTCGTACAGGACGCGTCTTCTTTACAGTGGTTGGTTGGCATCCACCAATCCCACAATGTGTCGCCACTGTAAACAGGAAGACGTAGACTAGACTGCAGCAAAAAGTAAATCATTTACCAAGTAACAGACAAACATATATTGTAACAGTATGGAGTTAATATATTTAAAAAGTAATGCACTACAGTATTAGTTACTGTCAAAAGTAATGTTGTTACTGTAACAAATTACTAGTAACACGTTATTGCCCAACGCTTGTTGGAGCAACATGTAGGAATTGTCTGGAACCCAGCATTTTTTTACAGCAAAGTTCACCTCCACAGAACAAGATTAACGCCCACTTCTACATCACAGCCTGTTTGGGCTCCACCCACTGATTCCCACTGTAGTAAGTAAATAATGAGAGAGGCAAACACAAGTCTAGAGAGAAAGCAAAAGATAAAGGTGTTCCAAAGAAAAAAAAAATGCTGTGCAGTTTTCCAACACATATATAAAATGAGCTGAAACAACACGATTCTTGAGGTTTTTTTTTTTTTGGAACAACTTAATTGTTGTACTGTATGTTCAATCAACTTTCATTTGTAATAACTAATAAGTTAAGCTAATTAACAACTTAATTCCTTCATGTTGTCCCAACACAAATTGATTTGGGGGAACCCAGCATTTTTTACAGTGAAAGAAAAACTGTCTTTGCATAATAAAGTTTATTTTTCAGTTCCAGATGGTGCCATTACAAAAATGATCCTCTGTTCCCTTCATTTGACAATTTGTTTACATATGGCACAAGTCAATATTGGATTTTCAAAAAGATGCTTGCAGACTACATTGGATCTGACAGTAATGTCATAAAGTGTGAGTAACATGAGTATAACAAAACACATATTCATATTGAACTAATCTTATCATGTTGAAATCAGTATTTTGCTCATATTTTAATTTCTTGTATGCTTACGCTCATTCCCTTCTCTATCTTTTCACATTCTGTGCTTACATTTGCAAAAGATGCAGTCCAGTTCATTTAAATCAAGGCATCATTCAGCATCATCATTGGTCTACTAGTCGAGGTTGACAGCTGGCTCCTCTGGTCAATCAGCCAAAGGGGGAGTTGACATCAAAGGGTAAATAAATGATGACAGAATTTTCAGTTTTGAGTGTGAACTATTCTCTTTAAGTATGTAGGCTGCCCGTAGATGCTTACATCGGTGGACACACAGCTGTCCAATTTGAACTTTTGTAAATGTTTTAATATGCAAAACTGTTAGTTAATCCTGTCATAGGGCATTTACTTCAGAGTATGCAATCTGCCATGCTTGTTCAAATCTTGTGTTCTGATGGCGGGGGTCAAAACAGGATAAAAAAAACAACCTTTTTTTTTAAATGATTTTTTTTTATGTAAAAATGTTGACAACATTTTAAGTGGATTTCAGACAATGGTTCAAAATGAATGAAAAGCTAGTTAATGGTCCCTTTAAGTGGTTTTGAATGTGGCATGGCTGTCTGAGTATTGCAGAGAACAACTGATGATTACTGGAATATACAAACTAACACCATCTACAGTTACAGAAAATTGGTCCGATCCGAACAAGAGAAAATATCCAGTGAGTGGCAGGTCTGTGGGTTAAAAGTCTGCACACACTGTGCAATTTCAGACCCCGATTTGGTTGTCTGAGACAATTGGTAATTCTAAGAAATTCCTGTAATCCTAGGCTAAAATCTGTGATCTTTGAATGTTTGGTTTGGACCATTTTCCTTCAATGGAGTTAGCAGTGTTAGAAGATTTCTGACCCTTTCCTTTACAATTCCTTCCTTGTGATTCAGCTACGAAGATCAAACCAAGAACCAATAAGAGCAACAAATCAGCACAACTTCAAACCCGCATGGTGAAATGTCAAAACAGTTATTTTTCTGATTTATTATTGAGACATGTCATGAGCAAAATGATGTTTCCCATGAGGTATCATTTCAGAGCGCAGGAAAGTAATATATGACGTAAACTCTGGTTTTCTTGAATGTCCATGTTTGGTGCGTCTTTCATTGTCCATACAGTCAGACACATATGACTTACTGAGTCACATAGGAGTCATGTTTTTGCAGTCTGACATGCTACAATCTTTTAGGATTATTATAAATTGCAGTGTGAGCCGAGTTTATTGAGTTTCAAAGTCAACGGTAAGGTAACATTATCTCAAGTAACCGTAAGGTCTGCAAA